>CM050407.1:3287500-3887500 GCA_027580255.1 Therioaphis trifolii
TACCTGAAATCACTCGCACTGCACGTACAATGGAATCGATCGACGGTGACGTACTTTTGTAATATCGTTTTGCTCATCTACGTTTAAAGAGACCGAAATAAACGATATTACGATTTTATGATTATTCATGAAATACATAATAATATGACAATATCCCTTCTTGTCACGAGGGTATTCTACCCTTCTTTTTGCTCTACGGGTAATATAACGCTCCGTGCCGCAAAGAGTGAAGTGGTTTTTTATTTCTTTCGTTTGGATGAATTATGTTGCATTACAGCCATGATGTGAAATGAATTATTATCGATATGATGAAAAACATACAATGCTCGTGGCGGTTTAATTGTGTTATCCAGATTAAATGGAAAATCGTAAGATAATTCGTCAACATGACGACTTTGTAACCCCTCAAAAAGCAACGTAGTCGGAGTTTTAACCGTCGAAACGTAATATCAACGGTACTCGATTTAATATTTTATTCCACGTTGATAAACATCTATCTCGTGTCATAATTTATTCCAGCCACGCCTAGCTATAAATTAGCGATTCAAAAAAAAAACCTTCAATCAGAAAATATTCGATGCCAGTAGGTTATATAAATGGTATACCTAACTCGTGCGTATTTATGAAAAAATAAACAAAGAATGAGTTATCCGAAAAAAAAAGGAGAAAAGTTATTTTTCAAATTTTTATTGCACTATAACATTATATGCGTATAGATATACGTAATAAATATTTCCTTGGAAATCTCAATTGTTTATTATTTTATTATTACGTGGAACTCGACTCTTGAGATTCTTTGTTAGAGAAAAGATAAATGGTGCGTGAAAACCGTTTCAAATGGATTCCGTTTTGTAATCGAATAGCGCATTACTCTATTTGTCTTGATTTGACAAGATGTAAAAACAACACGGTAAAGCGCTATAGTTTCCAAAGTTTTGTCGCTAAAATTAATTTGAAAATAACCTACACACACATAAACTCGGTGATCTTTCGAAAATTGAAATTGTTGAAATTTCAAGAAAAATAGCTCAGTGGAATATAGAGTTCAATATTTTATCTAGCGCATATAACTTGGAAAATATTATCAGTACATACAGTTCAACCAAAGCGACTCAGCTTGAAATCGAATTATCTAACTTTGAATTTAAGATAAAACGTTTTTCGGCGAATACCGGTTAATTTATTTCGAAAAGAACTGTTTGTTTAGAAATTTTTTTTTTTTTACAATGTTGGCTAATAATAACGTGAACATTTCCCCCCCCCTCCACTCCTGTTGTGGACGGACGGCGTGTGCCTCCACAATAACGTGGTGTGGTGGACGAATAAAACTTCGCGCACAGTCGTCGGTCTGAACTCCGTCCGCAGTGAAAGTTCGACCACTGAACTTCTCTTTTATTGCCCGGCCTTGCCCAGAATCGTATTGGCGGCGATGACAGCGAATTCAACACACGTACCTCCCATAACGCGCTTAGAGAGACAAAGAGAGAAAGAGCAAGAGAAAGAGAGAGAGAGAGAGAGAGAGAGAGAGAGAAAGAGAGAGACACGGGACACGAGTGCACGACCAGATGTCATCGAATGACACCGCGGGGTAACCGCAATGAAAAAATCGTACTGATAACGTTTCTAGTGGACATTTGAATCGATCTGTAGATTTATTATCGTCGGCCACGACGCGAACGGCTAACGCGGACGTGGAAATTAAATTCGGTATTTTTACTTATCGTTCAGACACACACGTGCGTGTCGGGTGAATCGTGTGGTCGATTCGAGGACGACGGACGAATCGTGTTTCGCTGACACTTGTCGCTAAGTCCGAACGTAAACGTCACTGTTAAACGATCGCATAAAAAATTAACGATTTCCCTCGATTATTTTCAGGAAACACAGACGCGTTGTGTGGTATACTCGGTGCGTGGCGTTAAGTCGACTAATGGGTTTACGTTATGACAACAGATACGATTAGACAAATAAGTCGAGAGTCTCCTAAAAAATTTTGTTATTTCAGTGTAAAATTCATTGTAAAAAGAAAACGGGCTCAACGAGCTGAATCAGTATGCAAGTGATAAAATACATATATTTTTTTTTTTTATTTACCGGACACTCGTACAACACTAGTGTTGTTCAAAAACACACATATTCGCCCATTCGGTGTCACCTCACTATCGAAAAGTTCCATTACTAAATGTATCATTCGCATAACACCGAGACAATTGATTTAACTCAAAATAAATGGAGTTATTTGTTCATACCATACTTGTTGTGCCTCTTTAGGTTAGGTTAGTTAACCTAACCTAACCTAACTTGTTACCATTTTTAAATTGTATTACTGGCAAACTTTCATCGTTTAAATTCAGAAAAAAATAATTTCCAAGAAGCATCTCAAGTAACTGGATATTTATCAGGCAATGTCCATATTTTATTTAGTTTTCTTTCATCGGCCTTTTTAAGTTATGAATTCAAAATGATTAAGTATGAGTCTTCTTTTTTTTCAAAAAGTAATCTTACAAATTTACTGTGTTTTATCAAAGACATATTTTATTAATTTCAAGTTTATCATATATTTTATGATGTTATCAAAAATTATTTAACTCAATGGGTTTTAGAGTGAATAAGGTACTTTGACGTAACATGTGTGATATTTGTAGTAAGTTTTAATGCAGATGTCATGTCATCTCGAGCTTACTAAATCAACAGAATACATATTTTTATTTATAGAGTCAACGCACTTCGACCCAAATGTTCTTAATAATTTATCTAAAAAGTTTTTTTAATTTTAAGCGATCAACAAAAATAAAAATAAATTTTAAACAAGAACATTTTCTAATTTAGAAAATACCTGCAATTAGGGTGTGGAAAAACTATAAAGTATTAAAATTTTAGAACTTACGTGTAAAGTCAAAACTTAAACCTAAACTCAGACGGAATACTCACGAAGAAAAAAATATTTTTAGCATAATTATTTTTATGCAGTTTTCGTGAATATTTCAAAAAAATTATACTGAATATTTTTTATCAAATATTATGTTTTTAAAATGCATAATCTGACAGCATGTATATACCAGAAAAATGTTTTAAATATATTTTTCTCTTGGAAATTTCATTTTTAGCTTAAAATTTGAATTTTAAACTATCTATTTTTATAATATATGACGGAATTTCAATAGTTTTAAATTAGGAAATAATATGATGAAGGAAGTTTACAAGTATGATCATCGAATGGCTTCTTTCAAATTTTTTTTCTTGTTTCACATAAACAGATCTCATCAAAACAGCAAAGAAATAGACACCAACATACAACCAGTGTTTGGAAATATCTAGATAAATTTATCTAGATAAGTTATCTAGATAACAATTATTTATCTTTCATATTATCTAGATAAATATATTTTCAGTTATCTTTATCATTATCTAGATAAAATTTTAGTTATCTATGAGTACCCATCTAGATAGGAAATTTATTTAAATGGCCTGAAAAAAAAGGAAATTTAAAATATATTATTTTATTAATTTTTTTTTTTTTTTTTAATTAATCGAAAATATCACTGAGAAAAACTCGTGTGGAGGCCCAGGAAAGGAGGTTATAATATGTACTATCATGAAAGTGAAGTAGCCATACGCAAATATTTGTTAAAAAATGCAGAAATGTATTATTATTTTAATTCTAAGTCAGAGAATGATTTGTCATCTTTTATGAAGTTTATTTAACCCTTCGTTAGGCGCGTGGTCTACAACTGTAGACCACGCGACTTACTAAGTTATATATTTATTATTATTAATATACCAACTGGGTCATTACATGTTGTTTCATATGTACTATAAAATTCGTTAATTATACCTTATATCAATATTATGGAATTTAGTTATAGCATGAGGAAGTGATTACCAAGAAAAATAAGCACCAAAACTAATATACACTATCATTTCCCATAATGAAATCACAGTTATAATACCTATATTTGTTCGACGATAACTGGTAGGAAAATATAAAAAAACATTTTAATTTTGTTTCGGGTCTTTTGTAAACATGTCAATTTAAGATATCTATAGTTTCAGACTGATTGGAAGGTAATTGGGTAAGTAGTTCTAAAAATAAAAATGCCATGAATGAAATTCGGATAATTTTACTATAAAGAAGATAACTGTATTTTCTTCAAATCTCCATTGATTATTTTGGATATTTCAATGCTCATACGATTCTTTATATGCATACAAATAATTTACATTATTAACATAAACAAAAATAATCAAAGTTAATTGAATTGGTCATAGATTAAAATGGTCTACAAGTGTAGACCACGTGCCTGAATAAGTAACAATACTAATAAGTAACCTCGCGCCTAACCAAGGGTTAAATAAGTACATGTATTTTTAAATGTTTTAAATTACGTATTTTTATTTTTTACCTTATGCCTGTAGGATGTAGATCCTGAGTATTTCCAAAATTAAAAATGAAATTATCTCAAATGTAACTAGATAAAAATGTAGTAATTTTTATCTTTATCTAGATAAAATGTATTATAATTATCTTTATCTGTATCTAGATAAAAATGTTTTTAATCATCTTTATCTTTATCTAGATAAATTAATAGTTATCTATTCCCAACACTGACCGTCACACCGTCCGCGTCTGTCGGCGGTTTGACATGAAGACCATATAACCTGTCGGAATACGACTTCAATTCGCCGGTGTCGACGATCTCGCGCAACAACAAGCCGAATCCTTTGGTGAAGTACGCCGGTAAAACGTCTTTGTCCGCCAGAATTTTTTTTTTTTTGTTGATTTCGTCAATAGTATTCTTCTGCACCGCGTCATCGCTCAGAGCGTTATCACTCGACCACGCCGCGTGGCACAAGAGTTTCATTATCGCGGCCAAAACCGAATCGTGATACCACGAAAACACTTCCATGTCGTACGAGACCAACATTCGACCCGCGATTTGGCGGATCGTAATCGTGTCACCGGGGCGCCCACCCACGTCTGACGTGACCTTCAAAACCGCCGATGAGATCGCGTTCGTGCAGCGAATTTCCACGGTGCCTTCCAAAAGTATCTGCCGGTCGTGGCAGTTATGCAGCGGACCGTCCGGTTCAAGTCCGGCTTTGGCGGTTATGCGCAAAAAGGCCTCGATGCTCATGTCGTCTTCGGTGCGATTGTCGACGAACACCCACACTTTGAAATAGTCCGGGATCGTCGACGTCAGCTCCATGGTGTATTGGCAGTGCACGGACGAGTACCACTACAATTCGACGATTTCCACCGGTAACAGACCAATGATTTACTGCTTAGTTTTGTTGAAACCCGTCTCGACGCAATCGCTCCAAGAAATCGTCAGACTAATTTTGGTTTCCAACGATATGAACGCTTTCAAAACACTCTTGTCCATGTAAAATGATGAATCGCGATTTTTTCTTAAATTTTTCGACTTAAATCGAGTTGCACCGCGATTGTTCCTGTACATCTAAGACGTGTTGTTTGACGAGCTGCGTAAATAGAAAAAAATAAATAAAGAAATGTGTGCAATCTTATGTCAAGTATGATTTCACAATTTTCCGTATCGAATACAAAGGCGTTTTTTTACGACTAGAAATCATCGATACCTCTATATCAATTGTATGCTCAGCGTATTAAAGAACATCATATTAAACATCAATGATAGATATATAATACGTTTATCATAGCAGTTGGTCAATGCCACAAGTACCTAAGTTAACTATCTACAATTAACTCTGATCAAACACAAGATAAGAAAAAAGCAAATGATAAATGATAAACAATACATCGTAGAAGACGTTACAATTTTAAATGTGTAAATATTTTCGGACGTCAAACAATATTGGTAAATTATCAAAATCATTTTTAATTCAACGTCGTGTAAAAGTATTGAGAGGAGTCCATGAAATTAGTAATATTTTTTTTAAATGTATTTTTTTTCTATGAATTATTTTTCTAAAAGCGGTATGTTGCGAACTATTTATTGCGGTATTTCACGAACTTTCATCTAAATACGTATGTTATAGAGATGGATATTTCAAGCAAACCAATAACAAAATTTTAAAATTGTACTATTTAATAATATTTATATTTGTATCGTAATATTTATATCTAAGTGACAGGTTTTCATATATTCTATAGAATACACGAGATTGCAGTATCTCACACAGCTATGATTTTAAAACTTTTAGTGTTAAACATCAATCGATACGTCAGTTAGTTATTGTTTGAATAATTTATATTTAACGAACAATTTATCCGAGTTTTGAAATCAAGTACATTTTTAACGAATAAAAGACAAAGTTATTAAACCGAAAACATAAATTAAACTCTAACTCTTCTTAGTTTATCGAATTCTTCATTAAAATCACGAACATACGTATCCACTTCATAATACAATATGGTGCTCACAGTGTCTTTCATTTCTGGACTTTGAAACAATACGGACGAATGCTGAGGGTTCCAGTTGAATTCAACGTTGAATTTTTTGAATTTCAACGCTACTTCCGATATTTTATTGTGCAGTGCAGTAACCGCGTCAGATCCCTCTGGTATTTGCATACTCGGAAAACTGAAAATCGTATTCAGATCCGTCATGAACGTTGACAAATCGTGAGGAAACGCATTTTGGCACTTGTTGAAATCGAATATCTCCTTAAAATTTGCCAATTCGCTAGTCAAAAGGTCGAAATCGTCTACATCCAACACGCGTTGCATTTCGTAAAAAATCACTCCCAGATAAAATTTGTTGTGAATGTCATAGAGCGCGTACACGTGCTGAGAGTTGAACGTTATTTTCTGGAGGTCCGCGAAAATGGTAATGATTGGTCGCAACCGTCTGTTCCAGTAAACCATCACTTTGTCTCTGTACAATATGATGATTTGACTATTTTTGACGTATTTGTTGTACAAATAATCTATTTCTAAATATCTCGTCGGCATGGCCGAGCCAACGAACTGATCTTATTTCGACAATTCGAAACCAGTGAGTTTTTCATAACGCATGAGAAAGAACTTTTGCATGAAATTCTGAAATGTTTCCACGCTGGTTTTCGCGTCTCGGTGTCGTCGAACGACCTGTAGTGGTACGCCTTCATTTCGCAGTGTTTAACTCTATACGCGTCGAGTTCCGCCACGATTATATTCAAAATCCGTCTGAACGAAAATAGGATTTCTATTTCGCTCCCCAAATCAAACCGTTGGTTTTTCAACAAAGTCACTATGTTGTACGTCGTCCTAACGAGATTCAAATCGCTCTTTTCGAATAACATTACTAGCGAGCAACATCCGGCAATGGTGTCGAACACGGTCTTCATTTCCGCGTCGTACTGATTTATGTCTTCTAACACATAATTTTAATTTCTATTAATATATTATTACATTCTAACACTTCGACACTTCGTGTCGCTCTAACAATGATGTATATTGTTTTTCTTTTTAGTGTATCGTCAGACAGGATTTTTTTTTGTTTCGGAAGGAATTGAGCCAGAACAGATAAAAATAGGACTTTTTGCATAAGCGGACGGTATCGCTCTCTTAGGAGATCTTAGGTATTTAGTTCAAATCGATTTGAACCACATGTATTTCCTAACTTTGCATTGAATTTTAACGAATGTACTGTTAAATTATAATTATTTATGCAGTTTGTCAGTCTAGGTGTATTTCTACGAGCACCAGTTCCGCCGTTTCCCAAAATCGACTTGTCTAAACTCTTCGGCACGGCGGCGGCACCGTCTGTCGGTGACGTCGAATCGGTTTCCACGCCCAACGATATCAACCGCATATAAGTACAAGTTTGCATAGATATATTGAATAGGTATTTGATGATACAATTTATAGTTAGATTGATTTTAGATATTATATTTATATTATAAGATCTCCCCCCCCCAAATTGATGTACCACAAGAGAAAATCAATTGTACAAGTGATAAATATATTGTTATATTTTACTCCTTTAAATATAATATAGACAAATGTTCGTCATATATTATTTAAATATTTCGTATGACTATCCAATTTAAGCCTATGGGCAATTATTATTAAACCAAGATGTTTAAGTTCTTTTAGATTAGGCATTAAAAATTCAAAGCGACTCGAATCACATGCATTTCCTAACATTGTATTGCATTTTAACGAATGTACTATAAAATTATAATTATTGATGAAGTTTGTAAGTTGAGGTGTATTTCTACGAGCATCAGTTCCGCCGTTTTCCTAATCGAATTGTCTAAACGCTTCGGCACGGCGGTGTGGTACCGTCTGTCGGCGACGTTGAATCGGTTTCCACGCTCAACGATATCAACGCGCTCAGCACACCCGCGTCCAGACGGCACAAAGAGCCCGCTACCGATTCTTGAACGTTCGCCAAGATGACGGTGGAGTACAACTCGTAGATACGTCCCGAAGGTACGTAAGACTGCTGAATTAGGTTTTCGCCGGGGTTTTCGCAGTAATTTTTTTTATTTAATTTTTTTTTTTTTTTTTTTGATTCTCATTCGCGATGTTTGATGAGCTGGTCAAATAAAATGTTTAATGACACGTGTTACCTTAAATAAATCGCAATTTGCAGTTTTGTCACCCAAATTCTAATTTCACCGACCAGACATACTGCCGTATAACTCATATATTTTTGCTGGGTTCTCAGAGTATTGAAAATTATTATAAAAAATATATAAAATTATATATTTATTTATTTATATACTCAATGGCGTAATGCAGCGGTTCTCAAACTGTGAGGCGCGCCTCCCTTGGGAGCCGCAAGCATTTAGCAGGGGAGGCGCGAAGGATCCATAAAGGATAAAATTTAAAAGAACAAGGTAAGTTTAGCCCAAAATTTGTTTGAATTTTTTTATAGTAAGTAGTAAAACGACAATCATATATGATGGAAATTTCAAGTTCCTAGCAACATTACTTTTAGAGTAATGACGAAATTACTAACGTCGATTTAATGAGTGTCGTTTACGTCGAATTTAGCAGTTTTTTCCCATTTAAGACTGTTTTTCCGCTGGCCTGGAAAAACTATTGAGACAAGAGCTTGATGAACCCACAAAGTTCCATCAACATCGAATTTCCGATCTATTGCGTTGCTGGATTTATTTATTCGCGGGAGGCGCAATTGATTATTTTTATTTTTAGGGATGCGTGAATCAAAATAGTTTGGGAACCACTGGCGTAATGCATTGTCTAATTCGTGTGATTAATTCAAAAAATTGTCAAGAGCCACAAGTGTTATATAATTAGGACATGTCTTTTACTGGAATTAACGTTGGAATATACATACTAATGACATGGTTATGCGTTTAAGGTCTGTTCGTTTGTGCCTTATTGATAATGCATTGTATGAACCAATTTCTCAGAGTGGTTCAATAGCGTGAGGAGGTTGTTCAAATAATGCAACGAGACCACACGTAACACAACAAATACAAACCGTAAGGATGTATTGTCTCAACAAAATATATTGTTTAATAGTGTCTTCAATTTTCAACTATAAAGTTCTAAACGCTTTTCCAAATAGATAACGGTACACACAATTCGCCATTGTAAGAGCTTCTAGAACATCGTCTTTTTACATATCGATAAACGCGAAAGTAAAACGTGTTAAAGTAAAGTAAAAAAAAAAAAAAAATAACGTTTTGAGAAACACTTTTCGCACTATTTATGTCCTTATTTTGATGAAGGGCCATTGTTACAAAAAAAAAAAAAAAAAATGAAATATTCTGTATTGTAAATAAAAAATCGAATTATCTAGTAAACAGATATTCTATTGCAAAATTATTGATAAGCAAACTTTAATTTCAAGTTTATTTTTATAATTTATCATATTATATTAAGAAAGAGAATGTATATTTTTTGCTTTAGATTTGTATTTGTTTTAATTTTGAAAATTTCAAAATAACTCATTTACCCCAACACAAGCTTTGCATATAAGGTTAAATTTATGTAAATGCGTTACACATACATAAACGCGTTTAAAATGTAACGTTTTACTATATTATATAAAAAATTTAAGTGATCAATGTATCATAGGAACATAAGTGTTAGATGATATCGTTAGTAGATCCATAACTATTCATTTATTTTATTTTAATTGACATAAAAAATATTATATGTCATAGTGTAAAAATGTTTTTATGTTTATTTATTTATTTATTTATTATTTTTTGATGTTGACCGATAAGGTCCGATTTACCTTTGACTAAAAACGGGAAGTAGATTTACACGTTGGTTCGAGGAGTCGTGTCCTTCAAGTGATATTAAAACAGAGACAGTGTTTCGATCATTGGATTTTATTTGGTTCGCTCGTTATGGGACAACCACGTGCATTATAAACTAGTATAAACGTAGACAATATGAATCTACGGAATTTCGAGAATTTTAAAGTTTATTCGGCACAAAAACGATCCAAACGACTGCGTTAATCCGATGACCAACGGTACGGTAGAACGGTTTCGCCGAACTTTGAAAACTACTATAAAATTTTACAATACCGTATGTTCCAACGGCGATGGGAAAGTTGCCACAAATCAAATTCTATCGCAGACGCAAATTCTCGCGTAAAAAAGGTCTAATAGGAACGTACAGTGAACGAAGCGGTAAACGAATGACACAACCTTGCCAATACCGACTGAGTGTTTTTAATACTTCAAAAATAATTCTTTATAGTAGTAATACTTTATATAAAATCAATACGACATCGTTAGTTTTTCGTTGAGAAAAAAAGCGCGTGCAGTTAATCAAACACAATCTCTTGTCAAACCGAACCGACAGGCAAATGTGTATACATAAACGCATAAACCGCATGACGATAAAAGATGCACTTAAAAAAGAAATAATTATAGTTGAGTTGACAAAATCGTAAGAAGCGCCTTTATGAGGGACCTTAGTAATTGAATACACGGGGTATTTAAATCGATATTATTGTCGATCTATAATTTTCAATCTAATATTTTATGGAAAAAAACACAATTTTATTAAACACACGTTATTTTCATAAAAAAAAAAGCTCCTAAACCCTAGTAAATAAATGACGAAATTTCAAAACAGATATTTTACCGCCAAAATCGTTCTAAATATCTAGATAACAAAAGAGCTGTTACGTTTTTTTTTTATCTGTAGATTCAAATTACATTTTTTCGGTCATAAATACGTAAATACATAAATTGGGATTCGGAATTTAAAATCAATCTTTTAATACTTATTTATAATTGTTATGTGATACAGGAATATTCAATGAAAAAAAAATGTCAAACATATTGAATGAGAAAAAATATTAATCCATATTCCATGGATCGGGTCTTCGTTATGCACCCTGTATTTTTTTTTACGGAATACAGTGTTAGTGTTGTGTTTAAAAAAATGAGACGAATAATTGAAGATCGTCCCATACTGTTAACTGTAGTTCAAAACTCCCTAGAAGTGGAAATTTGAGTGCCTATTTCACACCACGAACACTCGATATTTATAAAGCCGGTGTTAGCGACTGAATCAACAATTACTAAAGAACGGTTCATATTGTTTGTTTTGTATATTATTCCCATTCGAACGTTCCTAAAACAGATATTTTACAACCAAAATCGTTCAAAAAATCTAGATACCGAATGAGCTGTTTCGTTTAATTTTTTTTTTTATCTGTAGATTAAAATTTCATGGTTTCTTACTGTTTTCTCATTATTTCTTATTTTTATGCGATACAAGAATATTCAATGAAAAAAAATGTCAAACATATTATTGAATGTGAAAAAATATTAATCCATATACCATGAGTCAGATTTAAGATATATGTCCTGTGTTTTTTTTAAAATTTTTTTTATTGAGTACAGATTTAGAGTTGTGTTTAATAAAATAGATATAAAATATCGAATATATATTATATAGAAATAAAATAGATAACAGTAGTTTGAAACTCTCTAGAAGTGGAAATTTGAGTGCCTATTAAATACCACGTAGGTACACTCGATATTTACAACGCCAGTGTTAGCGACTGAATCAACAATTAAGGAACAGTTTATATTGTTTGTTTTGTCTATTATTTCCATTTGAACGCTTCTTTTCGTACATTGTAGAAAACATTTATCTTTCGTACACATTTACGGATATTTATTTCATTATTTTTTAAAATTCATATGCTTGCGAAAAAAATAAAATAGAATAATTAATCGGAATAAAGTAGGTACCAGAAAATTAGTAATCATTAGTATAAATTATTTTTAATTTTAATGAAAGCGTTGTTAATCCAGTACTTTAAATTTAATATTCTTAACTTAATTTAACTATTATACTAACAAAAATATGATCCTAATGTTTAAAATATCATTGTTTAATAACAGAATAGTAGTCAATACTAATTTACATAGTTATTTTCTCATTAAAGCATGTGGAATTTTCAGGTTCTATTTCTAAAAATCATGTAAAAACTTACCGTTTCGATGTGTTTTCTTAAAACAATATTTTGATAAAAATTGGCAACTTATCTACTTTATTCACAAATACCATATGAAATCTCCTAATCATTTAATTTTAGTCCCTGGAAACCAGCCGTAGGTTCCTCAACTGAACGACCACGTCGTACGCCTTCTGGATGATATGCCAGTTGTTGCGTTCGTTGCGGATAGCCAAAATGCAAAAATTCGAAATGGCGGCTATCCCTCACGTCATATTCAGGTTGACAAAAGCGTGGGACGAAGACGCTGTTGCGAAACGCGTGAATGTTAATGCGCACGACAAATTTGCACGCTGTCGCGTACGTCGATTCGTCCAACCGCGAGAAGTCCACCAGCAATCAGGGTTGCCACACATACGAGAATATTGACCATTTGTACGAGGTACGAAGAGCACCTATCCTCGTATACCTTTTATACGCGAATTCCAACAAGATAAGAAATATATCTATGTTTTATTTTAAAGTTCGAAAATTAAATTAAATTTCAATATGGAAGATAGTATTATCCATGATAAAAACTATTATTCAGGAAGCTGCATATTCAAAATCTGATTTGATACAAATTCGTTTCATGGTCCATACAATTGAAATACAAAAGTTTATGTTGCATATTTTTGCATAATTTAATTAAATTTCTATGATTTTGCATATTTATAGATTTTAAGCCTATTAATGCATATTTGATGTTAATAATTTATTATTAATAAATTTAATTTATGTTGTACCTAGTATTAATTTCAGTTTTGTTTTCACTGGCCCAGTATTTAATTTTAAAATTTTCAAGAATAAAAATATATTTATCGCCCCGTATCGTTAAATAAGTTGGATCTCGTAATCTTAATGACCGGCCGTTTGTAGGATGGTCAATAGCTGCTAGTATTTTAATATTTTAGTTGGAAAAATACATGAGACATTTGTACATTTTTAAAAATCAAATGAAGAAATATTAAAATATTTTTTTTTCATAATCATACTTTTAGTTCCTGATTGAAAAATAATTTTTGTTTTTCATAATTTTACTTTTACATGGTATTATCTATAATGAAAAAGATAAATATCCATAACTTACCATTTATTATCCTTATCATTTACTTAAAAGTAAATGGTAATTGATAAACAATAGATCATAAAAGACCTTACAATTTGAAATGTGTAAATGTTTTTTGACATAAAACAATATTGGTAAATTATCACAATCATATTTAATTCAACGTCGTGTATAAGTATTAAGTGGGATCTATAAAATTAGTATTTTTTTAGTAAAATATATTTTTTTTTCTATGAATTATTTTTCTAAAAGTGGTATGTTGCGTTCTATTTATTGAGGTATTTCACGAACTTTTATCTAAGTACGTATGTTATACAGATGGATATTTCAAGCAAACCAATAACAAAATTTTAAAATTGTACTATATAGTAATATTTATATTTGTTTCGTACAAAATGACAGGTTTTCAAATATTCTATAGAATACACGAGATTGCAGTATGTCACACAGCAATGATTTTAAAACTATTAGTGTTAGCCATCAATCGATACGTCAGGTAGTTATTGTTTGAATAAATTATATTTAACGAACAGTTTATCCGAGTTTTGAAATCAAGTACATTTTTAACGAATAAAAGACATAGTGATTAAACCGAAAACATAAATTAAACTCTAACTCTTCTTAGTTTATCGAATTCTTCATTAAATTCACGAACATATGTATCCACTTCATCGTACAATATCTTGATCAGACGTTTAATAGGAAATCCTTTAAGTTTAGGAAACTCATTTGAAGTTTGTTTTTTAGGATTCCAGTTGACTTTAACGTTGAATTTTTCGAATTTCTCTGTGACTTCCGAAATTTTATTGCGCAGTGCAGTAACCACGTTAGATCCCTCTTGTACTTGCATATTCGGAAAACTGAAAATCGTATTCAGATCCGTTGTTAACGAGGTCAAACCGTCAGGAAACACATTTTGAAACTTGTTGAAATCGAATATCTCCTTAAAATTTGCCAATTCGCTAGTCAAAAGGTCGAAATTGTCTACATCCAACACGCGTTGCATTTCGTAAAAAATCACTCCCAGATAAAATTTGTTGTAAATGTCATAGAGCGCGTACACGTGCTGAGAGTTGAACGTCATTTTCTGGAGGTCCGCGAAAATTGTTTTGAGCGATCGCAACCGTCTGTTCCAGTAAACCTTCACTTTGTCTTCGTACAACATGATGATTTCACTCTTTTTGACGTATTTGTTGTACAAATAATCTATTTCTAAATATCTCGTCGGCATGGCCAAGCCAACGAACTGATCTAATTTCGACAATTCGAAACCAGTGAGTTTTTCATAACGCATGAGAAAGAACTTTTGCATGAAATTCTTAAACTGTTCCGCGCTGGTTATCGCGTTGGTGTCGTCGAATGACCTATAGTCGTACGCCTTCATTTCGCAGTGTTTAACTCTATACGCGTCGAGTTCCGCCACGATTATATTCAAAATCCGTCTGAACGAAAATAGGATTTCTATTTTGCTCCCCGAACGAAACCGTTGGTTTTTCAACAAAGTCACTATGTTGTACATCGTCCTAACGACATTCAAATCGCTCTTTTCGTATTGCATCACTAGCGAGCAACAGCCGGCAATGGTGTCGAACACGGTCTCCATTTTCTGGTCGACTATATTTATGTCTTGGTAAGCGCGTCTGTTGAAAACGCTGAGTCGTAAAACGAAGTCGCACGTCGTAGGGGGTACGATTCCGGACGGAATTTCGTCCGGGTTATTCGAATCGTCCGCGTCCGCGTAGTTTTCGAGGAGTGTGCTCTTATCGTGCGAACCGGGCGTGAAGTACACGTCGTCTTCTCTACGTAAATATTTCATATACTTTTGAGCGCAAACAATGTCGTCGAAGTAATTGTTTATCCTGTCCAACAATTGCTCCAAATATCTCGCGATTTTCTCGTTTCGATCTTCCCGGAAGTTAAAACACACAGTGGGCAAACTTTTAAAAAACTCATCCACTAACGCCACTCTATCTTTGTTATCGTTGATATGATTTAAATTCGCGAATGCTCGTACGAAATACGCCGGAGGCAAGTCGTCCGTGTTCCGTTCTATTTTCGCGTTGATTTCGTCGATAATTGTAATTTCGTTGTTGCTCAACACGTGTCCGTTCGCGATCACCATGACGTACACCAATTCCACGATCACCAATAAAATCGATTCGTGGTACCACCGAACGACGTCGATATCGAAAGAGATCAGCATTTTATCTACGATTTGAAGCATTGACGGTTTGCCTTCGTGCGCGTCTAACTTCGCGTGGGTAACCATCAAAGAAATGGGATCTTTGTCGTCACGGATTTTGATTAAGTTCTCCAAGAGTATGCGTCTCGCCGAACAGTTTTGAAGTTCATCGTCATCCGACGCCAGTCCGAAATTACGGATCCTGGTCAACGCTTTAGTTACTTCCGCACCGTAATATTTGTTGATGTCGAAGTACACCCAGACGTAAGACGAGTCGAACACCGACTGTCTTTTCAGTATGTCGTACGCGCAGAACACGGACAAGTACCTCTGTAGCTCGGTCACTTCCACGAGTAACAACCGGACAATTTCTTTGTACGATTTCTCAAAATAAGCGCCGTCAGTTACCCATGAGATCGAATCGATTTTTACGCTCAACGATATAAGCGATTTCAAAACGCCGACGTCCATGTAGAACGACGAGTCCGAGAACGTCTCGAGAAAATTCGTCAACCCACGTATGAAATGCACGACTTCTCTGCGGATACCGGTAGTCATCTTTTGAAAATTATTTTTGAATATCGAACCGTCGGTGTCCGAATAGACGTTATTCCCGAAGACACATCCGTACGTGTCAATGACGAATTCACTTACGCTCTCCACTATCCAGACGGCCGACTTGCAGCTCGTGGCGGTGTAGAACGCATACGCTTGATCTATCTTAGACTCTTTCTTTCTCCAATCGTTGATTATGATCGTTGTGAACGAGGATCTATCTATCTCTTCATCGTCTTTGATTGATACGGCCGTCAGAAATTCGGTAACGGTGCCATAAGGCGAGTTTTGAAGTGATACGTGCCGATCGATATTTTCTTTGACGAGCTTGGGTTCAACCCGGGCTTCGCACCGGATCAGCGTCGAAAATAGAATCAAACACGAGTACACTACTTTTGACGACATTACTTTTTTCAGACGATAACGAACACAAAGACGATAGGTTACGTACAGCGTTTTTGTCGAAGTCACGCTCGACGACCGAATACGAACTGCGTGTTATTTCTCGCCCGACCCCGGATAATAAATGTTGTGTTTGATGAGCTGATCAAATAACATAACACTCAGGACCGTGAGTAATACATCACGTGAAACATATTTTTGTTTCTGTTTTACGACACGAGTGCGATGACGGCTTTTCCTGCAGACCAGACACAGTGCCGTGTCTCGACTTCCGTTGCCGGCCTAAGGCAACCATTTTTGACGCCCTCCCCTCCCTACCCTAAAAATCTTGAAGTTTGCTTCACGTTTTTATCAAATTATTCGTTATTCCCTAAATACGTTTCATACTTTTATTAATTACATACGACGACTGCTTCATTGCTCATCAATCAATATTGTAATCTCTTTAACATCTCTTTTTTGTTTTTAACATAACAATACGTAAATTCCAACTCATACCTATACACGTGCAGTACCAAATGTTGATACGTTATTGAGTGGTTATAATATAACACATTAGTTTTCCAAGTTATTTACGTTATTTATATAATTTGTTATTTGATAGTTCTAAACCAAAAAGGATGGAAGGATGGGTTCAAAGTTATGATTTTGACGACAATTTCTTTCGTCAACGAATTCGCTACGTATATTTACAGTTCAAGTTATTATAATGATAAACTTATTTATTATTTTTTTTATTTCTTGATTCTTAATTGTAGTCAAATTGATCAGTACTAGCAGGTAGTAAACAAGTAACAGTTATTGATAGTCTGGGTTTTTTTATTTTTTTATATTAACCGACCAGATAAAATTTTAATTTTGGCTAAAAACGGGAAGTAGATTATCACGTTGGTTCGAGGAGTCATTCTGCAAGCGATATTAAAACAAAGACGGTAGTTCAATCATTTGATTTTATTTGGTTCGCTCATTTTGAAATTACCGCGCGCATTATAAACTATAAAGCTAGTCAATAATCAACGGGATTTCGAGAATTTTAAAGTGTATTCGGTACAAAGAAGGTCCGGGCGTCTGCGTGAATCCGACAGTAAACGGTACAGTAGAACGGTTACGCCAAATTTTGAAAACTACTGTAAAGACGCGAAGTCTACAGTGAGCGAAGCGGTATACGGATGACACAACCTTGCGAATACCGACTATGTGTTTTGAATACTTCAAAAATAATGCTTTATCCGACATCATTAGTTTTTCGTTTAGAAAAAAAGCGCGTGAAGTTCATCAAACATAATCCCGTGTCACAACGTACCGACAGACAAATGTGTAAATATAAAACGTATGACGATAAAAGATGCACTTCAAAAATAATGATAATAGTTGAGTTGACAAAACCATTAGAAGCGCCTTTTTAAGGGACTTTTGTTATTGACGATCTATTTTTTAATCTAATATTTCATGGAAAAAAAAGACAATTTTATTAAACACACGTTATTTTCAAAAAAAAAAAAAAGTTCGTATAATCCAAGTAAATAAATACCGTTTCGATGAATTTTCTAAAAAAAAATATTTTGATAAAAATTGGCGACTTATTACGAGTAAAACGAAAAACGTGTTTGTTACACAGCGATGAGTGTTTTTTTTTTTTTTTTTTTTTTTTTTTTTTATGTAAAAATCGCTATTTGAGAGCTTATAGGGAAATAAAGAGAAATTGCCAGTAAAAAGGAAGAGAGGGTGGAGTTTGGAAGACGAATATGGTAAAACCAACCTTAGGGTTGATAACAAAAGAAGAAGACGATTCTGAAAAAAAGTTTCTGTGCATAATTCGTCGTTTATAATTATTTTACCGTTTATAGTCATATTGTCTATGGATTTTTTTTTTTTTTTTTTAATAAAATCTCGAGAACTAACTGCGTGTTTAATTCTCGTTTGAGTTTTTGACTTCGGATAATTGTTGTGTTTAATGAGCTGATCAAATAACAAAACACTCGGAACCGGGAGTAATACATTACGCGAATCATGTTTTTTTCTGTTTTACAACACGATTGCAATGACGTCTTTTCTTTTATACCAGACACAATGTCGTGTCTCGACTTCCGTTTCTGGCCTAAGGCAACACTGTTTGACGTTGTTTCCAACCTTCTCTAAAAAACGTGAAATGTATTTCACATTTTAACATGTTATTCGATATTCCTTAAATATGCTGTATACGTATTAATTATAAGTGCCTGCATGGCTGCATATATTAATCATTACTGTAATCTTTTATTCATACATTGTTTTTATGTAAAAAATCACTTTTTCAATCCTATAGGAAACTAAAAAAGAAATAACCAGTTACAGGGAAGAGTGGAAGGAGGTGGAAGAAGAACCTGATTCTCAGGGTTGATTACTAAAGAAGAAGACGATTCTGAAAAAAGTTTCAGTGCAACATTCGTCGTTCACATATTTTACCGCTTTTAGTTTTATCGTCTGCAGATTTCTTCTCTTTTTAATAATCCGAAGATTCAAACACGCATATCGTTCTACATCCTATAAGTCGTATAATGGTTGGATATACGTATCGATTATTGTCTAAGACATTGAATTTGAATCGGCAGCAGTTTGGGCACTATTTTTATATTTCATAATAATTAAATCGATGAATCGATTTTATTTTATAACGTAATATTTTATTTAAAAAAATACATGTCGCGTACGAAATTAAGTGATGTTTTTGATTTATTTTATAACCACTACAATTTTTCAAAATATCATTTAAAATTAACTAACAAAACCATTTGTACAAATCGTCAAATAAAACATTAACAAATAAGTGAACCGTTGGTTATTAAAAAAAAAATAATAATAATAATAATAATAATATCAAATCCATAACATAAACAAGATTTCCATCATTAAAACGGTTAGGTTAATAAAACATAGTTCTCCGACTGAACATTTCAATAGAACCGTCCGAGTTGCTGGAATTCTTTGTTGAATTGACGAACCAATTCATTCACGTCTATGTGCAACACCTCAAGAAAAGCGTCACCTTCCAACGGAGTTTGGTTCGATGTGGACGGTTGTCCGACGGCGTCGTCGTCGATCACAACGTCGGACTTGACAAATTTCACTCCGGCGTCCGACACGGCGTTTTGCAATCTGCTCACCGCGTCGCTCGCACTCATTTCACTCGCCGCCGTGCCGTCGGAACCGTTTCGCGTGTACGGAAAGCTGAAAATGGTCGACAAATCCGTTTTGAGAGCGGCCAGTCCGTCGGGGAAAACGTCGTGGAATTTGTTGAAATCGAAGGCTGTCGTCAGTATTGTCGACGCCGCCTTCGGAGACTCGTAGTCGGATCCGGCCAACGCGCGTATCGCCTCGCGAAATATCACCGCGAGGAAAAACTCGTTGTAAACGTCGTAGAGCCAGGGCCGGATTTAGAGGACTGGAGGCCTCGGGGCATCAAAGGAGTGGGGGCCCCCTGTTTTTTTATTACAATGTTTTTTCAAAGTTTAAATTATTATTTTTTTATTAGTAGGTATTTAACAAACATATATATAATTATAATCGGAAACGAGAAATTAAATTTCAGTGTTAAAAAACGGAACCTTTCTAGCTTTTTTTCACCGAAAAGTCGTTGATAAGTTCGCTGAAATCCAGTTCCCGAAATAAATCGCTTCCGATGCTCAGGAGAGAAAGTTTTGATGGACGGTTTTGTCCCATCGTGGTTCGAAGCCAATTTTTATAATCTTCATTTTTGAAAATGAGCGTTCGGATTGACTGATAAACAAACACGCTGGTGACATCGAATTTCACGGAATTACCCATCGGCACTCAGTGTTAAATTTATTTTTATCCTATTGGCCACTTTCGACAGGACGGCGCGGCGGGGTGACAGTGCATTTGTAATTTGAATGATTCTTTTTCCAAAGTCACTATTGTGGAGGCCCCTGGGCTGTCGCCCCGATTGCCCTCCCCTAAATCCGGCCCTGCGTAGAGCGCGTATACGTTTCGCGGGTCGAGCGTCGTTTCCGCCGACTCTGCGAAAATTCCGTCGACCGACAGCAGTCGATGGTTCCAGTACACCCGCACCACGTTACTGTACCGCTTGACCACGTCGCTGTGCTTCACGTAGTTCTCGTACAAATAGTCTACTTGGAAATACCGGCCGTACCCGACTACCAGGCTATGAAGTTTCGGCTTTGGCAAGATGACGCTTCGAAGAAATTCCGCACGAACCTCCGCAGCGAACGGCCGTCGTTCTTCGGTATGTCGTGGCTGTCGAACGCCAGGTACTCTTGCTTCGCGGTCCGGCGGCAGTATTTCGTCCGGTACACGTTCAGTTCGGACATGACCGTACCCGTCGCGCGTCCGTACAGAATAAAGGCGGGTTTACACGAGGCAAGTAATTAGGCAAGTCAAGTTGCTCAGCTACTTACTCCGAATAAGTTTTCTTGTGTGAACACTAACTTGCTTTTACAATTTCGGCAAGTAAAGTTGCGTGGCAAGTTGCTGAGCAAGGTAAGTTAATTGCCCGCGTTTTATTTTTCTAGCCACTTGCCTTCCCCTACCATAGGTCTGTTATCAAATATTTTCATATCATCACAATATTTGTGATATTATCATATATTCCCATTTCCCAATAACAATTTTTAAATTAACCGATTTAGTCTTTAAATGTTTTTTTAATTGTTTTGTTATAAAGTGTTTTCAGTTTTTGTATAAATAAATATAACTAAAATAATGTCACCAAAGTGGTCTGATGACACAAATTGTAAATTTGTGGAACTTTATAAACAAAATGAATGCCTCTGGAACATCAGAAGTTATTAACTTAGTAGATTTTCAAAGCATTCAGGGGACATTCTTAAGCACATTTTGAACTCTTTCGGATCTTCAAAATAAAGCTCTTTCAAAAGCAATGCTGAACCACCATTTATATTCCTTTTTTTTCTAATCCAAATTTTTTTTAGTTTGTCTTTAAATTCATTCTCAATAATTTCCAAGAGTTGAAATATTAATAATTGAGATACATCTTTTGTTATGCGTTTTATGGTGTGATGTTTGATGCGACTCAAGATTTAAAAATCAATATAATATAATATGTATTATTAAATTATTCATACAAAAACAAAAAAATTGACAGAAATGCCAAAAAAAATATCTAACTTGCTTAAAAACACAAAATTGGTGTGAACAATATCTGCAGTTTTATTTGCAAGTAGCAAGTAGCAAGTAAGTAGCTGAGCAACTTGACTTGCCTAATTACTTGCCTCGTGTAAACCCGCTTTAAGGGTTCCTTTTTCGTCCTTGGGATCCGGCCGTAAATTGTTCAACAAAACGGCCACGTCGTACGCCGTCCGGACTAGGTGCCGCCAGTCGTTGCTTTCGTTCCGGATAGCCAGAACGCAAAAATCCGAAGTGTAGTTCATCGCTCGCGTCATTGTGCCGACGTTCGCGCGCGCTGGACGAAGCCGCTGTTGCGAACCGCGTGAATGCAAAGGCGTACGACAAATGCGCACGTCGTCGGTTTCACCGACTTGTTCGCGTACGCCAATTCGTCCGACTGCGAGAAGTCCGTTAGCAACGTGCTCCGATCGTGCGACCCGGGCGTGTAGTACTTGCAGTCGTTTTCTCCGCGCAAGTGTTTCAGATATTTTTCGGCGCATGCGACAAGAGTCATAACTCGCATGCGACAAGAGTCATACATTTTGTCGACAGTGACAAATTCTTATCGCATGCGACATATAATCGGTATTCTTGAACCGAAATCGATAAGATTGTATCACTTGTCGCATGCGATAAAGTAATCGAATAAACCACTGTGGTAATAACAGAAAATCTAGATTTTAACCTCAAACAAGTTCAAAATAATAAATGTTATCTTTTATCACGGGACATGGACAATATTTACATTGACATTCCTCAATATAGTCAATACCTACTATATTTTAGTTCCTACAAAATAGTAAATGTAGTTGATTTTTTTTATTTTGCACCGACTGCCGACTGACTATTTTAGTCCGTAGTTGTTATAGTATTCATATTTGTTAATTATTCATAGTATTAATTACCTACATTACATTTATTATGTCTAAATCAAGGCCAACTCAATCACAAATGAAATCTTTGGTTGATCTTATGGCCAAAGATCCATTATTGTGCGCCGGTAAATTTACACCTACATTTACCCAAAATACTGCTAAACATAAATGGCAAATCATAGCAAATTAGACAGTTTGAAATTTTTTATAAACAATCGATCTGTTTTGAAGAAATGGATCCGAAATCATTTCAGGTATTCGTGTTTGTCGTTCATTAAGTGTTCATGATTTCCAACATTATTAATTGCAAACAACATAGCCATTTCGTTGAAGTTAGCGATTTTATAAAATCAATCTATCAAAAGTTATTAATTTATCGTAAACAAAACTTCACAGTTTGTAATTTTAAAATGAATTTATCGGAAAATTATAATCAATCATTTGAAACTATACAACTGTTACAATATCACATATCACATATTATCATGCGACTAATGTTTGTCACCGACTTTTACCCAGTCGACAAACAGTCGAATGTTTTTCATTCGACTAAAGTCATACATCTTTTCAAGAATACCAATTATTTAATTTCATGCGATAAAATTTTTATCGCATGCGACAAACTATATCACGATTCCAAGAATTGGCCCCCAGGTCCAAGTGTGCGTGTATGCGTTCCAATAACTGATCCGTGAATCCCGTGATTTCGGCTGTCGACGGTTCGACGTGAAAATCACGTAACCTGTCGGAATACAACTTCAGTTCACCGATGCGTCGACGTTGTCGCTCAACAAGTCGAATCCTTCGATAGAGTACGCCGGTAAAACGTCTTATTTATCCGCCAGCATTTTTTCGTTGATTTCGTCGATTGTCTTCTTCGCCGCTTCACTCGGGGCGTTTTCACTCGTCAACGTCGCGTGGCACAAGAGTTTCACGATCGCGGCCAAAACCGAATCGTGGTACCACGAAATCACGTCCACGTCGTACGAGTCCAACATCCGATCCGCGATTTGGCGCCAAAGTGATCGCGTCCGTGCCGTGAATTTCCACGATGCCTTCCGAGTGTATCTGCCGGGCGCGACGGTTTTTTAGTGAAGCGTCCGATTCCAGTCCGGCGCTGGCGGTGATGCGCAAAAATTTAACCATGCTCATGTCGTCTTCGATGGGACCGTCGACGAACACCCACACTCGGAAATAGTCCGGGATTTTCGACGCCATCATCGTGGTGTAATCACAGTACACACGGACGAATACCGCTGTAGTTCGACGATTTCAACCAGTAATGGCTCAATGATTTCCTGCTGGGTTTTGTCGAAACCCGTCTCGACGCAATTGCTCCCGGTCATCATCAGACTGATTTTGATTTTCAACCATACGAACGCTTTCAAAACGCTCTTGTCCGTGTACAACGACGAATTCACGATTTTTTCTAGAAAATTCGTCAATACACTTATGAAACGGTTGACGTTGGACCAGACGTCCACGGTAAATCGCGCCAAATCTTTGTCGACATGTTCAGATTGATGAAATTATTGATTTTCCTAACGACCCAAAGGGCTGACTTGCAGTTTATAGCGATGTATAACGCGTAAAAACTATCCACGGATTTTTTATTCCTGCAACCGTATATTTATTTTTATTTATTTTATTTATTTATTTATTTGTTAACGGGCTGGGCCCTATTCAACAGTTTAACATAATACAATAATACATAATTTAAGATAATTCATACAATGACACAATTAAATTTATATAAGATAATAATTACAGAATAATAAGTATAATAATGATAATAAAACAAATATATAAATATATAATAATAAATAAATCAGTTTTGATGAACGGTGCTCTCATTGGCCAGCCGCATCATGCGGTCTAACGGGTTATTCCTGCCATAATTGGTAGTGTGCGCAGAAACAACGAAAGGAGCATGGTATCTAGTATTACGGGAAGGAACTTTGAAATTGACTATCGAGAGAAGTGAGGGAGCATCTATACGACCATCAACCAGTTTATTCAGAAACTCTATGTCAGCGTTAACTCGCCTGTCAGCCAGTGAAATGAGGCTGAGTTCCTGCATAACTAAGAAATAGTCGTGGGGAGGATGATTTATTTTTAAGGCAAAAGCTGCGCAAGATAAGAACCGTCTCTGAACACGTTCTAATTGACATGAGTCAGATACCGTATAAGGGTTCCATAGGACCGATGAATACTCTAAAAGTGAACGGACCAATGAGCAGTATAAAGTTTTTAATGAAGAAGATAGATTGAACTCCTTTGATATGCGCATTACAAACCCAAGCGTTTTTAAGGCTTTGCAGCATATCATTTCAGTGTGGGAGTGAAAATTGAGATCGGAATTAAAGATAATACCTAAGTCTTTCTTACTACAAACCGATGTTACACTTGAACCATTGATGGAGTAAGTATAGTTAATAGGGGAGCGGTGTCTTAAAAATGACATGGAATTACATTTATTTACATTAAACTGAAGACCAATATTATTAAACCACGAGACAAGGTTGTTGAGATCATTCTGGAGCATAGAGCAATCAGATAAGTTATCAATTTTCCTAAAGAGCTTCAAGTGCCGATCTTCGATGCCGCCCTTCATTGTCACCGTCATCTGATACGGATTGTCGTCTTTGAAATGTTTTCTTTTAATACTCACTGCTCTCTGATAATATTTGGAAGTGTTGTCCTCGTTTGTCTCGTATGCGTCGTCGTTGGCATTTTTATGTCATTTCATTTTCTCTTTCCCACATCGTGCCAACTTCAAACTCGGAAACAAACACAAATGTACGTATCTTCTCATGGTTTTAATTTGATTCGGTTGAATAATTTATAACAACGTTTTCATCGAAGTTGATAATAATGACTAAAATCGAGCTACGCCGCGATTATTCCCGTATATCTAATATATCTAAAACGTGGTGTTTGACGAGCTGAATGAATAAAAATAGATTAATAACGAAACGTGTGCAACCGTACGTCAGTTCTGATTTCGCAGTTTCCCGTGCCCAATACAAAGGCGTTTATTTTTTATTTATTTTTGACCAGAAATAATCGATACCTTCTAAATCAAACCTATGCTGGGTGTATTGAAAAAAAAACCATTAACATCAATGATAAATGTATAATAGTAAAGATAATAATAATAGTGAATTTTTTATGGTCCCGGGTCGTTCCTATAGTTTCATCATAACGCGGAAACGGGACGATTTCGTAAGTCCCCTGCATGTAAAAACCTTGCGTAAACCGGAAAAAGGACAAGCACGTGTCAAACCCAAACCAAAAATAAGGTATAAAATATAGATATGCTGATATGCGTATGTACACTGTACACCGTTACTTAGTCATGGATGAAGAAGATAATAGAATAATTCTATAAATATGTACATACAATGCATATTATCGCATCATAAACTATACGAACATTCTTCTTTGTAACTGTGAAACATTCTTACACCAACAGTCGTATGTACACTTTAAATCTTATCTTCCGTTCATCATATGTAATATTAAAATGCCAAAATACAGCTTCCTTTGATTAAATAAAAAATATCAACTGATTGATATTATTACAAAAAGACATTCTGTAAAACAATTACAAAATGTGTTTAACTGTGGGAATATTCAGTTTTACGATACTCTTAAAAATCAAAATAGAATTAAAGAAGAATGGTTAAAAAGTAATTTCATCTTTTCATTTATGTGAACAATTTTAATGTAATGTAGGTACATAAAATGTATAAGTGCGCACATCATTTGTAAACGTAAATATAAGTTATTTTTGTAGGAAACGCTAAAATGATAAAATCAATGAAGGCTAATGATAATGAAATTATTAACAACGAAATTTGGGATTGGTTTGTAACTGTACGAGCTAAAAATATTTCTATTTCGGGACCAATAAAACAAGAAAAGGCGTTGGAAATCGCAGTACGACATGGTAATCATTCTTTTTAAGCTTCCAATGGTTGGTTATCAAGTTTTAAAAATAGACATAATCGCGCGTGGAATCTAGTTTGTGGTCAGTCAAATTATGAAAATAATAATAGTATAAATGAGTGGAAATCGAGAATATCTGAATACATAAAAGATAATGATGCATGTAATATTTTTATAACTGCGATGAAACTGGATTTTTTTTTCATGTTGTTCCAAATAAAACATTAAATCTAAACGGAGAGCAATGCAAAGGCGGAAAGTTATCTAAATAAGGATTAACGGTGTAACTACGTATCTACAACACCTAACAGAATCAACAAAAAAAAAAATGCAGTCAAATCAGCCTTATCACCAAAAAATCCAAAAAAAAGTAAACCACGAAAAAACTCTTCAGGATCGGTATCATCAGAACATTGACCAAATTAAACAACTCATAACCTAAGTACATTTTGTTAAATTTATAAATTATCTTATATTCTTTTATAACACTCTTATAACGAGTATATTATTGAAAAAAAAAAAATGAAACATGTCAATTATAAATACCTAAGTGGTCTAATAAATATTTTAACGGGACATTAGTTATCAAACTAGATAACTATAATGAAATTTTGATAAAAATGAAATAAAATCACTTTACTTCCAAACTGAAATCAAATGAGAAAAATTGTTCAAATAGCGTCGGAAGTGAACATTATTAAGTTGAGTCATGACTGCTAGTGGGAGCAGTTCTACTCCAGGATAAAAATTTATAAAAATGTAACGTAGTGTTTAAATTTATAGTGAATATTAAATTTCTCGTGCTTCAACTCATATCTTAAACCAGAAAATGTTATTTATAATCACAAAAATGGATTTGGTATGATTATACATTATATTATCAAAATTGGAATTTACGCATACCTGGAATTTCGAAAATATTTACTTTATTTTTTAATCGTTGACGTCGTGGAAATTATTATTTTCATAGAATAATTTTTGGAGATAAGTGGTCGTCATTGTTATTACGTTATTACTTGTATGTATGTATGTATGTATGTATGTATGTATATATGTATCAATATATATGTACGCAGCCACGCAGGTGTATGTGTGTGTGTGTGTGTGTGTGTGTGTGTGTGTGTGTGTGTGTGTGTGTGTGTGTGTGTGTGTATGTGTATGTATATTTTTTGACTTCTCACTGGCAAACACTTACGAATTGGAAGATCGAGGTAAACATACAGAGATGACTTGAATAACGCTCGTATGACAAATAAAACACACATGCACTGAGGAATTTGGGAAAAAAATTGGAGTGCAGGTTAATACCTACTTCGCTCAGACGTTAATACACAAGAAGTGAAGTATTATAGATTTTTTCTATATTTATTTATTTTCTAACGGGATGTAACGTGTTAGAACATACACTTTATTTAATTGGATACAAACTTTCGTTCACATATACTCGAACGCGTGAAATAAGTATATTCTATGATGTGGGTACCGTTTTAATAAGGACGTTTCAAACAGTTTACCGTATAACTTTCTTTAATCTCACCTTCATCATAACACACACGCCCACAATATAATATGTACATTATATTATGAATACCGAGGAATTCAGTTCAATGCATAAAGCTACACATAATTGATAATCCAACATGGATCTAAATATCAACGAATACTTCATTAAATTTTAACTAACTAGTACCTAAATACAATTTTAACGTGTGTGGTGGTATTATTTTTGAAGCTGACAAACTAATAACCAGAGTTTTTATTTAATTCTATTACTGTGGACGTTTAATACCACACATTTATGTAAACTGATTATAAATAATATGATTTATTATTATTACTTTAATCCTTGTCTCATAAGTTGAGCAATTCCATGTCATTTTTAAAAAAAATATTTATTGCCAATTCTGTATAAGATAAATGTTTATAAAATTTCAATGCGCCCACATCTAACAACAGAATTATTAGATAAATAGGTAGTTTAATGAAGCAATAACATTAAATATCAAACTAGCTAGATGAATAAGATATGAAGAATAAAAATACATCTTATTTATTCAAAAATAAACCTCGTTCGTTACGTTTTATTTATTAGATTAATATTTATTAGACTAATGTGGACCGGAATACACACAATAATATTCAAGTTCTATGAAAATTAGTTAAAGCTAAAAACGTCAGATCACTCCATTCAAACATCAAAATTGCTACTGTGATTTGCAACCATCGACTTGCAGTCAATGCATGGATGTACATAACACATATACATGCAAAATTTATGTTCAAAGAGCCTATGCTAAGGTATTATACGGGCAAACAAATTCAAGGTTTATTTTCTTTGCCATCATCTTGTTAACCCGGGATTTCGAGCAGTAGTAGTGGGTATACTCTCGTGCGTCACCGTACGAAATGTTTGAACAAGCACAGGGTTATACTTGTCATAGAGGAACGGGACGTAAACATTTTCGGTCCGAGTTTAAGCATCTATACACACACACACACACACACACACACACACACACACACACACACACACACACACACACACACACACACACACACAAACGTGATTAAGTCTTTAACGTCTATGTGAAACTGATACATGTTTATTCTAATTCAATAAGATTCGAGAGGTGTTCACCAAAAAAAAAAAAAATGTTATGTTACAAAGCAAAAACCCTTAACATTTGGTGTGCAAATGGATTCTAGTCATGATGCTCTTACTCTTACATTTTGAGAGCAATTATTATGAATTCGCGTTTATGTTTCAACAATACACTGTTACCCACCGAAGGGCAACCCGGCGAGTCTACTGAATCAAAACGAAAAATCCCGCGAGGAACTTTTTCTGGTTAAAAACCTCGTGCCACATCTTCAGATACTCATCATTCAGATACTCATCTGAATCGAGCTTTGAACACGGTCTATGCAAACGAGTGTGTGGGAGATCCAGAAGCATTTTGAACAAGAGGAAGCACTATTTTAATTAATTCTACGGCTCCCCGGAGTCAATATAAAACATATTTTTTATTTTTTTCATGTTTATATAGTTCAAATATCATATGTGTAGATGATTCGTAGAGTATCGTATACACACAATAAAACTCACGGGCAATATTAAAAAAAAAAAAAACAGTATTCTCGAATAGTTTGATAAAAATATATTTATTTATTACATGGCGTGCACATGCATCTATTCGTATAAGCGAAAAAATGTTTATTTTTTATGCGTGGGAATCACAAAATCATTTTCCCTTTACACTCGTTTCTAATATCTGTGTCTGAAATTGGAAAGACCAAACCCTTATGTCAGAGAGGAATGTTTTTCGTAACTAATTAAGTCAATTATTCCGAACACCAATATTAGAATCTGAGATCGATGATGGTAATTAAATATATACTTTCTAACTGACGAAAATGTAATTTTACAAGAAACAAACATGAATTACATTTGTTCGTTTTGATTATTATTTTATCATAGTGTTTAAAATAAACATTATTTTTAGTCGCGTGGAAATTTTATTTAAAGTAGGTATGAAAAAAAAAATTATAGTAAAATGTAAAACAATTCTTTCCAGACAAATGTCACTTTAACACGTGGCGTAAAAGAGAATTCACGGTTAAAGATCAAATAATACTCAACAATCTCATAACGCACCGACAGATTAAAAAAAGTGAAATGTTTAATTATTTTATGGAAAAATTCAATAAAACCTCTAAAAAGTTTGAAATTTTCGATTATACTATTATAGTGAAAAGGTATGCAAAGGTTGCTTAATTTTTCATATTGATCCGACCAAAACTAAAAAGTTATATTTATAGTGGATAAAATATTCACTCGTTACAAACTTCATAATTTCACAAAAACCCCGCCTGTGATCATGAAGTTATTTGAGTAGTTTCAATCTTTACGCCAATGCCAAAACTTCAAAGATTATAATAAATATGTATATCTATATTCATCCTCTTACTTTGAAAATTAAGTAGTTGCAATGAATATTATAGTTTTTATATCAACTAAAGACCTTCATTGTGATGATGTATAATTATTTTGTAATGTACACAACTGTCTTGTTTGCGAAAACTTTAAGTTCGATATGTAAATATATCGGATAATAAACTCGCCAACTTACACTATTGTTAAAGCTAAAAATGGGCATTTATCACAAATTGATCATCAAAATCATTTACTTTATGTCGTGACTGAAACAAGCTTTTAGGTTTTTTGTATCGAATTTACACTTCCATAATATAATTAGCGTAATATCCATCGAATACATTTGAAATCAATAAATGCTTTCATACAAAAGTAGACCGATTTGAACAATTATTTTTTGAACGGAAAGGAGAAAGAATTGAAAAATTGTTATTTTGAAGATGATTCATACAGGCATACAAAATCAGTATTTTAAACAATTTTAATAGCCTTTGAAATGTTAGCTGAAAAATATTTACAATAAGATGTCACTTTATTTAATAAAAAACAAATAAATAATATTTTTTTATTGAAGTGGATTTCATTTGACTGTTAAACAAAAAAAGGAAATATATCATTTTTCACCTAACACTATACGTACCTATACGTATTGATATTTTCTTGTCATTTACTACCACCATTTATCAAGACTAAAAACAAATATTCTATGAATTTATGACATACATTGAAACCGAACCATAAGAAATATGAACTCATTTTAAACAAATAAATTGTTTACGAGAACATTATTTATTTTTTTTTTTTTGAGAAATGAATCATAATTTTATTTGATTGTCATGTCATTTCTTTAATAAATCAAAATGTATAATTTGATGATAACATTTACTTAACATTTCAAACGATGTTAAATATAGTTATTTATTAGATATAAGGTATTTAGAATACATACAGTTAATGCTACTACTTGAATATTTTCACTGACTTTTAATGATGATACATTTCAAAGTATTAAGAACAAATATCAAAAAAAATTAGAAATCATAATTTAGAATCCAAAATAAATGGAATTCCACATACAATGAAATCATATTAAAAATGATGTTCTATATCCGAAATGACTGAGGATAATCAATACCTATCTATAGAGAAAATCGTTACGGAGTTTTTTGCAAAAGTTTTCAGAAATCCCTTATACATATAAACATAATACACATTAAGAAACTTATTCAGTATTATCAAAGGTATTATTAAAACTGGCTTTACTTTGAACACTGATTTCAGTGTACGAATATTTATATACACACATCATAATATATTTCAAACTATCAAAACTGAGTAGGTACATTCAGTATTTGAAGTTTACAAACATTACTCATCATAAGTATCGTAAACAATCGCCAAAAATATTACTTCATAATTTATTCATATAAATATTTATATATATATATATATATATATATATATATATATATATATATATATATATATATATATATATATATATATATATATATTTATTTATATATTTATTTATTTATTTATTCATATATATATTTATATATATACATAAATTATTATAAATTATAAATAATTCATTAATTTATGAAATTGACTGCTATCAAGTTAAATTTATTTCAATATTTAATAATTAAATACATTTAAGTAATTTTTAAATATCAGTTTAATGAAATACATATTTTTTAAATATGATAATACTTTTCCAAATATGAAAATTAATATTTTTAACGTTTTATTTTTAGATGTATTTACCTTTGAATATTTATGACTTAATAAGTTATAATTACGAAATTAATTTAAAGCGTCTCGCAACCGTTTGTCTTTGCGTTTGTTTTGTTTCCTGTAACCAATCTATTTCGAATTATTTTCCATCGAATTTCTATTTACTTGTATCATACGATACGTTTCAGATACCGATGACATATAATCACATCGATTGATTTTTCAAGATACGTTTCGTTTATTGGACTACAAGCCGAAGTATTTTTAAAGACCTATTTTGAAATTATTATTCTATTCGAAATTCCCAATTATGATTCGACAGTTTTTATATGAAAAAAAAGGACTTCTCTCAGTAGATTTCACGTCAATCACTTGTGATTAACGCTATGTTATAGTCCTACCACCAAAGCAATTTTTCGATTTTCACCGAGAAAATACATCGTCATTGTTTTATAAATAGAGTAAAAATACTTGAAAATACAAAAAAACTTGAAAACAAAATGACTATAATATATACTGGTTATTCGAATTTTAAGTAATAATTATTTATGTATTTATACATACATACATTTATATATATATATATATATATATATATATATATATATATATATATTTTTTTTTTTTTTTTAATTACTAATTTTTGGTAGAAATCAATGGAGCTATGACAATAAAAGTGGAAATAAACTGTACGTTATGAAATATTGTAACAACGGAAAAACATGAATAGCGTTCTGTGGCTTCACTGTTTAAATCGGATTTTTTTCTCGCATAATTAAGCGCTACCTTAATAATGGTGAATACGAAACATGGTTACACAGCAATTACATTGAAAAAACGACAGAAAATAAGTCGTTTCGACAAAAAAAAAAAAGTGAAAACGCGTGCGATGCACCGAATGGTTCCTCATTCCCGTACGGTGACTTAAAACACACATTATGTGCAGCCGGTACCTTAGCCACGGTCGCTTAAAAATCATTTTGCTCGGTTGTCGGGTAATCATTGCAGAACGATTAATATCGATCAAACAGACGGCCACATCGGGCATATCGGTGTAAAACTAAGGTCTGATGAAAAAACACACGCAAAAATACAATTTATACGCATACAATTGTACAGGGTGATCCGAGGAGATTTACGAAATGTTATTTAAATACTTAACCCAAGATAATGTGTGCATTTTAATTTTCATTCAGATAAGAGTTTCAAAAAACTAGTAGAACTACATTTTTATGAAAAAGTAATTTTTAGTCAGTTTTATTTCGATGTTAGCAGACGCAATGGAAAGTGACCTTTTTTCGTATAGCGGGTGGGAAAGACCATTTTCCCGCCGCTGAACAAAAAAGTAGGAAACTGTCCGAATCAGATCAAAATACAAATACGTGTTCATATTATGTTTTTTTATAATAATATGTCAAACACCAATGGATTTGTGCCAGTCCAGTATTTTCGTGGTTATGTCGGTTTGAAACGTGACGAAAATTAGTGTCTGTGACCTCGATGATAAAGTCATTTCAGTCTTGGACTCGAGCAACGGTCACTCACACATTCGCTCGTGATTGAAATAGCTCACTTTCAACATTTGTCACACAATAAATGTAGTATTTAACTATTTTTTCTATCGATGCGATTTTTTAAGATTTAAGTTTACGTAAAAGCAACCACTATTTGTAATACAATTTTATAAAAAAAAATTAAAAATTGTATTTATTTTGATACCACATTTTAGATTCTGGGTGAAGCAAAAGATCTATTGGCTATACACTAATGTTTATTTTTTTTCATTATTTCTTTCTTTTTTTTTTCTGTAAACACTTTGTATTATACTTAACATTGCCCAAAAGTTTCATTGCCCAGCAACTTTATAGATTGGAAATCACATGTGGATGGTAATTTAGGTGTTAGTTTTTTCTAGGCGTGGGGAAAAACTGTCAAAAAATCGAGTAAAAATGATAAAATTTACCGTGAACTACATTTTTACTATATCGATTTTAGTTTGTTAGTCATAACTCCAATTGTAATTTTGCTAGAAACTTGAAAGTATAACAATATATTAAAGATACATTTCTATAAATGTACTTGAAGAGATTTTTAAAATTTTTTTTGGCTAAAAACAGAACTTTGAAAATACGTCGTTTTTTTAAGTTTATCTTTAATACTATTTTTATTTTATTTGACAAAAGTTCTCAAAATTTATACTCGTATAATTAACTAACGATACTATAAAAATATCATAATAGTAATTCAGTATTTTTTTAAAAGTTTTAAGTAAATTATCATAGAATTTTTATGGAATTACATCAAATTTCAAAAAGTATTATCTTTCATATCATTATGCTACTCGTATAATAAGTGATAGTCATTTAAGAAAATTGGAAGACTCAAATAATTACGAAAAATACAAAAAAATATGATTGATTTCATATAATGTGGTTCTTAATAGTGTTTAATTTTTGTTTTCTTATTAATCTATTAAAAAGCATTGTTTAAATCTCCGCAAGATACTCTGTATATCAGTCTCATTAAATCGTAAAACTATGAGTAACATCGATGATAATTAATAACCTATAAAATTAACAAATGCTTAAAAAATTTTCTCTTAAATTTCACCAAGTTTCTAATTTTTTTTTTTTTTTTTAGAGGAAGAGATCGATTCGAGTGTAAGTTTGAATGAACATTGAGTTTATACGGCATGGTTTTCTTTTTCAATTCCAAAAATCAAGATTCGTGACAAAACTACACTACATACTCATACATGTATACGTAGACATAATATTATACACACGCATTGCCGCGTTATTTCACCACAAAAGTATAAAAAACGTCCCATCTAAGCATTGGTTTCATAATTTGGATTCATCTCGTAAAGCAATCAGTTCTTTCTACCGCCTCCGCTTTGATCACATCGTACTTGCCTCGCGTTTCTTTAAACCCTCCCAGAACGACTCGCCTCTCTGTGCATTTTATCGTGTCCCTGTTATCCGTTATTTACTATGCCATTGACCACATTCTTTTTTTCTTTGAGAAGGCTAACGTTTTGTTCGCCTTTTCGGTTCACTCGACGTTTCTCGACGCCCACCATCACACATAATACTTTCCTCTAGACTTTTTGTGATTGTAAACCAAGGACGAGAAGTTTGTGACAAAAAATGTTTTTTTTTTTTTTTTTGTTCTTCTGTAACACAGCATCGTCGTTTGCGTCTACGTGTTCATATCGAAACAACCGAGAAGAGTACTCACGTGCAGGCGCTGGGCGGCGATCGTCGGTCCGAGTGTCGTCTACGTGTACGCCAGATACGCGAAAGAGAGAGAGAGAGAGAGATAGAGAGAGAGACGCACGTGGGTGCACGGGTCGTTGCGGCAGAAGACGCGACGTGGTCGGAGAAAGATCGAGTGAGAAACGGTCAGACGGTCGACGCGGACGAGAAGTAAAGTTCGCGAGTACGTTATTACAACAATATCGGTCGGTCGGTACGACGGGACACGGTGCGGCGTTGCGACACGTCACGTGAACACGTCCGGCCCGCGGTGTGTGGACTACTAAAGGACGATTTCGCTCGTGTAAGCCACACGGTGGCGGCGGCGGTCGGTCGGTCGGTCGGTCGGTCGGTCGGGCGGCCGGCGGTGCGCCCCGAAGACACGCGGACGGCACGGCGCAAGCGTCTCGAACGCCGCCGGTCGGGGTGGCGCGACGACGGAGGAACGGTTAGGCACGGCGGCGGAGGGTCGGCGTGAGGGTTCGGAGCGCCTCTCGCCCCCGTGGCCCTCGCCCGGAGAACGCGCGAGACCGGCGACGGTGGCGGCGGCGGGAAATCCCGCGTTTCCCGGACGGCGGAAAAACGGCCCCGACGACGGCGGCGGCGGCGGGCTCTCGCGTGTCCCGTACAGGCTCCGGGACGCGCGGGTGCGAGGAATCTCGCGAGAGACCGGGAAACGGCCGCCGGTAAACACGTCCAAGGGGGAACGGGGAACTGGCTTTGGAAACCGAGTTTTTGGACGGAGCGACGCGACCGGGCGATCGTCTCCTGTCTCCCTGTGTTCGTAGTCATTTCGTCGTTAATTTATTCGTAAATTTGTTTCGTTGACAAATGACTTTTCTACGAACACGGTGCGCGGATTCGAATGACGACATCGTGTCTCCCCGGCAGTGCGCTGAAATACTTTCTTTTTATGAAATTGCAATGAAACTAATAAGTAATCGTCGTTTTACCAAATTGGAATTATCGTCAATTTTTTTTTTTTCAAGTCGTCCCCGTACCACTGACAATGGTTCCAGGAACGACCTCGAAACGTGGTGCGTGACGACGATATTTTCGCGACACAGTCCGAGTTCGATGGAGACGGCATTTTCCATAATCCGATACCTGGGTTTCGACGTTTTTCCGAGCACGATCGTTTTTCATACGTATTAGCTCGTTGGTTCAAACGAACCGAACGAAACGATCACGATATTTAATAAGCGATTAGTGTCAAAATTACTTGGCTCGAACGTACAAGGTGATAAATCAAAATCATGAAGAATCTTAATCATCGATTTTCAACGAATTCCAGTTTTGAGTGCAAAGAGTATACCTAAATAGACTCCAAACAAACTCTCGACACACACACATACACGACGACAACGACACACGATTGCAGTGTGCACCTTCATTGTGTACTGTGTTGTGGATCAACCTTTAATGGTTATAACGTCTCGTGTGTAGTACCTTTAAAAGTTATGGTTAATGTAATAACTAAGAGTTTCGTAGTAACACTGAGCGGTGGGTCTAGCCTGAATGCACCGTATTACTTTTTTCTTAGCTAAAACTTGTATGATTTTATTCTTTAATTTATAGTAAGGGCTGAAAAGTCAAAAGATTTAGTACAAGTAAATTTATGAGTACAATGATTTCAGAGAGTACTCAGCTAAGGCTTACAAAACCATAAAGCCTAAAGGAAATACTTCTTTTCCTTTTCCTTAGTTATAATTTAAAATGAGGAATTTTATTCATTGTTTACATTGTGTTCATCATGTATTGTGTTATTGGAAACTGAAATGCATGTAACATGTGTTTTAGTTATGTTGTTTAGGAAATAATTATTACCTTTATCTATTTAGTGATTAATTTTGAAATATTCTACAGAAAAACTATTTTAGGTATATTGATGACTAATTATTATAGATGAGTGTTATTTTGGTCATTATTTATTCATCGGTTTGAATAAATTTTAGTAGCCATGAAACTTTTTTATTTATCTATTTTTAAAAAAACCCTAGCAATTTTCGACACTTTAACTACTGCGTATTTAATTCATAGCAAAGACCCATCAAAATTTCTTATACATCACTTAGATAAATTAATTCAACGAACGTATTAACTCTTCATATAATTTTAGATTCTGAACGGAGTGAAGAATGTATTGATTTTACAATGATGTGTGTTTTTTTTTTTTTTTTTTTTTTTTATTTTTCGTTTTATCTGTCGACACGATTTGGGGCAGTAAAAATGCTTCGATTGCCTTATATAGCAACTTTTCTGAAAGGAAATTGAATCTAGTTGGTACTTTGGGGGGTCAAAAGTTAAAAATTTTCAATATTTTTTTAACGCGCCGGGAAAAACCCTTAAAAAATGAGGGAAAAACGGTATATTTTACGCAAAACCAGTTTTCGACAAAATCAAATTTTTTATTTTGCTATAACTCAAAAACTAATCGGTGTAAATACTTGAAATTTTCACAAAATGTTTAGATTAGCGTTCTTTATACCCCGTTAAATTTTCAAAGTATTTTGACTTTTATTGAGCTAATTATAGACAATTGAAATTTTCAATTTTTTTAAGTATTTTTTTTTAAAATAACGATAAAATTTTTTTTTTGTCAGAAAATCTTGAAAATTTAATACAAGGTTTCTTCTAAGTTGTTCCATAACTGATAAAAAAAAATCCAAAATCGTAAGTCACAATTTTTTTTTATAAGTGCTCAAAGTTCCAATTTATACGAAATATGTAAAAATTGCGAAAATTTGCAAATAATTTTGTTATTGAAAAATCGTAAAATTTTTTTCTTTTATAACTAAGTTTTGAAAATTTGGTACAAGGTTTTTCATTAGTTTTTCTTCAATTATCTGCAAAAAAAACTCTACCGGATTCAGACAAAAAAATTTTATGAGTGTTTGAAATTTAAATTTTTACAAAAACACGTTAAACAACGGTTTAGCCTCAAACGATTTTTGCTATTTGTTTTTTTTTCAAAAAGTATAAGTTGTAGAAACTTGAAAATTTTATCAGTTGTTTATATTGGTATTTTCTTTATATAATTTTATTTTCAAAAGATTTCACTCATTTTTAATCAATTTATAGGCATTTGAAATATTCGATTTTTTTTATTTTTTTTTTTTTATAAATGTTGATAAAAAAAATGTAGCTCGGACGAAATACTTGAAAATTTAATAGAAGGGTCCACATAAGTTGTTCTAACTCCCATTCAAAAATTATAAAAATACATAGTCACAAAATTTTTTTATAAGCGTTTATAAGTGCTAATATTGACAAAATTCGTCAAAATCATGTATATTTGCTATGTATTTAAAAAAGTATTCAATACTTCAAAAAGTATTTGAATACTTTTACCCAAATCCTTTTACTCAAATACTTTACAACACTGACCATGCCGTATGCAAATGCGTCCTAATTGAAAAATAAAATACTTGTTTCAAAATAGAATATATTACAATATTTAAATATAATATATCCTAGACTATTTTTTTTTATATGCAGTTGAAGTTCAAAAATCGACAACATTTGTAGTTGAAAATGTATAAAAAATTTCTATTCAAAGTTAAGAAATGAAAATTTAATACAAGGGTGTTCATAAGTTTTTCTTGCAAAAAGTATAAAAATATCATGATCGGTTCAATTAAAAAATTTTAACGGGCGTCTGAAACTGTAATTTCTACAAAAATTCAGGCGTTAAATTACGATTTACTATAAACATATTATTCACTGACAATTCATCTTCGTTCAGAATCGTTTTTTTTTTTTTATAATATAAAATAATGTCCTAATCTATCCTATAATGCCTAATCTATCAATACATCTCGTGTATCCTACCCAACTCCTGTATCTCTACTCATCACCATAATCTTGTCCGAGGAGCGGAGCGACGATGGACGAACTTCCACCACCATTGTCTTACCGGCTTTTTTTTCATTACATTTATAATTTACTATATAAATATTTGTTTTTTATAAAATGGTAATTTGGTTATATTTCCAGTAGTAAATTGATCAAAATTTGATCAACAATACTTAATCTATTCGAAATAAATGTAATTATGCCTGCATTCAGTTAAATGTTGAAAAATATAAATCATAACAAAATACTCCAAACATTTTAATTACATCTACAAACTCGTCTTCTCGTGAAATTAAAATACTTAAATACTTATTGAAAAATATCGTTCTTACATTCCTAACGAATTATACACTAAATTTCCGATCACGGACACGGCGTGTTGTCTCACGCAATATTACATATAACATATGAATTTCAATTGTTGGGCACCACATAATTATGGATACGGGTGGCGCCGCAATGGCATTGACATTAATGACGACGATGAGGCTGTCAGACCGGTTTTTGTCACTTAATCGATTAATTTGGTTACGCGGCGCCTTTAGTTTCACAAAAGTTTTGGCCAGTCGTCGCCACTCGGTGTAGGAACGCACTCGAATAATTTCGCCCTGCTGTTTTGTTCCCGTGCGTCTGCACCGGCCGTTTTATTCACTTTTATCGGCTGTCACCGTGTCATTGTTCCTACGCATCCGCACAGGCGATCTCATTTGCCTTTGGTCACCTGTCGTCGTGTGTGTGCCCGATTCAACTTTGAGCAGTCGCAAGTGTCCTGCAATCAGACTTTTCGTTCGCTCCACAAACAATGTACTCCGGCCACAACCGGGATGGTCAGGTGGTATACCCCTTTTGTCCACATTTATATTCTTTTTAGTTCCAGCTTATTGTATTCTTTTATTATATTTATGTATGTTAGTTGTTACTAACAATGTATTTGTATTAGTAATGGTTGTTATATTAAATTATAGAGCAGTATATAAAGTGATTTTTTTTTTTTTAGTTCATATGTATATATATATTGATAATTATAAACGCTACTTTTTACTATTTATACAAATACAGGTTGTCTATAGCAGCGTTTCTCAAGCTTTTTTCATTCGCGTACCCCTTGGCCTCTCATCACTATTTTACGGACCCCCCTCCCCTCCAAACGTGAACTTAGTCATATATTTTCACATAAAATAAAAGCGAATCAACAAAAATTAAATTAAAAAACACAGGATACAGGAGTTGGGTGGGATACACGAGATGTATTGATAGATTAGGCATTATAGGATAGGTTAGGACATTATTTTATATTATAAAAAAAAAAAACGATTCTGAACGAAGATGAATTGTCAGTGAATAATATGTTTATAGTTAATCGTAATTTAACGCCTGAATTTTTGTAGAAATTACAGTTTCAGACGCCCGTTAAAATTTTTTAATTGAACCGATCATGATATTTTTATACTTTTTGCAAGAAAAACTTATGAACACCCTTGTATTAAATTTTCATTTCTTAACTTTGAATAGAAATTTTTTATACATTTTCAACTACAAATGTTGTCGATTTTTGAACTTCAACTGCATATAAAAAAAAATTGTGCCTATGTATTTGAATAATTTTTGAATCACTCTTACAAGTTTACAAATGACAGAGTTACAAATGTATACATATATATATATATATATATATATATATATATATATATATATATATATATATATATATATAGATATATATATATAAAGTTAAATATATAAATATATATATATAAATAATAATATATATAGTTTAAAAATAAGCAAAATATTTAAAAAATTAAACTATGGAAAGAAAATTCCAATTTAAGCACTTAGTAAAAGTTTAAAATTTCTATAACGAGTACTTAAAGAAAAATAGCATAAATCCAAAATTATTTTACGGTAAATTGTTATTTTAGGTGTAAAGTTTTGATTTTGTAAAAATTGTCAAATATTGACTGTTTGAACTTATGGCCAACCTTGTATTAAAATTTCAATTGTTAGCTTCTAATAAAAAATTTTTTATGAATTTTTACCTACAAAATACATAGCAAATATACATGATTTTGACGAATTTTGTCAATATTAGCACTTATAAACGCTTACAAAAAAATTGTGTGCCTATGTATTTTTATAATTTTTGAATGGGAGTTAGAACAACTTATGTGGACCTTTCTATTAAATTTTCAAGTATTTCGTCCGAGCTACATTTTTTTTATCAACATTTATAAAAAAAAAAATAAAAAAAATCGAATATTTCAAATGTCTATAAATTGATTAAAAATGAGTGAAATCTTTTGAAAATAAAATTATATAAAGAAAATGCCAATATAAACAACTGATAAAATTTTCAAGTTTCTACAACTTATACTTTTTGAAAAAAAAACAAATAGCAAAAATCGTTTGAGGCTAAACCGTTGTTTAACGTGTTTTTGTAAAAATTTAAATTTCAAACACTCATAAAATTTTTTTGTCTGAATCCGGTAGAGTTTTTTTTGCAGATAATTGAAGAAAAACTAATGAAAAATCTTGTACCAAATTTTCAAAACTTAGTTATAAAAGAAAAAAATTTTACGATTTTTCAACAACAAAATTATTTGCAAATTTTCGCAATTTTTACATATTTCGTATAAATTGGAACTTTGAGCACTTATAAAAAAAAATTGTGACTTACGATTTTGGATTTTTTTTTATCAGTTATGGAACAACTTATAAGAAACCTTGTATTAAATTTTCAAGATTTTCTGGCAAAAAAAAAAATTTTTATCGTTATTTTAAAAAAAAATACTTAAAAAAATTGAAAATTTCAATTGTCTATAATTAGCTCAATAAAAGTCAAAATACTTTGAAAATTTAACGGGGTATAGAGAACGCTAATCTAAACATTTGGTGAAAATTTCAAGTATTGACACCGATTAGTTTTTGAGTTATAGCAAAATAAAAAATTTGATTTTGTCGAAAACTGGTTTTGCGTAAAATATACCGTTTTTCCCTCATTTTTTAAGGGTTTTTCCCGGCGCGTTAAAAAAATATTGAAAATTTTTAACTTTTGACCCTCCAAAGTACCAACTAGATTCAATTTCCTTTCAGAAAAGTTGCTCTATAAGGCAATCGAAGCATTTTTACTGCCCCAAATCGTGTCGACAGACACAAAAATAAATAAAAAAAAAAAAAAAAAAAAAAAAAAAAACACACATCATTGTAAAATCAATACATTCTTCACTCCGTTCAGAATCTAAAATTAAATCCAAAATAATTTGGAAATGTGTATTTATTTTAATCGGCATGTGCCATACAATGTTAATATAAATACATATTAAGACATTAGGTTAAAAATGTATCATATACCATCCTCGGGCTTGTTTGCTAGCACTTAATTTTTTGAAATCTGACTCCCCTGTTGATAGGTAATCCCGTAAGTCTGAACTCACAGATATATTTCATATTACACTATTACTATACCTATACACACTTATATCATATTATATCAGAAAAAACCGATTTACAATATTAAATATTTCACAAATCACAATAACAAATATATCAAGTACAACAAATTTCCCTTTTTCCGCCATTACGCCTTTTTTTTCGCGGACCCCTAGGGGTCCGTAGACCCTCGGTCGCGAAACGCTGGTCTATAGTCATACGAGTCCGTACAATCCACTTCCATTCAATTCCTATTCCTTCAAAGTAATACACCTAACGTCTTTTAAGCCGGGTGCGAGTCTGCATGTTTTTGGTGTCGTTGCGCATAACAATAAATGGTGATGTATCTAAAACGAACCGTGGCGGATGATCGAGAAAACTTTCGAAAATCACGCGACACTCGACCGCTACTGAGGCGTAAAATTGAAAAAAGGCACAAGCGATAATGACGATATTCGGTCACATGACTGTATTGTCTATCTCTCTCCGGTATAGCATAAACGTGATTCGTTCCGGCGATAAAGTCTCCGTCGTCATTCCGCTCGTCTCGTGCCAATATACGAGTATTTTCATTCTACGAGAGACGCAAGTAACACGATGACAATATTTGTCTCATAATAATATACATTATAATAACGTGACGCGTTTTCCACGCCGTGCCTGTGGTATGCGGTCACATCCGATTCCCAGAAAGAGTAGGTGAGTTGACATAATTCGATAGCTTAACGTTAATCAACCACGTATATACATTGACGTCACTTGTATCGCAAAGTTCTTTGTAGGTTTACGTTATTACTAGAATCCGAAGAAACCCGAGGGAAGGATGCGAACCATATGTCTTAACCCTCCGTCTCTCATCCAATACATCAAGAAAGCATATACGTCGATCTTTGATTTATAAAAAAATCCTATATAATAGGATCAATATAATACTATTATTATTATTTCCTTTTTTTTCTTTTATTGTGTTCAATTAATGCAACCATTAAATGAACACACTCACACACACACACACACACACACACACACACACACACACACACACACACACACACACACACACACACTATACAATTGAAAACAACTTTGAAATTATAGGCTATTCGAAGTAGGTACTATTCTCGGGATCCATTCTCGTGTTTTCATCGTTTCCTTGAAAACTATCACTGAAAATAGGCAAAAGTATTCGAAAACTCTCTAAACTACAACTAAATCTATCTAGGTTGGCTTTAAAATCGATATCTAAAGGCTACACGTAACGACGTAACACGTAAAACTTTTGTCGTTCGTTTCCCAACAGTATTTTCCGGGGTGGTGTATGAAAACGCGTCGCGGTCTTATAAAAGCAATAAATATTCCCGGTACCGTTGGCGCCGCGCTCGACTCAAAAGGTGAGGCAATTTAAATTATTTTTGCTCCACAGCCGACTTCGCGCATTTCACTGATCGCTATTCCGTCACGTACGAAATCGTATCGAATTTGTGGTTTCCACCGGCGTTAACAACATTACGTTCAAAACAAACAAACCGTAAATCACAGAAAAGTTTTGATTCATTTAAGTCGGACGTTCACTCGAGTCGCAATATATGTATGTTAATAAAGTAATCATCCAAAAATGTACCGAATTCATGGACGTTTCACCCTCCAAGGCTCCGACCACATACGCGTAATGTTTACATATTTTGTGGTTTGGTAGCGGGTCAAAATTATTTCGTTCTACTGCGAGATATTTACAACCACCGTGTACTCGAACATAACACGCGTAACTTTAATACTTATACACTTTATATCTAATACGTGTATGTATGCTCATCGTACATCGTATTTGTATTTTTTGTGTTATTACATATATTTATTTCAATTCAATTATGTCACAATATAATATATAAGTGTAAATAATAAATTATAGTTCCGGTGTAATATTTATATTCTAAGTAATTCGCCTTGACATATCAGTAAAAATTTAACTCTGTTGTATAATTATACATGTGCAGTGATAAAAGCTAATATAAAATGATAAAAACAGAGTGGCATTAAGTTATAGGAAAAATATTAAAAATTAATAACCTTTTTTTTGTGGGGGGGAGGGAGGTATTACATTAATATGAAATATTACTGTATCGGGCGCACGGCTAAAGAGGTTGAATATCACTGATTTATCGGCAACAGATATCGCGCGACACCGCAGTTACAATACCTATGTGTCGCGGTTAGGGACGTTGCGTTACAACCGATACCAGTAAAGTAACGATACTTTTCTTTCGATACAAGTACTTTTTGTATCGATACCATGGTTTCGATACTTAACTCATATCGATAAAAAAGTACTGGTATCGAATCATTTATTTACCACCAAAATTCATATCAGTTCAACACGGTATAATATAATCCATTATATCTTATTCCGTGGTCGAATGTTGTCGAAAAATTCTTATAGACATAAAGACTTGTTAGTAGTTAGTTGTCTCCTAATCGGAACGATAAAGGGTCCGTTTACCGACATTTTATCATCTATTTTTAAATATTATCTACAATATTTTATTACAATAATGCTCTTCATAACTGCTTTTAGTTAAATGTTAGAAAAATGTCATACTCTAAAATAAACCAAGATTTTGAATTCTTTCTTAAATTGAAAAAAGAATGCAATTAAAGTACCATTTACACGGTGACAGTTCTTTAACATAGAAACATCAACTGTCATCGTCACCGTGTAAAATATGAGGCTTCAGTGTAAAAAAAAAGGTTTTATTCGATACATATAGTCTCATAAAGTCATATCGGTTAGGTTATTATTAAACCTTTTGTTTAGGTATTTTACCCATATCAGTATTTTAATTCGATTCGATACTTTTTTTTCGATACTTACTCATATCGGTGCTTTTATTTCGATATTTTACTCATATGAGTATTTTCATTCGATTCGATACCAAATAAAAGTATCGATACTTTTTCTTACGATATAGGTAAATGCCGCGTGGGAAACATTTTGAATCGTGCTATATTTACCTTGTACTGCAAGAGAAAAATTAAGACAAATCACTCTATTTAGTAATTACGAATTATTTACAATAATACATTATACATCATATTATATAAATACACTTGTAAACTGAAGAGCATCGATTACGAAAAATCTTCGTTTTGAAATCATAGTGTTGTTGGAATATTGCTTGTGTTAAAAAAATGTTTAAATTATGATTTTATTTAGGGATTCAACTGGGTCTGGTAGCTATGGTCACACATCAGTTGAAAAATCTGGGAGGGGAGGGGGCGAGAGAAGAGCAAGAACTTATCCTGGGAGGCAGTCCCCCCCGTCCCCCTTGGCGCCGTCACTGGCCGCCGGTAACGAGTGTAGACGCTTCACGGACCGACGAACAACGACGGCGACGTGTCACCGGCAGAACCGCGAAAACCGCGTGGATTATTCGAAAACCGAATCACGCCGAGTGTATGCATTCATTACGTACGTTTCGATAATAGAACGTTTATACAGCACGCGGTAAATTTCGATCCGAGAGTTTACGGACGTCAACGTCCAAAGCGGCAGGTTCTGATAGATTTGGACGAATCTATTCGCATTACGTCAAATAGTTTAGCGAACTCGTTGCGAACTTTTCGCACTGTCCCTCCGTCAATTGTATAGGTTTATTTTACGGAGGAGAAATACGAACAGTACATAATATAGCAAGTGATTAACAATTTTGAACAATCGAGTTATTAAACGTTCTCACAGATGAAGTGAAAAACGAGTTGTTGTCTAAATTGCAATTTTTTTTTGCACGCGATTCCTCTCGTAGTATAAAATACCATAATATTATCTTTGCTACCCCGTGGTAGAAATGTCGACCATTACTCTAATATTATATCCTTTATTGACCTCTTGTGTATAAATTTTAAACGAACCATGCCGTTACCCATATATTACAAAATGTATCCTGTAGGCCGGGTCAAACGTTATGCAAATTATTGGACGTGGCTAAGCACCGAGCGTTAGACAGAAGTCGGACCATCATAATTATCGTGTCTTCTTCTTGGGGTCAACGACCCGAGGGTTGGTTCGCAACTAAGGGAAGTTGTAACTAGGGAAGGAGGAAAGGTAACTGTGCAGTGGTTTCCCGTTGCCTTCTGCGCAGAGGAGATGGCGGCCGCTCTCCCTAGATAGTCGCCTGCCTGCCGAGTGAGAGAGCCGCCCGTGACCGAGGTTTGAACCGGCGACAGTGTGCGTTAGCAGTGACGCCTAGTGGCCCACTCGGCCACTCAGATGACGACGATAACGGCAACAAAAACAATAATAACAACGTAATAGTCGTTAAAATATGCGTACAATATCGCGCGAGTTGTTTGGAAAGTTTTTGCGAGACTTGTAACGACAAAAACGAAACGACGTCACGACTATTTTAGTATAAGACGTCCGTCGTCGGTCGGGTGAATTTTCGCCAACGATCGTGCGAGGAGGGCGCGTAGAAGTTACGGCGTCACGGCGCTAGCCAACCCGTATTCACGTGGGGATTCTGTGTTGTACTCGCGAGGATAAACGACGGGATCGATTGGAAACGCGAACCGAAGAAAATTGTTTTATTTTCCATTCCCCCCCACCGTTTTCCGCTCACGACAATATCGGGGTCTCGGCGCCGCGCCGCGTCAAAACGTCGTACGCGTATCCACGTCGATCCGGTCAAACACCGAAACCTTCTAAAGGTCGGGACACACGTGCCCGCAACGTACCCGCACCGTGTGTCGGCCGAGAGTTGACCGTCACTCGGTGAATGAATGGGCGTAGCCCGTTTCGCCCAAAAATGACCGTACCCGTTTCGCCCGGGTACCCGTTTTGCCCAAATTTTGTTTTTATATGATTCCCGTTTCGCCCAGAGTAGTTTAGACCAATTTAAAATTAAGTTGGCAATAGTTCAGTCAAATATTATATTTTAGGGAACGTTATAAAACCTATAGTAATAATCCAGTCTTTATCGAATTTAAATCGATTCGGTTTTAGCATCATCACCGTAGCTTATCTTATCTAATTTAAAAAGTTACCTAACCCATAGACCTTATACTAGTATAAGCGTAGTATAGCGTAGTGCGTATATGCCAAGATTTATAGAATATACAGGTTGCCTCATAGTCATGTGATTATTATATTTGTACCCCGAAGAAGTATCTGATTGTTTTGTAGAAGATTTGATGCCAGAAGGCCCAACTGATGATTGAGTCACCAAATATTGTGATTATTTAGTAACCAATTATATTTCTGAGGATAGTACATTTCCTCTTTGTTTATGGGCATGTAATTCAGCGAGTATTCTGCTTACGACGAATGCGTGCGAGTCGTTTCATTCGTTCTTCAATGACCATTTTTATTCTAATTCTCCATCTATATTAAGTTGGTTAAATGTTGTGAAAAACTTTGTTCAAACTGATACGTATATACAAATCAATAGCGTTAAAATACCAAAGACATCAAAAGACATTAAAAGAATATAATTAAAAGGAAAGTACACAATGAGAAACAAATAACGAGGTACCGATCAAATGAAATTACTCGTTATGAATTCATAAAAAACATGTGTAATAATTTTAAAAATAAACTGTAGGTGGTATTAATAAATATATTTTGAACGATTAAAATCGATTTTTTTTTATAAGATATGTGTACATTTTTATGACTTTAATTTCATTTTTTAATAATGTTGTGGACTAAATTTTAAATGTGTTTAACTCTTGTGAAAAAAAAAATGACGTGCGTATAATAGTGCGTATAATTTTTGGAAAACAAAGAGTATCGCCTCCTCGTGGTGTTTTCTGGATAACGCTAAATAATACTCAAATATTTGACTGAACTATTGCCAACTTAATTTTAAATTGGTCTAAACTACTCTGGGCGAAACGGGAATCATATTAAAACAAAATTTGGGCAAAACGGGTACCCGGGCAAAACGGGTACGGTCATTTTTGGGCGAAACGGGTCCCGCCCGAATGAATAGTGCAATGATTGAAATAACAATAGTTCAGACATCACCGTATGACGGCCGAGCGCTGTCACCGCACCGAGACAGACCGAGCACGATAAAATATTTTAATTAATAATAATTGACGTTGACGGTGCGGGCTCGGCGTCACTCTCGGCATTCGGCAGTCAGTAAACAAAGCTTATAATATTTAGTTTAGTCTATTTACGAAGCAAGTGTGGTTGATGTAGAAAAGTCGATCGAAGGAGTTCGAAAGTTTCCAGTCATTTACGACCGAACCGGCGGAAAATATCGAAATGCCGAGTATAAAGATAGAGTATGGTTACTAATGTTGACTTCTCCGTTTCTCGTCGTCTTCTTCTTCTTCTAACGCAAGCGCTATAATTGTTAACTCACTGTTTTTAAAACTTTTAAACATAGTTGTCGCGTCCTCCCTTGGCAAAATACCGAAACAAACTGAAACAGCCGAAGCTAGTAGGAAAACGGCATGGACGAGCTACGGACAAGTGTGCGTTCGTGGACGACGAACCGTGCGTCGACCAACACTCGGCCGACACGCGGTGCGGGTACGTTGCGGGCATGTGTGTCCCGACCTTAATCCGTACGACGCGTTTATCTCGCGGTCCCGTGGCTTACGCGGCGCGACTCCTGATCCCCGGGACGTCGTCGGAGTAACGTGCCGAGAGATTGATGTATAGTAAAGTGCGCACTCGTCGGAAAACCGATCGACCGACCGACCGACCGCAGAGGCCGGGAAAACGCGGACGCCCGGCCGTTTAGCGCCACGGTACAGAGGTGGTAGGCGCGTCGTAAAAGCCGTCTGCCGTACGACCCCTGTTTTGCGGCACGAACTCGCGCGGTGTTCGGCGTGCCGCGATCGTTCATCCCCCGTGCCAGCTGCGTATATGCCGTCGTCCGTCGTCGCATTCGAGTCCTACCCGTGAGATACGCGGTGAACCCACTGCATGTCACCATATTCCTAGACCAAACAAGAACAATATTATGTACCGAGGGTCGGGAACCTCAATCGAGCTTAACCGTGCCGGCACATAACAATTAAATTAAAATAAATTAAATTATTGTTGGTTGATTATTATTATTATTATTATTGTATAATATTTAAAAAATTATAGAATGTCTCGAATAAAATGTATCGTGAAAATGGCCAAACAAATATTACAAAACAATAATTCAAGATCAGATATTATAAAATGTAGAGAAGAAGACTCAAATTCACTTATCTAAGTGCAAAATCGGCTTAAAAACTGTCCACAATTACAACATGAGTTGATCAATGATGATGGTATTGTTAATATTTTAATAATTTTTGTGATTTCGAGTTTGCTTATGAAAATAATGGTGATATTGATATTAATCATATTAAAACCCTTCAAAATGTAAGCTTGATAGAAATTCCAAAATATAATGCAAATTTAGATAGGGAAAATGCTACAATTAATTATAATTTCAAAAAAGTGGACTCTGAATATATTGAGATTTATGATAATAATTCCGATTGAAAAGGTAATAATTAATGATACCAATGTGAACTGTGATTCAGATGAAGTAGTTTCTGAAATGTATAATGACGTAGTAAAAAACAATATAACTGAGAAGGAAGTAAATGCAAATATTATGAATGAAGATGAGGAACAACAAGATTTTGTACAGGCAAGAGATACTATGTCAGATAAAAATGTAATCCATACCAAAAGTAAAAATACAAATATAAGAAGGCTCTATGTTGAACCATATATAATTATTTGTTGTAATGCGCAAAACAATGAAAGTAGGAAAGTAAAATATTTGTCTCAAAACCAGGAAGAGTAGTGAAAAGTCGTTGTATTCATAAATTACCAGAACCTAAAAGTGAAAAATCATATTTATGTACAACGTTTTCAGAAGAAGACCGAACTCATTTATTTAAAAATTTTTGGAAAATTAAATCTTAATGGTTTGAAAAGAAATCTTTTGTTAATGAACTATTAACAACTAGGTCAGTTGTTAGAAGAAGAAAGGCAACCAATAAAATAAATTGTAATAAAAAAGATGGGCATGATATTTATTTTCCATCAACAAATGGTACTGGAGCAAAATTATGTAGGTTATTTTTCCTAAATACACTATGTTTAGGAGAAGTTGGGTAAAAAATGATTTATATTTATCATCGGAAAAGTCATTATATGAGGTTCAAACAATTGAAAATTCCCAAGAGGTCGCACCAAGAAAACAGAAAACATTTGATGATGTTAAAGGTATTTAAGTGTGGTCGGATATGATACCAAAAGTTCCCAGTCATTATTCCAGGAAATACACCAACAGCCTGTACATTGAATCAACTCTAAAATCAAAAAGCCGTATGTATAAAGTATATTGAGACTAGTGTAAACAAAATAATCAAACATGTGCTTGTAAAAAAATGTTTTTGAAAATTTTAATAGAAATCAAAATTTCAATCACTCATCTTTATGCTACTGAAGAAGACCGTTTGACAAGCCTAGCATTATTCGGCGTACGTGGTAATATTACGGCGTGTGCCGTCGATAAAAGTTAAAATCAGTGCGGATGTCGCAGTGCAAAACTTCGGACGAACCACGTTATTCCCGACTGCGGTCGTCGTCGACGTAAACAAAACTCGAGTCGACGTAAAACACGCAGTTTCCCGCGGGTTTCGCCGCCATGTCGTTGGGTATGACCTTATCGTGTACGCCAACGCGGGTGTTTGTCGTTATTTCAAAGTGCACGCTCGCCTCAGTTACTCGCTAATAAAACACTGTAAACACGAACCGTAGAGCAGCAGCAGCAGCGAAATATCACCTGTTATATACCCACTTGATCGCCTTCGAAACGTCAAACGGAATAACGCACGCTTTTACGTTTCACGGCACACCGAACGAGTAAAAGACACGCTGTTCTCGACACTGCATTTCGGGCTCGAAAAAAATAAAACGCAAACGGCCGAATTCAAAGAACATTTTACGGGCAATAATTTTCGTACGTTCAGTAGTCTGACTTGTCGTTGTGTTCGTTATAAACGGTCGTTCGAGTTAGTGAACGATACCCATAATTAGGTATTTAATATTATAATATCGTATAATTATCTATTCTGCAAGTTTGCACGCACATATTCCAGTCGAAGCCCCGAACAATATTTATTCTTCATCCAATCAGACGGTTTTGATTCCAACAATACGTTACAACGCTCATCTCAATCTTAATTTGGAAAAAAATTTTCGATTCCTTTCTAAACACATTTACGAGGGTGCGATAAAAGAACATTTGATACGTTGTTTTTAGTTTACGGAACATAATATTAGTTTGATGTTTTGTAAATTTTAAAAACTCTAAACCGTATTTGTGACTGTATTCGTAACGAAATTATAAAATTGAGATCGATCATTTCCTTGTGCCTTGTACACATGTAGTGAAGTACTCGAATATTTTTTCCGAATAAAAATCGACGTAAGGGTTCTGATGAATTCTTTGAATGAGAATGTGTAATATTTGACTAAAAGAAGTAGCGTCAGAGGCGGTTTGAATGTATCATACTTAGTGGTGCAAGACAATATATAGACACCCACCCACCCCCTTCATCCTTCTTCTTCTTTATTCAGCTTAACGGTCCTTGAAGGACCTGAGCTGCCACAAGTAAGTCTCTCCACCTTTCTCTGTTGAGTGCTAATTCAACAGACGCATTCGCATCCACCAATTGAATGTCCCTCTTTACAGCATCCTTCCATCTCGTACGCGGTCTACCCAGTGGTCGTTTTTTCTGTATCGTTGCGGTTATGACCTTTTTTAGTATATCATCTTCAGCTCTCCAAGTATGTCCAAACCACTCCATTCTCTTAGTTCTTATAAACGTTGATATTGTTGGTTTTCCATATAATTGGTACAAATTTTCGTTTTTCCGCCTTTCGAATGTTCCTAGATCGAGGTTGTACACCGGGCCAAAAATTTTTCTCAAAATCTTTCTTTCAAATATTGCCAGTTTTATGTTATCACCTTTCGTCGTAGACCAAGTCTCACACGCGTAAGTAACTATTGGTCTCAGATAACTGATATAGAGTAGTGTTTTCGACCTTCTCGACAACAATTTAGATTTCAATAACTTTTGGATGCTATGGTAGCATCGGTTTCCACTTGCTAACCGTTCAACTATTTCCTGATGCATGTCATTTTTATTGTTTATGTTCACACCTAGATATTTGAAGCTTTCTACTCTTTCAAATGTGAGATTATCTACTTGTAGATTTGGCTGATCTTCTCTCCTCCTGGAAAGTACCATAAATTTTGTTTTTTCTTCGTTAATACAAAGTCCCATTCTTTTACTGGCTGTCACAAGGTTAGACATTGTCTGGGTGATATCTTGTCTTGTGTTTCCTAAAATGACAATATCATCTGCGTATGCTAATATTATTTCTTTATTTACCACCTCAACTTGATGACTATGGTTTATTTCTCGAATCACCTTTTCAAGACCTAAATTGAATAGGGTTGGGGATAAGGCATCTCCTTGCCGTAGGCCTGATTTTACTTCAAAGGTTGATGATAGTTCTCCCAGAAATTTTACTTTGCATTCTGTTTTGTTATTGCACAACTTTACCATATTAACATATTTTTTCGGTATACCGAAGTAGATCAATGTGTTCCACAACTCTTCCCTATTTATACTATCGTACGCTTGTTTATAGTCGACGAATACCATGTATAGGTCTTTGTCGAATTCATAATGTTTCTCCATCACTTGTCTCAGGATAAATATTTGATCTGTAGTTGACCTCCCTTTTCTAAATCCACATTGGTACCTTCCTAAAATCTCCTCAGCGTATGGAGTTATCCGTTCTAAGAGAATTATTGATAATACCTTATAGCATGTATCTAATAAAGAAATTCCTCTATAGTTTTTTGTGTCCAGTACATCTCCTTTTTTAAACACAGGGCATAATATCGACAAATTCCACTCTTCAGGAAGTATTTCTTTTTCCCAAATAAGATTGATTATTTTCCATATTTCGTTTTTCAGAGATTCCCCACTATTTTTAAATAATTCTGCTACAACATTGCTTTCTCCTGGGGCCTTATTATTCTTAAGTTTATTTATACTCCAGTTGATTTCGAGTCTCGAGGGATTACTAATATATGGCTCTGCCGTGCTATATTGTATATCGGTCGCATTAGATGGTCTGTAAGCTGTTTTATTAAGCAACATTTTATAGTAGTTTTTAAACTCTTCTGCTATATCCTTTTCATTTGTTAGTAAGTCTCCTGTCTGATTTCTTATCATCCTAATTTGTTGTTTATATCCCTGTTTGATATCTTTACTATTGCTAAAGAATTTCTTGGAGTTGAATCTGTTATTTTCCATTTCTTCAATTTTTCTCTTTTCTTCTTGTCTTTTTTCTTTCCTGAGCGTTTTGTTAGTTTCTATTTTGCTCGCTTTGTATCGTTCTAAATTTTCATCTGTTGGGTTTCTTAGCGCTATTTCTCTCAATTTATTTCTTCTATCTACAGTTTCTTTACATTTTTCATTAAACCAGTTTTTCTTTTTACTATTTTTTCTTACTCCTAGGCAGTTTTTTGCACTATTTATCACTGTCGTCTTTATTTTTTTCCATATTTGTTCTACATTCTCATTATTATTTTCATTATTTAGCCTTAGCATTTCATGGTGCGTTGTATGAGCAAATTCCTTCGAGATACGTTCTTCCGCAAACTTTTCAGTACAAAATTTTTCTGATAGTTTTCCTTTATTTTCTCTCCAATGTACTGATAGTCTTGTCATAAATTTTGCCATGACTAAATAATGATCAGAATCTGCATCGGCGCCCCTGTAAGTTCTGATGTTTTGTATACATCCTTTGTGTCTATTTTGAATCATTATATGATCTATTTGATTTTTTATCACTTGGTTTGGGGCTACCCATGTCTGTTTATGGATATCCTTTCTAGGGAAATATGTACTACTTAAGACCATTCCATTTGTCATGCAAAAATTAATTAGACGGGTACCATTGTCGTTGCTTGTGTCATGTAGACTATCTCTGCCAATCGTTGGTCTGTATACCTCCTCCTTGCCTATTTTTGCATTGAAATCCCCAAGAACTATTTTAATAGAATAATTAGATGTTATATCATATATCCTGTCAAGATCTTCATAAAAATCTTCTTTGATATCATCTCTTTTGTCTTCAGTTGGTGCGTAGCAGTTTATTATTATAAGGTCAAATATGCGTCCAGTTATCCGTATGTAGCACATACGCTCATTTATTGCCTGGAAATCTTTAACGTATGGTAATATATTCTCACTTATTACAAATCCTACTCCGTTTTCGAACTTTCCATCCCTGTTTCCACTATAAAAAATAGTTTTGTCATCCTTTTTGAGGCTCCCTTCTCCAGGCCACCTCATTTCTTGTAGGGCTAATATAGAAATATTATAATTTTTAATGGCGTTCAGCATACACTGTAACGCCCCAGTTTTATTAAGCGTTCTAACGTTCCAAGTACCAATTTTGATGCCTGTTTCCGATTCCAGTCGTTGTCCAGTTTTGTTCCATTTCCGAGGCTTGTTTTGTGGTTTCTTAACGTTGTTTTGTTTTATGATGTAGGGTTGTTAGCCCTACGATCAACCCCCAACCTGGAGGACCAGACTACCCCAACCAATTAAGGTCAGGGTAGGGCTCTTGCAATGTACCGAAGTACATTGGGCGATGGGCGCGCCACTTTCCCTACGCCATACCCCCTTCATCCTAGAAATTATAAATAAATATTTTTTATAAGTTTTTTCATATACTTACCTAATTTTCTTCAGTTAAGTTGTTTACACTTTTTATAATAACGATGATTGTGCAATGATTTTTTACTTACTTTTTTGTTAATAAAACAATAAAATATATACATTGTGTTGACCACCCACCCACCCACCACACTAATATTGGTGGTGCAGTGCACCAAAAAGAGTATACTCAAACCGCCTCTGCAGAGTAGCATTTTCGAGGCTTCTAATAAAAATATTATCAATCAGGAATAATAAAAAAAAAAAAAAAATGTCCGTTTGGTTGTCAAAGACTTCACAATATTTACGTCTATAGTAAAGTAACCTTTTTACGTCACACTCTTAAGTTACCAATATCCGTATACGCACCATGTTCAGTATAATATGATTTCTACTTTTGAGTTTTCGCATACGATTTCCTAACAGAATGATAGCGGAGAATCAGGGGTTTGGTGATGCCGATTTGTTATACATACATATGTATATTCGTCAGAAATTTGACGTGCTTGCACTCTTGCTGCAGTCAACGTTCGGTTTATTTGATATCGACATTTCATACACGTGTAATATCGTTTGATATCCAATACATTATGATGAAACAATCATAATAGCAAGTATGTTTAATTTAGTACGATGCATATTGATACAAATGAATGTACGCAGATAAAGTGCGCAGTACGCGCCAAAGCGATAATATTAATTATGTTTCTCCTTTAGGAATACATCATCATGTATCATGTTCTAACTTCATCAATATTAATTTACTTTGAAATGTTTACAAAACGTATATTAAAATATTTGGATAGATAAATATTAAATAGGCGAACGCTGAAAAAAGACGGAGCAAATAAAACGTAGACGTCTGTAGTAAAAGTGTAAAAATAATGTAAATACTGAGTTGTAAAATAAAATACTTTTGGAATAAATCTGCTCTTGTCAAAATGCGACATAATTGTAAAGCGACATATTAGGATTATATCCTAATCGTGCGTTTTAAATTCATTTCCTATGACTTTCGTTTTATAGAATTATTTTTTGCATCGGATGATTAAAATAATATTACGTAATTTTTTGCTAGCTTCTATACTGTAAAAACTCTTATTGTAAAAACTCAACATTTCAGTTTTCTGTGGTTGTAATTGAGTTAAGATATAGTTATATCACTTCTGTCGTTTGAATAGCTGATTGACTGAAGCAAATAAAAATGATTTATTCTCTACTCTAACTTCAGCTTAAATTCAATATAATTAGTAAAAAAAGACGTACTTTGCACTGTTCGCTTCTCAGAAAAGATAATGGTATTGGGTGCATTGAATTTTAAAGAAACCATAGCTTATTTCTTTAGTTCAAAGATTTTGAGCTCAGCGTATACATTTTGGTTTTTGTATGTTTTATCGTTTTATTCTAATTTTCGGTATATTTTTTTTATGAAACTGTTGAAAGTTTTCTTGTTTGACAAACGAGAAAATTTTAGTACCTATATCCTATATTAGTACCTTCACGACATTTCTGATATGTTGAGTTGCAGGATAAAGCATAAGGATCATGATTACTACCCGAAAAAGTGTTCACAGAAAAAAAAAACATCATTGTAAAACCAATAGACTCTTGGCTTCATTTAGAATCTAAAATTAATTTAGTGTACTTGATCAATATTGAATTCAATGAAAATAGTATGAACGAAATTGCCACTACACAATATGTGTGCAACATCACAAAAAAATCGTCCCTGGACTAGTACGTGGTCACAACACTAAATTAAACGATATCTCCCGTCCCCAAATTTACGTAGTTAAATTATGCTTTTTTCCTTGTGAAGTCGTTTCTTGCTCGTCGCCTCACTACGCCGTGAATGATTTCAATAGTTATACTCAAATCTATATTATCCCTGCGTCATATGCAATCATCGTATAATAATCGCCGTTTTCGTGTTCCGTAATTATTCATTTCATTTAAGTATTTTGAATTGCCAATACGTCCAGTAGTCAGGCACAGTTTTAGAGTTGTATTTTTTCATTTCAGTATAATAAAACTTAACACTGCTTAGAGAAACGATATTGAATTGCCTATCTCACACTATTTAGGCTCCTACTATACATTTCAATTTTCTTTGTTTGTTTTTTTTATTTTTGTGGTTATCGAGTACACACGCTGAGCTAAAACACTCGTTTCAATGAAGTGTTTAGAGTTGTCAATACGTCCAAATATCAGGCGTAATTTTGAATTTGTATTATAGGTATCCATATAACTTTACAGCTAAGAAAAACAATATTGGATTGCCTATCTCACACTATTTTGGCTCCGGCTTTGCATTTAGTCTTTCGTTATTCATTTATTTTTATTATTCTACACACATGGACATTGAATTAAAATCAACAACAAATTTAATTGTAAAACTCAATCTAGTTGATTACAGAAATTTACTATCACAGTAATATCATTTGAATATTAATTTTTAATCGCTATTACCGATAATAATCATAAAATATGAATTTGTTTCAACATGAGCTCAACAACAATTATTATCAACTGTAATAATAAACCTCAAGTTCATTGAATTAAAAAAAACAGACATCTGTATGACGCGTGAACGGTCGGGTTTAGGTGAATGAAATGTGTATATAGTAACAACAAAACTACGACCTAGATCAGGATGGTAAACTGTTTCGAATCGGTGAGTCGAAATTTTAAAATTGTTATTGGATAATTTTTTAAACATAGTTAGTGTAAAATAACCAATATTAAGTGTCAACGAAATGTAGTTTGGTCATCTAATGGAGAACAAAGAGCCTCCAACTTGTACTTCATGCAATGAACTGTAAACTGTAAAACACATCATAACAAACTGCCATGCATACTCTATTGATAAAAACAAATACAATGTCCCTGCAAATTTATATAAAACAATTGTACCAATATTATCACGGACAAATTCATTCTCTTCCTTAAGGACTCCGGACTGGATAAATTAATATGAAATGTAATTATGATGGCCATAGCAGCCGTATTTGTAATCTAGATCAATAAAAAAAAAAAGAAAAAAAAAGAAAAAAAAATGTAGTTTCAAATCTACAACGAGGCCTCATAAAAATTCCGGACTTACTCTTTCAAAAAAACATTTTTGATTACATACAGTATAAAAACAAAACGAATTTATAACGTCACTTCTCTCAAGATCTGAAATAAAAATTCTTAAAATATATTTTATGCAAAACAAATAATAATGTTATGTTTATTCTTGATTACATGAATAAATATGCCCAACTTATTTATTGTTAGATTTAATTCGCACATAGAACAGGCAGTTAGAATATAAAGTAAAAAAAAAAAAAAAAATAGGGATGTTCGTACAGAAAGAGTATTTCGACAGTCCGTCTCACGTATTATAGAAAAAGAAGGAAAAATTATTATTAAACTAATTATGCAGATTAATTCGTATCGGACCGAGAAAAGGAGGGATCTGTAAAATACGCCTCCGTTATTTGATTATTAAAAATGTTAATTTGTGAACGAATAAGTGAAAAAAAGGTTAACATTGAAACTTTGTGAACTCACCGTTATTATAAAGACCCGCTTTGAAAAAAAAAACTTTCAGAAAATTGAATCATTCAAATTTCTATTATTAACAATTAGGTGTGTATCTCAATAGGGTTATAAATATTAGTTTTTGTTCGTCACTGTGCCTGGAGTATGAAACACTCACAAGATAACATATTATGATATTATATACAACATAATAAACAAGGTATGAAAATCAACAAAATGTCATTATAAAATCAACACGAAACGACGATGAAGCCTTAATGAAATCGCGATGAGTTCATAATAAAATTATAATGAAATCATCATGGCTTTATTTTAAGATCAGCACGAAATCATAAATGTGCCGTGAGAGGAGGAAAAAACCATCATACAGTCAATTAATTATTCGAAAACGGTGGTGTACCGTGTACTTAAGTTTGTTTGTATATAAAATTATAAAACCAGTTGCTGGCGGTGGCGTGGTAGTAAATTCACATTGTGCGCTCATCGGTAGATAAATTACTAGCTAAATTTGGTACGAGAAAACTACAAAACGTGACGACACTTTCCGCAGCCTCTCCGCAAAATAGATTTTGATATGAAAGTAAATGAGAGTGCTACAGGTCGTCTAGTAGCCTGAAGTTTGAATTTTAATCACGATTAAATCTACGATTTCATGTTTAGTTTCGTGAAATTTGTAAAAGTTTCGAATTTGAATCGATCGACTTGATACGTTCGAAATCATTTTAAAAAATCGAACAACTTACTACTCCGAAGAATTTGTTCCTCTCTTTTTAAGCACTTCATACGAGAATATTTTATCGAGTGCGCAGTGCGTACATGGTATGCTTATTATTGCTTATACAGTCATATACGTACTGTGTATGAGTAAAACCTCATTCGGCGATCCTTGCGACACTAATCGGTACATTTTTTGCTCGCATTAATCAGGCATTACTTCACCACCATTCTTAAGAAAAAATGTTTTTTTCTGTTTTGTTTATTATTGGAAAACTGACTTCTAAAATTAATATCTGCAGCAAAACCGTTTTGCGTGTTTCTTCGTCGACCAACTTTACCCACACTTACTCTAAGTCCACACATTGGTGCCAATAAAGTTCGTCAATCGTTGTGGATCGATAAAATATCTTTGGGACCAATATTGGAACTTATCCGTTGCTAGTTGGTTTTTTTTTACAAAACATCAATGAGATCGGGGCCTGTGTCGATACGCCGACCAAACATTCGCAACATTATTAAATTCAATACATGATTACGTTAGTCTATAGTATTTCCAATGAAATGTTGGCTTTTGTTGGCTTCGATGTGTAGAAATCATCCTATTTAGCCAATGTTGGACCCAGGACTACAGGTTGTGCATTAGATTCGTGCACGTGCACGTAATGTTTAACTTCATATCAAAGATTTTTTTCATCAAAATCATTAAAAATAAACATGGTCAATAGAGGATTCGTAAACGGTAGGTATTGCCGATCATCTGCTATATAATATTTAAAAATATATAATAAATATATAATATAATATGTAATAAATATTATAAAATAAATATATCGATCTGCATTATGCATTACATTTAATTGCCCTATAGAGTTATTCTACTCAACGTACTTACATTATTTTACGACTTTATTCGTCCAACAATAAAGGGAATTCTAGTTATTACTATTATTACTATTTTATTTTTTTTTTTAATTTGAAACGTTGGTTTAAAAAAACCCATTAATGGAGATTTGGTATTTCAATCACGAACGCAGGTAATCCGTGCGATTCAAAGAGGTCATTTTAAATATACTCCAAGTCGAAAAAGCTCGCGAAAACAGTTTGAATACGCATAGGTCGCGCGTTTCAAATACCTTATTATACATCAACCCGGATTTATATAAATCATGTATTTATTCTCGAGGGAAACTTCCACACCCCCCCTCCCAGCTCGCTTTTTAGGTTCGCATACTTAAAATTTGATTTTTTTATTATAATATTATTGTTATTATTGTTGTTATTGATGTTGATGTTGTTGTTGTTGCATTTGGACGAATAGAAATACCTAATATTTTTTTCTGTGGTAATTATATTTTCTTCAATTTTCTCCGTGTAAAAAGTGAAGTTAAAAAATATGACACTTTTTCACTTCTATAATATTTTAGATTCTGAGTGAAGCGAAGGATCTTATGGTTTTACAATGATGTTTATTTTTTTTTCTTTTTTTTTTTTCTGTAAACACTTTTTCGTATAGAAATACTTGTCCAAAAGTTTCGTCCAGCAACTTTTTAGATTCGAAATTGAACTGAGATGGTACTTTAAAGAGGTCATTTTTCCAAAATCTCCATAGTTTTTCCAGTAATCCAGAATAACGATCGAAAAACTGAGTAAAAACGGTAAAAATCCGCCGTAAACGAGATTTTCACTGATCAGATTTTAGGTATTTAGTCATAAATCGAAAAGTATTTAAACTAGAAACTTGAAAATTTTATCCAATATCAAATACATACTTTTTTATATTCGACAACATTTTCAGAACAATTATAGCACTTTTGACTTAAATATAGAACTTTTAATTTACCAAATTGTTTGAAAGTTTTTATGTAATATAATTTTAAATATTTGACAAAAAGTTCTGAAAATTTAATATGACCTTACTCATATACCTACCTAATTATCCTACCAAAAATTCAAAAATCGTTGGTCAGGATTTTTTTTTATACACACTTTAATAAATTATTATAACTCACCAAAAATTATGCAAATAACCGTAAAATACGTAAACAGTATTTAAATAATAATATATTATATTACACTGAAGCTTTGCTCAGAATCGTTTTATACTTAAGAAATGATTCATCATTTCTTTAAAACTTAATACATTCATCACCAATATCTTGTCCGAGGACCGAAGGGACGAAGGACGAACTTGTACCACCATCATCTCACTTACCAGCTTTTTTTTTCTTCTTTTTTTCGAATCCTGCGCTAACTATAAACGAAATCACGCGAACGCGTCATTTGAACATAACACACCGAGTGAATATACGCTCGTTTCGAACAATATTCGGACCCGAACATTTTGCACACAGTATCGTAAGCGTACCGCGCGTATCACAAAGCCCCTTATGACTTATGACTACATCGTGTTAAACCGTCGAATCATTATTTGACGGCCACGAAAGTGTACAATTCAATTGTTTTTCGTCGATACGAGATCAAAACGATTCGAATATGTCGATAAATCTTCGATTACGAATCACGATCGTCTCCGGTCGAGTGCAGGTGGAGAAACGCCAACCCTACGGAAAACAATTTAGCGTACGCCCCTACACCACGAGCGGCGCGTTCACGTCACGAATCTATTTCGATGATTCGATTCCATACACGTATTTCCAATCGTCGCGGTCGTTGCGTACGTCGGACCGTGTCGATACCCCACACCAGACGTCATGATTAGTGATGGGCACAACCGAGTGAAAACTATCGAAGTACTCGATAGTTTAAGCTATCTAATTACTCGGTTGTTTTATGAAACTATCGAACTATCGAACTGTCTGTTTTGATTCGTTTCTGGGCCTACTTACCCAATGAAAATTTAATAAGTGAAAATTATCAAGTAAATTCGGTCGATAATACCGAAAAATCACTCGATTGTTTTTTTTTAAACTCGATAGTCAAAACTAGTCGGTGTAAGAGTGATGGGCACAACCGAGTGAAAACGATCGAGTGAATTACTCGATAGTTTTTAAAAACAATCGATGAATAATAATATCTATTCAATTGAAAAATCACTCGGTAGTTTTCGAAACTATCGATAGTCGGTTGTGCCCATCACTAGTCACTATGCACACCACGTGTGTGTGTGTGTGTGTGTGTGTTCGCGGCGGGAAACGCGGTCGTAACACTCGTGCGGTGCGCTGACCAAAGCCACGCGTGTGGGTTTTCGGTCGCCGTGACAGACGGACCGTCGAAAACGCGGGGCACGCGCGCGTAGGCGAACGCGATCGAACCATCGACACCCGCGTGATTCGGCGGGGGCACGTCGTCGTGTGCGAGTGACGGGAGCGTTTTGAATCCGCCGACGGTGCACGCATACATTACTACGGTTAGTAGGTACGGTGCTAAGGCGACGGCTCTCTACTGGTGAAGGGGGAGAGGGGGTACGTGATTAAAATCTCTTTGAGAAGCAGCAAACGGCGAGAGCGTATGGACCGTTAATACAGTATTGATTCGATTGACCGTATTATAGCCCGGATATATTCTCTCGGCCCGGTCGTGTGAGTGACGACGACGTGCGAGACGTGCCAAATGTCCTATACGGTACAATATCGATGAAGATTCAACGATAATCTCAAAAGTCGTCCGCCAGTATTTAGCACCGGATCGGTTCTTTTTTCTCTACTGCCAACTACGCGTTTCCGAGGGGATTCTCTTTCGATCTGTGCGTACAAAGTGTACTATAATATTTTTATTTATTTATTTATTTTTTTTTTTTGGTATCGCAGAGACATGAAAACACTGATACGTTTTTTTTCTGGGGTTGTCTAAACAAATACTTTTTATTTTCAGAGTAACCCACCCCGACCATTATCGCTGAATTACAAGTTGTAACATAATAAAATATAAATATTTTGTATAAATACATAATAATATAGGTACCTGGCAAATGAATATTCTATTCCTCTATTCTTACGTAATAAGGCATTTATGAAAAGCCATTTTATAATATTATAACCTATTTTGTGTTTGAGTCTGAAATCTAGTAAATATAATTTTTATATTATTGTCTAATACATTTCAATTCAGACGTAAATTAAATTTGTTTTTACTTCTGGGGGGACCCAGAGACCCCCTCGTTAATACGCCCCCATACATATATATATATATATATATATATATAAGTGAGAACTATTCGTGTTTACTCACAAAATATTTACGTGAATACAGATACATAATACAAATATTATAGTGGTTTATCATTTTTTTACAAAAGAGTGTTTTCTGAAAAATAAAAGCTTCCGATACGTGTAATAAGTGAAACCGTAATACCGTGACAATACTTCAATACGCGTCAATAAACTTATAGTTTGAGAATATCACATCAAAGAACCGCGTTCTACCCCATACCCTCGAACGCCTGAACACGGGTATTGTGCCGCGTCATCGAGGATGAAGTAGGTAATGTGCACGGGGAACAGCAGTCGTAATGTGTTCTTTCCCACTCGCAAAACGATTATTTCAGCTAAAAAAAAAAAAAAGCCGATAAGATAATGGTGGTGGAAGTTCGTCCTTCGTCGCTTCGCTCCTCGGACAAGATAATGGTGAGGAGTGTATAGCACTTTCTATCATGGGATCACCTGGTTTACGATAGTTTAGTTGTATGGTACTTTACATTTGAATGCAATGATAAATCATGGTAAGTACAGGATACAGTAGTTGGGTGGGATACACGAGATGCATTGCTAGATTAGGCATTATTGGATAGATTTTGGAATTATTTTATATTATAAAAAAAAAAAACGATTCTGAACGAAGATGAAGATGTCAGCCTTAAATTGTAATATATATTTTATTTTAATATCCTAGATTGGGTTAAATTTACATTTGTCTATTCATGTGACTTCTGCTCGTGAGCATTGGACAAACCAGGATGTGCATAGATAGGGCGTAGGTAAATACCATATTATTTGCCTAAATGCACTATCGTGACGGCACCACCCGACCCCGCCGTCCATATATGCTGAATGCTCCGTGGCTACGTCTATTTAAATATTAATAATTAATAATAATATATAAAATCCGCATGTTTATGGAACTGATACACACATTAAAATAACTGGAAATTGGAAGTTAGTAACGTTCTATTCAACCATGTAAAGGTACGTTATACACCTTGTGTTTACAATCTACCAATATTTTGTATAGAACAGCTGTCAGCTACTGATTATATTATAATAAACTTAATCTATTTAATTATCTTTATCAGCTGTGATATTACATAATATTTTCATTTCTTATCTTTGAATACAAAAATTTTTATACATTTTCAACTACAAAATAATTTGCAAATATTCGTGATTTTGACAAATTTTGTCGATTTTTGAACTTCAACTGCTTATAAAAAAAAATTGTGCCTATGTATTTGAATAATTTTTGAATCACTCTTAGATCAACTTATTCAAAACCTTCTATTAAATTTTCAAGCGATTTGGTAGGGCCAAAAAATTGTTATCGACTTTTATAAAAAAAAATCTAAGAAAAATCGAATTATTCAAATGCCTATAAATAGCTAAAAAATAAACGAAAAAATACAACTATGTAAAGAAAATGCCTATTTAAACATTTTGTAAAAGTTTTAAGTTTCTACGACCTATACTTTTTGAATAAGAACAAATATCAAAAATCAATGATGCCTAAATTGTTATTTTACGCGATTATGTGAAAAAATTGTAATTTCAAACACTCATAAAAATTTTTGATTTTATTCCAGTGCAAATTTTTTTACAGATAATTGAAGGAAAACGTATGTCAAACTTTGTACCGAATTTACAATTCTTAGTTTTGAATACTTAAAATTTTATGAATTTTCAACTGCAAAATAACTTCAAATTTTCGCGATTTTCTACACATTTCGTAAAAATATGAACTTTTTATGCTTATAAAAAAAAAATTGTGCATTACGCTTTGAATTTTTTTTTTATACCGATAAGTTCGACATATTAGATACCTTGTATTAAATTTTCAAGAATTTTTGTCCAGTCAAATTTTTTTTATCCACATTTCAGAAAAAAAAACAAATGAAAGTTGAAAATTTCAATTGTCTATTAAAAGCTCAAAAAAAGTCTAAAGTTTACAAAAATTGTACTACGTATAGATTATTCCAATATAAACATTTGGTGAAAGTTTCAAGTTTTTTCGACTTATACTTTTTGAATAAGAACGAATATCAAAAATAGTTGAAGGCTAAATTATTATTTTACGCAATCATGTAATTATTTCGTAAACGTTTGAACTTTAGATGCTTATAAAAAAAAATTGTGCCTATGTATTTTTATAATTTTTGAATGGGAGTTAGAACAACTTATGTGGACCCTGCTATTAAATTTTCAAGTATTTCGTCCGAGCTACATTTTTTTTATCAACATTTATAAAAAAAAAAATAAAAAAAATCGAATATTTCAAATGCCTATAAATTGATTAAAAATGAGTGAAATCTTTTGAAAATAAAATCATATAAAGAAAATGCCAATATAAACAACTGATAAAATTTTCAAGTTTCTACAACTTATACTTTTTGAAAAAAAAACAAATAGCAAAAATCGTTTGAGGCTAAACCGTTGTTTAACGTGTTTTTGTAAAAATTTAAATTTCAAACACTCATAAAATTTTTTTGTCTGAATCTGGTAGAGTTTTTTTTGCAGATAATTGAAGAAAAACTAATGAAAAACCTTGTACCAAATTTTCAAAACTTAGTTATAAAAGAAAAAAATTTTACGATTTTTCAACAACAAAATTATTTGCAAATTTTCGCAATTTTTACATATTTTGTATAAATTGGAACTTTGAGCACTTATAAAAAAAAATTGTGACTTACGATTTTGGATTTTTTTTTATCAGTTATGGAACAACTTATAAGAAACCTTGTATTAAATTTTCAAGATTTTCTGGCAAAAAAAAAAAATTTTATCGTTATTTAAAAAAAAAATACTTAAAAAAATTGAAAATTTCAATTGTCTATAATTAGCTCAATAAAAGTCAAAATAATTTGAAAATTTAACGGTGTATAGAGAACGCTAATCTAAACATTTGGTGAAAATTTCAAGTATTTACATCGATTAGTTTTTGAGTTATAGCAAAATAAAAAATTTGATTTTGTCGAAAACTGGTTTTGCGTAAAATATACCGTTTTTCCCTCATTTTTTAAGGGTTTTTCCCGGCGCGTTAAAAAAATATTGAAAATTTTTAACTTTTGACCCCCAAAAGTACCAACTAGATTCAATTTCCTTTCAGAAAAGTTGCTATATAAGGAAATCGAAGCATTTTTACTGCCCCAAATCGTGTCGACAGACACAAAAATAAAAAAAAAAAAAAAAAAAAAAAAAAAAAAAAACACACATCATTGTAAAATCAATACATTCTTCACTCCGTTCAGAATCTAAAACAAATGCGAATATAGTTTCACGTGCAACGATCTTTTTATTGGCGTTCAATTCAAATTCAAACTCCTGTTCCGGCAGGCTAATCTTCTGACCACGTTAAATTGTTGAAGTGTTGGTGTGTGGTGCAAGCGTATATTTACGGCTTTTACTGATACGAGCTTTTCACTCGCCTAAATTTGTTTGGTACCATTATCAAAACATTGCATTATTATTTACATTTCCGCTAGTTTTGAAATATAACTTTTATGCGTGCTGTGCAGCTTACTTAATTGTTTAACGATATAATATTCTATGTTTTCTTTTTCTTTTTGTGACTAACGAACACTTTTGAACTCGTTTTTGTAAGTACGATAGAATTCGTAATGCTAATACGTAATGATATCAAATCGAATTACCTACACAGAAAAACAAAATCAAAAAATTATATTATTACTATTATAATTATTATTATTATACTATCAACGTAATCAGACTTTTAAATTAAATATTTTGCATGAAATTTATGTAGTACAGTACCCCAGTGTACTCTCCATATTTATAACAAATGAAATGTTTGTGTGAATAAATCGTATATTTCCAGTTAAGGTACTATGTATGATTAATACAATTTTTTTTAGTATGAGTTTTTACACTTGTATACTAAATTCAGGTAAAATAAGAATTTAATAAAAAAAAAAATCAACATTTTTACAAACATAATTAAAAAAACCTTATACATTTTCAAGTTGATTTACGCTGTTAAAATATACATAAATAAACCCCTGATTAAAATAAAAAAAAAACATTTCTGAATTTCTTATTTTTTTTCAAAAAATATATACTTAATCTTTTATGATGGGTATTACGCTAATAACTGCGTAATACTTCTTTAAAACTCATATATATATAATACATATACATACATTGGAAATGTACTCACTACACAATATTTTTGACGTATAATATTCAATGAAACAGTTTATAAATATATGATAAATGTTAAATAATCCGTGACGGCGCAGTATATTTTAGTCATTATTTTTAAGGCTGTAAAACTACAGAATTCGTGCTCATGTATTGATAAATATTCGTTTTCATCTAGACCCCGCGAAGTTGTAGGCATAACGTATATACTTGCGGAGTACCTATACCCACTGCACCTCTATTCTTATGCCGGACTTAAATGCAGGTAGGTACTCAGGGAAAAACAATACGTTTGCCCGTGCACGCGCGCCGCACGTGGATGATATCAACATAATACCTTACTTAACCAAACGTTTCACGAGCAAATCGTCGCGTCGGCGGGTAAGTTCGTTATTGTCGTATATTCAATCATTTTTCGAAAAAAGAATATCGATATCGGCCTCTTCGCGACGCCCGCCATCTAAAACCGTATGTCTCCAAGACACGACTTTTCCCCTGACTTCGAGATGAAAAATATAATTTAATAATAAAAACAAAAAAACCTTTCCGAATCAAAACGCGTGTATGTGAAATGGGGGAATACGAGAGAGCTTTCGGTGAAGCCGGAGTTTTTAAGACTGTATAGGGACTCCGAACACAAATAGTCGGAAAAGAGACGTAGAGAGTGAGAGAAAAAGAGGGTTGTCGCGGTCGAGTATCGGGCGATCGCGACCGTCTTCCCTCTACGTCCGCGCGTCGCACCCGATAACCGGTTTGCGCGCCGCCGGTCCGCCGGCAAAGGCTCGCGGCGGCAGCGGTGCGACGACAGTTAGCTGCAAGTCGCCGCCGCCAGCGAGCTATATATCACATATATCTGTGCGAATATTTTTGTTGTAATTTAATACCGTTGCAGCTAAAAGAGTTTATTAAATTTATTTTACGTAACAATTAAAGGGTAACAAGTCAAAACGTGTTATTGCCAAAATTGACGAAATCAAGATAAATATCGATTCTTATAGTAAAACAATCAAAGAATTCATTTTTGTCTTTATTTTTTTTTCATGTCCATTTTTTAAAAAAAGTTGAAGTTTCTTCAAAACGTAATATTTCCAACCTTAATTTTTTCAAAATTTATTATTTCCGGAAATAGTACGTTTTGCATCAAACTCAAAGACAAATATTTAAAAAAAAACTACTTGTAATGTATATTAATTTGAATTTAATTTAAAAAATAGATTTTTCGTATTTTTTTTTAAATGTGTTTTCTGAAATTTGACGTTTTTGGCAATAACACGTTTTGACTTGTTATCCTTCAATTACTGTATCTCGTGTCACAACCCTTCTCGGAGAATCCACATATCAGGTCACGTCAGGGCGTTGACAAGATCACAGTGAAATTTCGTTGTTGAAAACAGAAAGCCAATCGTCGTTCGTGCTCACAATCCTACGGAGACAAAAATATCGTCGATCACGTGATAAACTTAATTGAAAATAAAAACTCGTCAGTAAAATGTCACACTTGATAATCATGACGGTATACAGATACAATATGAAAAAGGTGTCACGATATTAAACGGGTGCCGTGACGCGACATCGAGGATCGTCCACAGGTAGTGGCTGAAAACTGATAACGTTGCAATGATCGCGTGGCGGTCGGCAAACTCATCAGTACGGCGCAGGGTGTCCATCTGTTTTACTGTAATGACCGATTTAATTTTCCCTCGTGACTTATTTATTAATTGTATCACGAGCGTGCACTACAGTCGTGCGTCGAATAAATTCTCCGCGGTTCATAGTGCGTATAAATATTGTATAATGTCCATTTTCAATTATATAACACGGGGGTAGGTTAAGTTACGTTTCGTATGCCGTGACAAACGGCTCAAACCCCGTACACACTTTCACGTCGAAAAAAGAACTCTAACATTATGCAAGTGTATTAATATTATATTTGGACGTGTAAAACAAACGCTCATCATGTGCAGTGTTTACACACAATGCAACGACCGTTAACGCACCATTTAATGGAGGATATATATATATACAGTGGCGTATTTACGAGGGGGGTCCCCGGGTCTCGACCCCCCCCCAGAAGAAAACAAAATTAAATTTATGTCTGAAATGAAATGTACTTTTTAATAAAATAATAAATACATTTACAAGAATCCAGACTCAAATACAAAATATACTATACAATTGCATTTAGAAGTCATAAATGACTTATTACGACACATTTTTATATTATATTATGTTATCGTTTGTAATTTAGCGATAATGGTGAAGAGGGTTAGTCAAAATATAAAAAAATATTTTTGTAATTCAGCGATAATGGTGAAGAGAGTTACTCAAGATATAAAAAAATATTTTTTGGACCCCCCCCCCCCAGGAAAAATTTAAAAATACGCCATTGTATATATGTATACATTGTATAATCTGACTGTTGCGGCCCTTGTCGTGTTTTTTTCTTCTCGTACTCTGCGAAATCATCAAATATCAAAAATAACGACGCAAACGTACAGCTATAGGTACCTTAATCTTTCGGCCGTTCACGGAAATCGAATGCGATTTGTCGTTAATTAAAAAAAACTCTTCGAATACAAAACTTTTAGCCACTTGTTTCAAGGTCAAAACCTAACCGTGTAGCGGTTAACCTATGGCGAAGAAGAAATATTTTTGAACACAAACCGTATACGCAGCTCCAATATGCGTGAGACTTAATATGTTTCCCGTGACTCGGAGCTTTTATGAAATAACTTGAAAGGAATTAGTAAATTCACAAGGACAAAAATTAATTTAAAAAGTTTAATGCCTATAAAGCGTATTTCCGTATATTAATATAGCGAGACGAGACACGCGGCGTCTTTAAATAAATGTTATAAAGTAGAATTTGAAATATCTAAATAATTTCTGCCGAGTGTAAATACTTGATGAGAATGTATGCTCGACAACACCGCAGACACAAAGCGTTTCGAATAAAAAACAGAGTTAAGAAAAAAAAATCAAGCCTATATCAAAATAGCTGCGCCTCTCTTTCGCTGAAGCACGGAAATGTTTACACAAACACGCCATCAAACTTCACGTCAAACCAAGAGCGAAATAATGCTTCTCGGAGTATGCTTTCTGCTATAAATCGAGCAAGACAAAGAAATCTACTCGGACCACCAACGTATACCGGCATTGTTCCCGGGAAAAAAAAATGTGTATTCAGCATGGTAAATTACCGTGAAAAGGCATCTTTTGGCTGCACCTTTGATGTAATCGTTATTCGTCTCCTTCTCCAGATTTCCATTACATTCCACTCTGTTATGTTCATAGATATTACGTACACGTGTAAAAAATACTTTGTAAATCAAATACGTACCAAATACAACGGTTTATTGACTTCCAGTGTTAAAGTAAATATTTGAAGACAATGTTGATGATGGTCGAAATTATTTCCTGCATTATAATAACATTTCATGCATATTGTGAAAACTGTATTAAACAGAAACATCCGGTAAATATCAAAAAATAACAAACAATGTTTAATTTCCCTATACGAAGATTTTTTTTAATTTTAATAACAACGTGTTAATTTGAAAAAAGAATGAATTTTGATAAAAAAAAATATATATATATATATATATATATTTATATATAAAGCCAGTATAAATGTTATATTGACAAAAAAAACTATCATAAAATCAATATAAATAAATATCATTAATTTATGAGTAACTAAAAAATCGTACATCCAAAAATTGTTTTTTCCAAACATCTAAACATTAGTTTTTTCGAAAATATAATTTGTATTATGAAAAGTATGAGTAAATAATGCTAATGCATTTGGCACAAGAAATAAAATATACATATGAAATGATATACGTATTTCAGCTTTTAAAATCGTCTCCGAATAATTATTGTATTGAGTTTTTATCCTTCGTTTTATGTACATGCATTATATATATATATATACATATATATATATATATATATATATATATATATATATATATATATATATTATTTATATATTTATTGTGTGGAAGAAAAAAAATCCCTATATACAGGGTGGGGCACTGAAACGGCCGATTTTCAAAGGTAAATTATAAAATAAAAAAACGAATAAAAATTAATTATTATTAAATTATAATAAAGTACATAACTTGCCATTTATTTTTTTTAAATTATGTCTTCAAGATGATGGCCATCTCTTCTCAAGCACTCTTCTAGCCTATTTCGTATATTTTCCACTACACGATGTATCACTTCAAAAGATATCCTGGCAATTCCTTCTTTAATTTTGTTTTTTAGTTCATCAATATATATTTCCAGGTTTCTGTGCATAGACTTTACTTTTTAAATACCCCCACAAAAAGTGTAAAATCCGACGTAGACTTCTACTGGATAAATTTAACGATAACGCATGTTTTCGTGCAGAACGTCTCGGACTCTTTATGAGAGCAGCTCTGACAGCAGCGACGTTTTCAGGTGTACGAATGGTTTTTTGTCGTACAATCTTCTTTTTTATTGCTGAACCCGTTTCTTCAAAGTTGGTTATTCATATTTTAATAGCCTTAGCCGATGGTACCGAATCATGGCGTTTAAGATTAAAATGAAGACGACCTTCACGCTGTGAGGCTACGTAACTGTCATTATTTTTGTAAAACGATTTTATCGCATAAGCACATTGTTTACCACTCCACTGTTCCATGTTTACTAAATGGCATGATGTTTTTAAACTAAATAATATTTAGTGCAAATTCTTATCTCAATTACTTCAGAGAACATCTATTTTTAAAATCGGCCGTTTCAGTGCCCCGCCCTGTACTTACACTAGTATGAACAATTTTTTTCACAAAATCTCAGAGTTCTTTCGTCCTATTATAATACCATACAAACGACAAATTGAGATCATGATATTTTATGTCTTTGTTCAATGTTAATGCAGCTCGATTTCTTTTGATTAAAACGTTTAAGTAATATAGTTATAACTGCAGCTCACAACAAAAAAAACAGGTTCATTTCCCTGGCACCCCCACCTCGGAAATTCGGGACCAAACTAAGAGCCTTTTTTTGTGCTACGTTTGTGCTGGTTTGTGCTCGATTTTGGGCGTTTGTGCAGCAATCCCTGATTTTTAATCATTTTTTCAAAGTGGGGGTGCCACAGAAACGACAGCACCCCCACTTGAAAATTTCGGAACCAAACAAAGAGCCTTTTTTTGTGCTACGTTTGTGCTGGTTTGTGCCCGATTTTGGGCGTTTGTGCAGCAATCCCTGATTTTTAATCATTTTTTCAAAGTGGGGGTGCCACAGAAACGATAGCACCCCCACCTCGGGATTTTCGATTTTCGACCATGCCATTCGTTTGTGCTACGTTTGTGCTGGTTTGTGCCCGATTTTGGGCGTTTGTGCAGCAATCCCTGATTTTTAATCATTTTTTCAAAGTGGGGGTGCCACAGAAACGATAGCACCCCCACCTCGGGATTTTCGATTTTCGACCATGCCATTCGTTTGTGCTACGTTTGTGCTGGTTTGTGCCCGATTTTGGGCGTTTGTGCAGCAATCCCTGATTTTTAATCATTTTTTCAAAGTTGGGGTGCCACAGAAACGATAGCACCCCCACCTCGGGATTTTCGATTTTCGACCAGGCCATTCGTTTGTGCTACGTTTGTGCTGGTTTGTGCCCGATTTTGGGCGTTTGTGCAGCAATCCCTGATTTTTAATCATTTTTTCAGAGTGGTGGTGCCACAGAAACGTTAACACCCCCACTTCGGGATTTTTGTGTTTTGACCATGTCATTGGTTTGTGCTGGTTTGTGTCCGATTTTGAACGTTTGTGCTGCAATCCCTGATTCTTAGGATATTTTTCATAATTTCATAACCCTTTTTATTCTTTAAAGGTTAATTCAATAGAGTACCTACCAATGGAGATACAAGTTTTTTAAAAGAATTATTATATTCTTAAAATTATGTATTTAAAGTTAAGAAATGAAAATTGAATACAAGATTGTTTTAACGAGCATCTGAAACAGTAAATTTTACTACATATATTACTTTATTTGAATTTTGAATATTACTATATCATTACAATTACTTTAACTAGGATATTAAAATAAAATATATTACAATTAAAGGCTGACATCTTCAACTTTGTTCAGAATCTTTTTTTTTTTTATAATATTAAATGATTCCAAAATCTATCCTATAATGCCTAATCTATCAATTCATCTCGTGTATCCCACCCAACTCCTGTGTCCTGTGCTTTTTTTTTAAATTGTCATTTATGATTTATTCAAAATTTGTTTTGTTACTAATCAGTTATTTAAACCAATTAGATTATAATATCTTAAATAATGTATTATAATTGTAGGAATATTTTAACTTAAATTAACCAGTAGTTTTAAACATTATGCTAATTCTAATTAAATATATTAAATACTTACCAAAAACGGTAACTGTCCAATTTAAATGGTGAAACAGTGACTCGTTGTAGTTGAACAATATTACGGATGCGCGCATAAAAATGGTTCGTACACCACGAAGTCGAACTGATTAATGAAATAAATTTCCAAATTATACATTTAAATTAAAAATCTCAAAATAAAATTCATTGAAATTCCATCGCACTCATTATTTATCTATCAGTTTAATAGTTTTATACCTAGAATTAAAAAATAAATACCTTCTATTATAATTCAGGGTTCATTGTTCAGATGTTTAATAGTTCAACTATGACAATAATACGTATCAATGATATATTAACCTATGCAGAGTAGGGCGTTATTCGAATGAAATTTTATTTAGATGATTATTTAGATGATATTTTATTCGAATAAATTATTATTCGAATGATTTCTTCATGATTATTCGAAAAAAAAATTATTCGAATAATTTTGAAACGTTATTATTCGAATAAAAAATTATTCGAATAATTTTGAAACGTTATTATTCGAATAAAAAATTATTCGAATAATTTTGAAACGTTATTATTCGTATAAAAAAAATATTCGAATAATTTCTAAACGTTATTATTCGAATAAAAAATTATTCGGATAATTTCCAAACGTTATTATTTGAGTAATTTTCGTTAATTTTGTTTGGGTAACCGTAGTCAGTGCGGATTCAGGGGAGGGGCACAGGGGCACGTGCCCCCTATCAATTTTCTATTGAACATTTTTTTTATGTTACTACGAGTATCATATATATATATATATATGAAATCATCCTATATATATATATATCATCATATATATATATATATATATATATATATATATATATATATATATATATATATATATGTCTTCTTTTGAGATGAGATTTAAAATTGGACGTTGAAGATAAATGATAATGATCCTTTTATTTCAACATGACGTGGCTCACATGTTACGCATGTAGTGATTACTTTATTTTCGTCTATTTTAGATTTTATTTTAAAAAAACTTACCATCTAAAATAGACATAATAGAATCAGTCATTTCAGACACTTCAGTATTATCCTCGGTTGACTTTTGTGTTGAAATTATTGAATCTTCGCTACGTACATTCAAGGAATTCATATTAAAATAAATTGATATTTTAAATTAAACTAAACACCACTATCACACATTCATACACTCGCGCATAGAACAACTAATAAGGCAAATTGACACAAGTAATATCATAAGATAATCTTTAAAGTTTACGCAGTACAAAGTACATCATTCTGATAAACCACATTTTCGATATTTAGATATCATAATGTGAAACACATAATTTGTATAGCTACAAGCCTATACTTTTATATTATTGTGTAGATCTCTATATTTGAACTTATAAATATGAGAGACAAGTACAACATACGAGTATGTAACTTATAGTACCTATAATATATAATATTATATACAATAATAGCTACATGTCTATATCCAAAAACTAAAAGGTATTTGGGTGTATCATGTATAGCATGTGCATGTGCTAATGCCTAATGAAATAAAACAATATTCTAGTATGCCATGCAGATCACGCTATGGCTATAATATGCTCCTCGTATTCGAAGACCTTTTGAAATTATCAAAATAATTTTTATTTGAATAATAACGTTTGAAAATTATCCGAATAATTTTTTATTCGAACAATAACGTTTGGAAATTATTCGAATAATTTTTCATTCGAATAATAACGTTTGGAAATTATTCGAATAATTTTTTATTCGAATAATAACGTATGAAAATTATTCGAATAATTTTTTATTCGAATAATTAGTTATGAAAATCATTCGAATAATTGAAAAAAAATCATTCGAATAATTTTTTATTCGAATAAATATTTATTCGAATAATTATCTAGATAAAATTTTGCCCAACTCTGAACCTATGCTCGGTTTGTGTCCGAAAAAGGTAAAATGAAGGTATAATAAGTATTACAATAAACCATTTTACCTCCAAATTTATAAAGCATAATATAATTAACTAAAAATCAATGTTCACTTATTATTTATTATGACAATAGCACGTAGCATCTAGAAATAAAATTAAAGCATTAAGAAGTAATAGCTATTGGTATTTTAACAAATACTAATGTATATTTCATAAAGAAAATATAAATTTCTAGAATAATAAATATAGATGATGTTCTATTTTGTTCAGAACGTTATAAATTATTTCCGAAAATCAAAATCAATATTGCAGAAACTTCAAGTTTTTTCTTAGAATATGTTTCATAAAAGGCAAATACAAAGATTTTAAATATTCTGAATCAATATTAATTTGATACGTTTTAATAAATACGAATATATCTATCCAAACCATATAGACATAGAGTATATATTTTTTTTTTCTTTGACTAAAAAAATATCTATCCGGGCAACAATAATTCGTGAGGACGCATGTAAACTCCGCCACTGAAAAAATCAGGTAAAATAAAATTCATGTAAACTCCGCCTGAGAAGAAAATCCAGTAGAAGTATAATTACAGAACTATAGAATATTATTACTTTGTTGCGACATATTTCCATATTTCGTTCGAAATATTTCATTGAATATAAAATTTACACAGAGACACGCAGACTACGAATGATTATATTTGTCAAAAAATGCTTAACATATACCTTGCCTACTATCGGTATCATCATTGGAAATTTTGATTTCAGATAATGTGGAGATACAATTATTATATATTTAAAGTCGTAATTAAAGAAAGCACGTGACAATGTGAGCACTGAGCAGGTAAACAAAAAAAAAACTGGCGGAGTTTATATTAAACCTTTTATTACCTTTTTATCTTTACCGGTATTCTGGCGGAGTTTACAATTCATGAGTATCAATTAGGTTACTTTTAATGTGATTTTTAAGTTCCATTATTTCACTATAAAAATAAATGTTGCAAAATATTAATGATTTTTTATTAAAGATAAAATCAATCATATTATATATTTATAAAATCGAACTTGAATTTTCCTATGATTGGCTTTGCAACGAATTAATGTATGTAAAACTTGTTATTAAATACGTTTGACGAAATGCGCTTTTTTATATTATAATAAAGTAACTTATCAAAATTCCAATTTTTTAAATTTTGTAAACGACATTCTGTAAACTATGTTATAAATTTGTACTTGAGCCTACCAGGTGTTAATCCAAATAAATAAATAAATAAAAATAAATTATAAATATCGTTGATATTCGATGGGAATTAAAAAAAAAAAAAAAAAAAAAATACATTTTATGTATAATAATACTGTAAAAATATTGCATACCTCCGTTCTTATATTCATAAATTGAAACCAAATTTGTATTACGCACTGTAATACTATAAGTATTCTTAGCTGAATATACAGTGGTTATAGTGATATTATTACTGATGTACGAGTACATCAGTATTGGTACAATAACATTGGAATAACAGTATACACAACATTTTAGAAAATCTTATATTCATGATTACAATTCTTCAGTAAACTTCATATAATTATACTGGTATGGAGTTTAAAAAATTAATGCGTCACACATAGGTAGTCTAACTCGGGTGTGATAAGATTCGAAAAATTAAAACCGTTCACTATTGACTTATACTGTTTACATTTTTTTTAATCTCGACCGAGGAGTCGATTTTTAATTTTTTTAAATATATTTATAAAGAATGTCTTATCTCTGACCATTCGTAATCAAATTAATATTCAAAAGTGACATCGGGCGTTATAAAACATAAAAAATATAAATGCTTTAATATTGATTATATTGAATCAGTTTTTTTTTTTGAGTACATAATATGAAGAGACAAATTTTAAGAATATAATAATTCTTTTAAAAAACTTGTATCTCCATTGGTACTCTATTGAATTAACCTTTAAAGAATAAAAAGGGTTATGAAATTATGAAAAATATCCTAAGAATCAGGGATTGCAGCACAAACGTTCAAAATCGGACACAAACCAGCACAAACCAATGACATGGTCAAAACACAAAAATCCCGAAGTGGGGGTGTTAACGTTTCTGTGGCACCACCACTCTGAAAAAATGATTAAAAATCAGGGATTGCTGCACAAACGCCCAAAATCGGGCACAAACCAGCACAAACGTAGCACAAACGAATGGCCTGGTCGAAAATCGAAAATCCCGAGGTGGGGGTGCTATCGTTTCTGTGGCACCCCCACTTTGAAAAAATGATTAAAAATCAGGGATTGCTGCACAAACGCCCAAAATCGGGCACAAACCAGCACAAACGTAGCACAAACGAATGGCATGGTCGAAAATCGAAAATCCCGAGGTGGGGGTGCTATCGTTTCTGTGGCACCCCCACTTTGAAAAAATGATTAAAAATCAGGGATTGCTGCACAAACGCCCAAAATCGGGCACAAACCAGCACAAACGTAGCACAAAAAAAGGCTCTTTGTTTGGTTCCGAAATTTTCAAGTGGGGGTGCTGTCGTTTCTGTGGCACCCCCACTTTGAAAAAATGATTAAAAATCAGGGATTGCTGCACAAACGCCCAAAATCGAGCACAAACCAGCACAAACGTAGCACAAAAAAAGGCTCTTAGTTTGGTCCCGAATTTCCGAGGTGGGGGTGCCAGGGAAATGAACCTAAAAAAAAACCATCGATGATTGAGAACGTTTAAAGTTAAATAAGCATTTTTCATTTAAGTGTGGGCCTATAACTGATCAGTGATCATGTGAAACGCACGCACTTATTAAGTTATATTAGTAAAACTGCGATGGACTTACAGCAGAATTAATAAATATACTACTGTGTATTTTACTAGAATAGTTCAGGTTTCTATTCGTATATAATAAACAATACTTTTTCATATACATGTACACGTAGTAGATAACTTATATTAGGAGAGAAACGGATATTGAAATTAAGGCAACACGTATACATACAATAATCAGATTTATATGATATACGGAAAACGAACATTATTATTATTGATCACGTTCCTACGGTCAATATTATTTTTATGTGGGCCGCTGTCGATCGAACAAAGTTGAACACACAATCTGTATATAATAGTGAAAAAAAAACCATGAATTTAGTGGTATTATATTCGTATACATTAACAGTATTAACCGTTAACTCGTGATAGTATTTTTATTATCTTTATTATAATGACTGATGCGGCGTGGCGTATGCACAAATGCACCCTCCAAATTCAATAATATATATTTGAAAATAAGTTAATAACGCGTAATATAATTATATTTACGAATAATATAATTTCACAACGTAAAACGTACGGTATTAATAATTTAATTTAGCCTCTATTAAATTCATAAAAAAAAAAAAAAAAAAAAATGATTCTACCAAAGGATAGTTTCCCAACGTTGAGGTTTAGTCAATTTAAAAACTCTAAAAAATCAATTTCTTTGTTAACATAAAATAAAATATTCATTTACTGCACATATTCAGAGCTTGGAAAATGTAACAATTAGGACTCTAGCTCCGGCCTAACATTTTTCTATGATATGTTATTTGTGATAGTTACATTATTATACATAGTTAAATACAATATCATATGTGCGGGTAACTATGTCCTATACTACATATATATATATACTATATATATAACAAATATAGTAACTTAGTGGAATTTGTTTTCTACCCATCAGCCTACATCATTATAACATCATTACATCGTTATTGTTATTATTATTATTATTATTATTATTACATCATTATTATAAAAAAAAATAAACATGCTAGATTTTACGTTGCAGAGTGAATCACGGAAATATGAAAAGTTTATAATGCCAATGGCGATACGATAGGATACATTTTGAACAAGAACATCCTTTAGCGCATACACTACTACGGATCCCTCGTTTTCGATGAAATGTGACGGGAGTATATTGATGTGCCCATTACACTGTTCTTTCAGTGCACACACACACATACCTACTAGAGATCAGCACGGGCCAGGCCATAATTTAAATATTACGGGTTGGTAATCGTAATATTATTATTCATTGGGCCGAGTCGGTCAAAATAAAACTTATTAATTTAATTCGTAACACTATGTGATCTAGGTTATCTAAATTAATAATAACAAAGGTGATACTGTTGACTCCCATTTATTTTTAAATGATTTCTTCAAAAAGAAAATGTAATTATTATAATATATTTGAATTTTAATAAAAATTAATATATTTTCCTTTATAATAAATGTATTGCCTTTATGAAATGTTTTTGTCTACTATGTCAATACTGAAAGGAAATAAAGTTTATGTATATTTTTATTTACAAACGGGCCTGGTCGGGTTGGAATTTGAAAAAATTACAAATGGACCGGGCCTGGACGTCAACAATTTATATGTTCAACCTTTGGGCCGGATCGGGCCGAAAAAAAAACGGCCCGTGCTGATCTCTAATACCTACATTCTGGAATGTTCATGAAACCCTTCTCCATTTTTTGAAGTCGATTAATAAAGTATATATTTGGATTTTGTTTTTACACATGTGTTACTAAAACAATAAGTGTGTCTAATTATAAATTACAATAAACATAATGGTATTAATTGTGCCGTAAGCGTAATCATTCAGAATAAAACATTCTAAACAATTATTATCATATGTATTTTCCACTCGTAGTGTATCACATATTGTATTACTTTAAATAACGAATGATTTAATGTCCAATGATTGATATTATTGTGTTCACATAACATAGAGTTGTACGAATTGGCTCTTCACAAGTTGATCTTAAGTTTCATATCCCCTCGTGATTCACCGAAAATTAACTCGCATTCGCTTTAGTTTTCAAACAATTACAAATTACTCTATCTACTCGACTCACCACTCAGGAAGATATTTCTTTTCGAGTACTTCGATTCGTTTCCGGGCGAACCTCTACGTCCGAAATTGGAGTTCGACGACCGATGAACTTTTACTGATATTATTGCCGAAGTAGATTACTTCGCTACCCGCTTTTATTTTTAAACCATCGAGTAGTTTTCGTACTAACTATTCGAATCAAACATGTGAGTGATAAAAATACAATTTCGAGTAACATTTTATTTCTACAAACACCGGCGTTGGCGGGTCTCTGGACGTCACAACTCTTGAGTTCAATTTCTGTGTCCAAAACTCGGTCCCGGAAACGGTCAGAACGTAAAGGCGGTACCGCCGACGATTTTGGAAACCGCGGCACGTTTCCTACTCGCATCACGTGTAGACGACAGCGTGAGGCCATCAGAGCACGCGCGAATATTCCGAGGAATCCAGACACGATATTAGCCCCCGGAACCGAGGAATCCCGAACAGGTGGAGTCGTAGAACTCCGTGACGAGCCCCGCGAAGACGCCAGCGAGAGTTATTCAATCTGTCAGTTGACATTGGACGTGCGTGGAACACACACGAAATCATCTCGCGAGACGTCTCGGCGTCACAGAAATATTTCGGGTTGACTGGTTAACTACCCTTAAAAATACTATTTCATTTAACAACAAACTTTTAGAAATGTAACGTTCTGGATAGAATTACCAATTTGTTTTACAAAACTACACTCGATCATAATTTAACGGTTGTGTAAATTATCAAACAATACCTTAACTATAGTATTAATGTACTGAAAACAAATTATTTATCAATTTAGTGTGTAATGTTAAGTGTACATTAATGTTTATTATTTTTTTTTTTTTAATTTAAGAAGGTATGTATTTGATGTTATTTAATTTAAGTATTTGTATTTTTTGATTTACAAACAATATTATGGAGAATCAACGCAACTCCCCCTCCTCCCCATTCATCACTTTGATGTCGCGCATATCTTGCGACAAATGTATCTCGTGACAAAATAATATCAAAATTTTGCCGCGATCATTGCATTCATGACTAATGATAAACCCCAGTCACTGCGCGCCGCGTCTGATATAAAATACTCGTTCCCGGCTTCTTTAATTACGAAATATTATACATGTATCGTAAATATAACTTGTTACTCAGAACAGTTCTCGGTGTAAGAATACATCATTTACAAAACATGAAGGCCGTCGTCGGCCAAATTACAAAAAAAAAAAATTTTATTTACGTTTTTTCGAAAAATTTGATGATAACCACATTGTAAAGTTTATCATATTGAAAACTTCAAAGTTCCGAATTTTTATTTTCATTAACTTGGTGATTTTCAATATTTTTTAGTCTGCCAATAAAATAACGTATTTATTATAACGCCATACTTGATATTATTATATTATAATATTATTATCAGCTTATTTCATTTTTTTAGTAATAATTTTTGTTTCACCATTTATTACCTACTCTACTAGCTATTCACTGATAAAAATTATCTTAACAAATTAAAATTTGCTTACCATAATTATGATATTAAATAATAATGATTATTGGAACCTAATAAAAAGGTGGATATTATTAAATTAATGAAAATAAGAAGTAGAATCGTCAACTAAAAGAAAAATGACTATCTTCAAATTGCGCAAATCTTTTAAATAAAAACTTGGTTTTTCAATTTTTTTAATAAAACGTGAATGTCATTCATAAACACGTATAACGTATATAATATATACATAAACATTTATAATTATTAAACCATCGTAAAATAAATGTTTTTAGCTTTGTGATTCTTTAAAAAAAAAAATTATTTGATGATCTCTATTAAGACGGGATATATCGCTCGGTGTAAATCCCGGTAGGACACCCTGTATGTACCCGCACGCGACGCAATTCTTATTTTTTAATATACACTGTTGTTGGCGATAAATATATGTATATCGCGTGGCGTTGTTTCTTTTCCGGCACAGTTCTACTTTCCGCTCAAACTTTTGAGATTTCGCCGCCACTGCAAAGCATTTCCGGCGTCGCGACGTTCGTACGCCGAGGCAGGGACATGACGTGAGACAGGAGAGTGGAGGAGACGGGGTGAAAAGGACGTTATTAACCCTAGGCCCCACGGTCCAACGATTTGTGAATCAAAGGCTTCTCTCGACTGTCCTTTGTCGATTGAAATCCGTAAATTCTGCGAAATATCTATATTCAATGATAGAAAGCGTAGATAAATATACAGGGCGAGTCACAGATCTATTTGACAAATACAATAACTTTTTTTTTATACGTTATTTATTTATTTGTTTGTTTGTTTGTTTGTTTTTTTTTTTTCTATTGAGTTCCTCGCGTTTTTTAATTTTTGGAAAATTCAAAATAACAGGGTATAACGTGTGACGTAGACGTGTTTAATGATTGTAATTTTTCCAGAAATATATATATATATATATGTATATATCAGTCAACTCGGCGGGTCGGTTCGGAGAGCTAGATGTGACGGGTACCTCTGACTTGATGTGTGACGACGACGCGGCGATACACTACAAGGTCGGTAAATCGTATCGGTTTAGGCAAAAACAGCTGAATATTGTTTATGACTAGGGCCCGGATTTGAATGCACTTAAAACCATACAAATATGCTCTAAAAAAGAGCCAAAAATGCCCTTAAAAAATGTATTTTTCCACAAAAAAGACCTTAAAAATGAAAAAATGACATATATTTTTTATATAATTTGTAATTTATAAATAATATTAAATTATTTTTTATTATTTTATATAAAATAAAAAAAACTGAAAAATTGATTGATGTTTACTCGCATATGTTCACTGAATCGAAAATTTTTTTTTCAGCTGCGACTTTAATATTACAAATTTTACCGAGTAAAATAGTCCCATCTGTTGTAAAGTCGTCTTTTCTGAATTCATTCACGTAGTCACGCTAGCGAGAAGAAGTAGATGATTTTATCTTGGGCATTATGTAACAGTGTAACACATTAAAGTCACAAACAACACGAGCTATGGACCACGACTAACACGAACTGACTGATTATTTGTGATTTGACCGAATACAGTCAATAATAAATTAAGATGAGACAAAAATTGAAAAGCACAATTTATTTTTAGATAATATTTTGAATTGGCTAAATTCGTATAGTATATTGAACATATATGCATTAAAAACCAACAAAATGACCCAATAATGCTAAAAATGCTCTAAAAATGAAAATACGTCGAAATATGCAAAAAAATGCAATATAAAATTTGTAGCTATGAAATCCTGGTTACACGAAACGAATTATGTACTTGGAACGCATTGTTTAAGATCAACCAAAAAAATATGCATTTTGCATTGAAATCCGGGCCCTATTTATGACCAGCACCGACGACAAACACCGCCGCCGCGCCGGTATCAACCCAAGTGTAAGCGAATATGCAAAGAAGAACGCAGTCAGTGTGCAGCGCGTGTACGTTGTGCACCACGACACCAGTGCCGCTACTTGCTAATTAGTGTACCCCAACGCAAGTCGCAATACAGGATTATGGCCCCCTTTTCGCTACATTTTTTTAAAAGCAATATAATATTAGTTACGAACAAGGCTTATCAATTATTTCTATATTTCCAGGTGTTTTTCTGTTCAATTAGAAAAGATATTTGATTAAAAATATCATGTCTAATGTCTATGGTATCAATCGATAATGATAAGAAAATATATCATAACTGTTATGGGATATTTGGATGACAACAATTTCGAGTTTTTTTTTTATTTCATAAATAAAATGTATAAATTGTATTATTATTAATATTATAATATTACTTTTAACGAGGGGCCCCTGTCTAAAAACAAATCTCTCTCCAGGGAATGCGACGAGGCCTTAAGTGGCGAACAGTTACTGTGCAGTGTGCACATATAAATGTGTATAAAAAGTACTGGACCGAATTTCGAGTGGGGGCAGATAAACACTGCGCGTTTGCAGTCGACGACGTTGTCAGTGTTTTTACAAATATCTTGTTATTCTCGACTGCAGTCGATATTTAGTTTGCAAATAGCGCATAAACTATTATTGTTTTACCGTAGGGCGTAGACGATCATTAGCTATTACCACCGTCGTTCTTTCGTAAAATTTTAATCGTAAACTGTTTGTTAGATTCTGTAAAGTGAATTATAATGCTGACTGTTAAACGAAAAACCGAATCATTTATATCGTACGTCGCCTATATATTATTATCAGGGCTCGGGACTTAAAGCATTTGCTTACTCTGAAAATCTAGCAGAGTCCTATGAAAATTCATGAAATAAAACAACGATTTTAAATTTTAAATTTGAAAGCGCTTATTTTTGTTTATTTCTTTGGTTATAGAAAAAATTGCTTGTAATTAGTTTTTTCTACTTTTATCGCATGTTTTCTAATTAACGATGAAATGACGACGTGGGTTGACGAAAATTTAAATATCCTAATGTGTTCTTGTACTACAACTCCAACTAGAAATATTTGTTTACCTTTTTATTCTATTTCCTCGTCGTTAATATACTGAACTCGTATATTTGTTTGTTGTTTTTGTTATATATTTGCCGTGTCGATCGTAGCTGACTATAATCTCAACGTAACGCATTGGCGTGGGCATTCCCAAAATTTTTCTGGTCTTAATAATTATATTATGATTTATGATTTATATTCTTATGATTTTTTGATATATTAAATAACAAAATGAAGATTACTTAAAAATTTCGTGGTTTAAAAAGTCTAAAAATATATCACTAGGGCACAAACACCTATTTTTTTAATACAAATTATTGGAAGATTTTGACTTTTGAGGCAACGGATTATATATTTTTTTTAAAGGGGTAAACAATTTTCATTTCGCTTATTTTAATGTTTTTAAGTGCTTATTTATGTGCTTATAATGAAGTATTCAAGTGCTTTTTTAAGCACTTATTTTGATGATTTTAAGCGCTTCAAGTCCCGAGCCCTGATTATTATGAATATCAATAAATAAAACGTACAAATACGTGTGTTTAGCTTTTTGCTGACGACGTTTCGTAAAAAGAAATTACTAAGACGTGTCGACACGTTCTTACATCTACAGTGATCGGTTTAAGATAATTTTTTTTTTAATTAACACCTCTTATATACGACCTTACGGAGTACTAGTTGCTGTGAATTTTTATTATTTTATCATAATAATTAGTAATTTCAACCTCAAAAATAAAGTAAATCTATAAACTAAATGTATAACGTTTTAAATTGTAATTGTTTTTGATTTGTTGAGGGGGAGAGTACGAGTACCCACTCAACAGTACAAAACCAGTTTGCATGAAATTCAAATTCGATCAAAATCACAAGCCTTTTTATTTATTTCGATAAACCAAAAAAACAAATTCTGGTATAATAATCATATTTGGTACTTGTACGCCATGGTGTACTACGTTTTGACAATGAGAAATCAATGACGAATCGACGAGTGAAGAGTTAAAAACAGTAAAAATAACTCGGAAAACTCACGTGGAGATGCGGCGAAATCCCCCCCCCCTGGCCGTCATCACGCTTTCTTGTCGTCCACGTGCACGGTCCACGCGAGTATGAAAAATAAAATAAAAATCACCGTCGTGTATTATTCTTGTGACGCGTTTACGCGCGCACAAATCGATTTTATTACGGAATATCCGACGGATACGTTTCCACTGACCCCCCCATCCGCCGATGTTACGACTTCGCAACAGACCGTATCCACTTCACACCTAAGTTGCCGCACGGGGTCCTGGTGCCGCACGTGTAGGCGATCTCGCCGGTTCGTCCGGGGGACGAGGGGGGGATTTGAGAGTGCAGTTCAGCTTCCGTGACGCCACGCGGCGTTCAACGTGGACCGAAAAAAAAATAACGAAAAATAACGGTCCCGACCGTCCCGCGTAGAATGTGTGACGTTCGTCCACGTGTACTTCATAATCGCGTTGGCGGCCACGCGTCCGGGCGGATATCTTTGTTGTGAGAGCAAACGTCTCGGCGGCGATAACGTTTTTTGTGAGGTTTTTTTGTTTCGCCACGCCGCCGCGTTTTTAAATTCTTAAACACGAAAAAAACATCGTGTGTCCACACTTTGTCCGTACAGACCGAATACTTGGTAAAACTATGTGACGGCTGAGAAAACGATCCGACGGTTTTTGAACGTGGGCCGCTGAAAAGAGAGAAAAACATTTTGTTTTCTTTTTCTCTCGTCGAGCACTTTGAAGAAAATAACGAATAAAGTTACTTTTTTTTTTTTTTGTCTTTACCTTAAACCAACTCAAACGATCGGATAAAACGAATAGGAGTGTTTTATTTACATACCATATACTCTAGATATGTAGGTACATCATTGTCTATCAATATTCACATCAATTTTCAGAAGAAAAATTATTAAACACTGTTCTTTCTATCGGCCTCTACAACACGCCCTAAAATCTTGGGCTGACCGTTTCAAAACAAAAATAACATTTTTTCTTGATAGATCGGTACATCTAAGTTCCACGGTCTTTTTTAACCACGTGGTTTATGTACCTACAAACGAGGAACCGATTTTTTTCCACGATCGGCCGTTGTTATTGTTGCGTCTTCTTCGAAAACGAAAAGGCAACTCGTGGGTCGCGAAAAAACGGCTTCGTGTGACAGTTTCGAAGTTACTAGGTAAGTAGGTTAAGTTCTGTAGATGGAAATCGGAATGCACGGACGCAACCGAAACCTTCGTGAAACGCAAAACTCAAGAGTTCAAAACGACAATACAATACCTACATATTTAATACGTTTTATCATGTCTATTGTAAAATGTCTTAAAAGTTTTTTGCTTGACTTTTGGAAAAACTACTCTACTGTCACGATTAAATACTCGTATTCGAGTGCGTGTGAATATCGACTATAGTATTACGTGGTTGACGTGTATTATTGTGTTTTGGTGCAGTTTGTGAACAACCGTGACCCGACAACTCAAAACTCATTGTTCTATGTGTGTGTTTTTTACGCAGTGAACAAAGTTTGTCCGGGTCCAAATAGTTTTAAAACGATGTAAACGTCAAACAGTAAACACATTAATATCAATACGAAAACATAAATATCGTGTTGCACATTCACTCGATTAATTATTTATCGATTACCAGTGTACGTTATGACATATTTTGTTATTATTACAGCTACCTGTTGTATACGCCTGCAGTCAATAGAATTTCACATTTCAATTACGATCAATATTATCACACTCGACGTGGAAATTGAAACACAGCACACGTTAGATACACCCGAATTTTCAACGTGACTGCGAACTTGAGGGGGGGGGATAAATCACGAATCAGCATTCCTTTGATTTTCAGCCTAAAAAATTTTGTCGAGAAAACGCGTTCTGAGGACTAACGTATTTACTTATACGTAAAGGGTACTTTGAATATTTTATAATCGACAACTTAACTTTGTACAATTTGAATGGTTAATTTACTGTCATTGCGTATGTGCAAAACATCTAGTTGTTTGTTTACAGTCTTGTGCCAACTATTCGGTTTTTATTTTTTTTTTTCAATTCATGTATTATTTGAAAATGTTGTTGCGTGATGAGCCATCAATTTTACATTATCTCTAAAACCGTATTGCTGCGTGATTAGTGTGTTATTGCGCATTTAAATTTACCTATAATATGCTCATGATTCACGACAGTTATACATAAATTTCAAACATAATATTTAACTCCAAAGTACTTATTATAAACACGATTTTTATAACACGCGTGTTTTGTTATTAAATCTGACTTCCAATTTTTAGACTCTTTGTCTCCTTTATTCGTTATTATGTTTTTTGTACATATATTAATGTTACAACTGTAACATTGATATTTGAATGAAATATTTTTTCTCTTAAAAGTTGTTAAAATTAATGATTCACCGCTTATGATAAAATTCGGTTATCTGATTTTACATTATACATTTACTATATGACAATAATTGATGAGAAAGAGTATTTCAAGTGAATAATTTTCAAAAAAAAACAGTCGAATCCGTTACAATTGTATCAGACTTTAGTATAATAATTATTATATAAACAATTTTACGTAACGATTTTTTTTTTTTACATATTTAGTGTCTTAAGTCAAATGCATGCATAAGGTCAAATTACATTTTCAAATAAAAGTATTAAAAATTCAAAACTTTATAAGGAATAAACTATCAAAAAATTGAGTATTTTCAAGGTTCCATTTTCAGCACCAAAGTTGTAAAATAAAAATTTGTCGAGCGTGTATTAAAGTGTTTGTGAAAACCTATTGCTTTTGGACTAAAATTGATTATTAGTGAAAGCCTCGTTTACGGCAAAGTTTACCGTTCTTACTGAATAGTTCATGGAAAAACTATTGAAAAGAAAGGAAAATAAACCCTCAAAGTACCATCAACGTGTGATTTTCGATCCATAGAGTTGCTGCAGGATGAAGGTTTAGACAAAGTAAAGTTTATTACACAGTGTCTCTAGAAAAAACAATAAATTAAAACCTTTTAATAGACATCTTTGTAAAACCAATAGATCCTTCGCTTCACTCAGAATCTAAAATGTAATAAAATTAAAGTGTTATTATATCAATAGAGGAACAATATTAAGTAGCATCGCCGCCGCAAGTAATGTAAATTTTACCTATATACACTGCAGCTATAGCAAATATATTAAATAAAATATATTATAATATATATAATATATTAATATATATATATTATATATTATATTATATTTATTATTATATATTTATATATTAATATATTATATATTAATATATTAATATATTAATATATTAGTACCCACGTTATATTATTTTGTCGATAGTTAAAACTGTAGCAATCACCTACTCGTCGTTTCTCAGACGTAACCTTATTGGTAAAGGTATACCTAATAACAAATTATGCACCAGTGTCTCCAGACGTCGAGGAGCAACGCAATCAATAAATGTCACAATGTAAAAAATAATCCAAAGCACTTTATTTTTATTTTTTCTCAGAGAGGAGGCACTCGATAATTTTAAATTATGGGTATAAATAAAAAAAAAACCTAATATGAAAAGTCGGTCAACGTTGTTACCGCAGCTGATTTGCACTCCTGGACCATATATACCATATATATATATATATATATATATATATATATATATATATATTGTATAGTCACATCACAAACATTTATAATATAATTGTTGTGTCTTTTGGTCTGTGTAGTTCGGTCGTGTTTTGTTATCATATTTTTGCTTTCTTATCTATAATGCCGTGTAACGTCTGTAAATCGAACGTTTCGCCATCAAAAAAAAATAACGTGTGGTTTTTGTAGTCAATTTTTTCACAAAAGCTGTTTATCTACCTCCAGTAAATACAAAGATGATCCGCAAAACTGGATATGTGATGCATGTGAGCAAAATATAATTATAAAAAAAAAATGTAATATCTAGGAAAAACCGTCAAGTTAGTGACAAAGTACTGGATATCCACGATGAAAGTAATATGACTGCTGCTGATGTTAATGAAATTAAATCATCGATATCTAAAATACTTAAGAAATTAGATAGTTTAACTACATCATACAGTGCTATTGAAAAATCTGTTTCATTTTTATCAGATAAAGTTGATGAGTATAATATAAAATTACAGAACATAGTTCAAAAAGTAAATGATCATGATGTCAGGCTAAATACGTACGAAAGCAAAATTTCTAATTTTGAACGTGAAATCGATATATTGAAGGGAAATATTAATATCACTGAACAGGCAAAACTTTCTAACAACTTGGATATAACTGGTATACCTAAAACAACCAGTGAAAACTTAAAGCGAGTTGTCTCAACACTAGCTAAAATTGTTAACGTTGAACTAAAAGAAGAGCATATAAACAAAACTTACCGATTAAGACATAGAGATGAAAATAATAGTCGTATTATAGTTGAATTTAGTAATAAATAAATTAAGAATAATTTATTGTCAGCCGTCAAATCCAGAGTTAAAGCAAAAATGCCTCTTCTAGCTAAAGAAGTACGTAACAGTTTTCCTGATATTCACATCTATGTGAATGAACATCTGTCTGTGGCTAATAGAAAAATCTACTGGTTTGCAAAACAAATCGCAAAAAAATACAACTACGATTACGTCTGAGCAAATGGAAGTGAAGTCTTTATGAAAAAATCTGAAGGTAAATTTGGTGTGCGTATCTGTAACTTGTCCCAGTTAATGTCAATTGACACAGAAAAATCAATTGATCAACTTTGGAGTCATAATTAAGTGCCAACTATAAATTTTTCTTTGCTTTAAATTTTAGTATTTTAGTTTTATCTTTTATCTATTATGAACAGGTCTATAGGTACAGATTTTAATTTTCTGCTGAACAATATAAATAATATCAACAATATTGAAAGTATATCTGTCGATTATATTGATGACATAAAATTTAAGAATAACTGTCTTAGTGTATTTTCGATGAATATTAGTAGTCTTAAAGCGTATATTTCTGAATTAATAGTATACTCAAGCTCCATTAATAATAGATTTGATGTAATAGTTTTAAGTGAGACATGGATGAAAGACGGTTGTAATATAAAAATTAATGGATATCAAATATTTCACTCTCTAGAGAATATTTCAATCTCTAATGAATGGTTTTAACCATCATATATACAATTTAATTGTAAAATCTCAAAATAACTGAATATAAATTCATTTCGTTAAAACTTGCTGACAATTCTTGGCACTTGTATGGACGTTTTAAGTCAACATAACCCATCTCCAACAATCGAACACCAAAAACCATTAAGACATCCATGTGTACACGTTGTATTATAGATTGGATTTTTGAAATTTATAAAATGTCATGTCATATTACCTGATAGTTGGTTGTCTTGATCGCATTTTTTTTCAAATCATCATACTTGTACCGACAGCTCAGAAAATTCTACATGTTCATAAGTCGTTATAAACATCATTTAATATACCACAGCTCAATAGTTGAACATCCGCGGATTTAACTTACAGAATATGTTTTCAAAAACAAAAATATTACTACCTAATTAATTCTGGAACATTTACGACATTCTATAAAGAACAAAGACTAATCCGATTTGATTGAGTGCTATACACCGAAGACCAACAATTTACATATTATGCCTAACACATCTGGTGTAGAGCGAATACATATAGAGTACCCATGGCTATTTATAAATAGTGTATATACAACAGAAATAAAACAGTAAATAAATAATTTATATATTTATATACCTTATAGTAACTATATATATATAATATACCTAACTATGGCACATTTGTAAAATTACCGATATATGTATATTGGTAACTATTAGAGCCCAATATAAAATTTATATACAGCCAATTTTAGAGAGTAAATAATAACTGCGAGTTACAGTTAACCGTTCTAAAACTAATCTGAATGATTTCAATGGTAAATTGCAGGTAACCATATTATATAGTACGTAAATCAAAAACACCAATTTTAAGCGATAAAAGAAATATTTTTATTTTCCAAAATGTTATAAGCAATAGGTATTCGGCCGAATAATTTAATTTTTAATTTAGAAATGGCATGAGTAGATTGAAAAAAAATGTATGATCCGTATTAAATGGTATTCAGTATCCTTTGCTTGGATAGTTTGGGTTGTTGGGATTTTTTTGATTGGCATGGTTGTCGCGGTTTGCCTGGCCCTGGTCTCTAGCGTAGCCAGCTTTGTGGCCGGGTCCCGTGGGCGTATGATTCGGGTTGCACTGGTTCGCGCGGTTATTGTCTTGGTTAGATTGTTGTCGGTCCATTTTGACTGTAAAATATCACGAAATATATTATAGAGGTACCATTTTTAGTCTGCAGATGATATATTATTGCATGATATACACGAATCTTGGACAAATAAAAAAAGGAACACATCAACAATAAACCCACTGTTAAAAAGTCGTATAACGAGCCAAACAACTATATTATACTCTTCGAATTTCAATTGAAAAAAAAAAAAACTTTTTGAAAACAAAATATTATAAACGGATAATAATTGCATTGAACGAATGAAATAAGTTGTAATCGCATCCTGGTGAACCTTGTGAAAATATTCAGGTACTGCGATGTTCAAAAAAAAAAAACCGCAGGTATACCTATATGATGTATAATCGTCTCGGGGAAAACACTTGAATAAATATATCGTTTAAAACGAGCGGTGTACGCGGTCGATGGGAAACGGTCGGAGCAAAACATTTCGAAACAAAACAAACGGTTCTTAAACGAAAACTCACTTGGAATGTTAGAAGAGGTGAACGGTGAAATGCAGGTGAATCGACGGAAACGCGTCTGTGACGGATGTGGCGGCGGTTTGACACTTGCGAGTCGCGTGGATGGCAAACAAAAACACAATGATGCTCTAGGGGCCGAACGCGTCCGTATTTAAGCCGAACCGACGAGACCCCCCGGCCGTGGACGCCTCCCCCGCCCACGCCGGAAACGGCTTCCTCAACACACGGTGGGACGGCGTGCGACGGCATGTCATTTCGTTATCATACGTTGTGATATTATTATTATTATTATTATTTTTATTATTATTATTATTATTATTATTATTATTGTCGTCGTCGTGCTCTCCTTCGGTCGTAACGCGTTTTACGATGGTCGATGGGTAGGGGGTGAAGACGAAGGAACGCATGGCCGGCGGGGTACACAGGACGCACGTTCTCCCGCGGGCGGAGCTCTCGACCACCGCGCGCCGCTCAGCTCGTCCATCGTCGAACCGGTTGTCGCGGCCATGTTGATGGAGCGCACGCCAAACGAGATCGATCGCGGACCGACGTGGAATCGGGCATCATCATCATAATATTATTACTATTATCGTTATTATTAAAGAGCGGATCTTTAGGTTTTTACATATTTTTATTGAATTAATCAAACTTTTCGTGGTTCGCGGACGACTTATTTATCACAGATTTCATGGAAAAAAACCGGGCAAGTGCGAGTTGGACTCGCGCACCGAGGGTTCCGTACAAACCTGTAGGTATATAAGTAAAAGTTTTTTTTATTTTTATTGCAAAATGAAATTTATAACATAAAAATATGTTATATTTTTATATAAATAAGAATATAATATAAGAATTACGGTTTTCGTAATTTTTCCTATATCTGTACTATAAGACGTGACTTCGTACGAAATTTCAAGATTCTAAGTTCACAGGAAGTACCCTGTAGGTTTTGATTCCCGTGCGAGTTTCGAAAATTTGACAGACGGACGGACGATATGCGGCTTAAATTGTTATTATTTCTTTCGATTGCGTTGACATAAAAGTTTGATTTTGTTACAGTTTAAAGGTATTATAGACTTAAGTATTTAATATGAATTTTAATTTAATACCTCAACGCGTTCATGAGATAAGGAGTAGTAACTTTGAAATTTTCAAAATTGTCAAAAATATTTTTCAAAAATATTTTTTTTTTATATGATGAAACTAAAAATTTACGGTTTTCGTAATTTTTCCTATATCTGTACTATATGACGTGACTTCGTACGAAATTTCAAGATTCTAAGTTCACGGGAAGTACCCTGTAGGTTTTGATTCCCGTGCGAGTTTCGAAAATTTGCGGAAATTTGCGGCCTAAATGGCTGTATCTTTTGATTGCGTTGGCTTAGAAGGTTGATTTTTCTACAGCTTCCAGGGACAGTAGACCTGAGTATCATATACAAATTTCAGTTTGATACCTCCACGCGTTCCTGAGAAAAACGCTCTTGACAGACGGACGGACGGACGGACAACAAAGTGATGTTATAAGGGTTCCGTTTTTTTCTTTTGAAGTACGGAACCCTAAAAATTAATTTTGCTTATTAGAGCATATTTTGGACATTAGAAAATATTTCTCCTATTTTTCATATTTTAGAATATATTCTATTGTTGTTCATAAAAATTCGTATATTATTTTGTTAATTTCTCGAAATGTGATTTTTTCCAGGAAAAAAAAATAATGTGATTAAAGAGTGATAAAACTTCAAAATCATTCAATTATCTACTTGTCTGTAATAGAATTGGTTATGCTCCTAAGATGCAAAGTTATCTATTATTTTTTATTAAACTGTTATGTATTTTTAAGTATATTTTATTACATTTATGTAGTTATGTATCACCTGATTAACATTTTTAATCACTCAATAATTTACCTGTTACCAAGAGAATGGCAATTAACAGTTATTTATATGTTTTTATTGGACTATTTTAGACAAAAAAATCATATTTGCACATTTACAAATTTAAAGAATATTTAGAGTATATTTTAAGGTTTTTTCGAAGCATATTAGCATCATATTTTAAGGTTTTTAGAGCCTAAAAATCCGTTCTTTAGTTATTATTATTATGCGTTTTGCCACGACGACGGTATAAACGCAACATACTATCGGGCCGTCCACAGGTGGCGTTATAATAATATCATAACATGTTTTTCCCGACTTCGGACTTGTGAGTGCACGTGAGCGAGTAAAAACGACGTCACGCGGTGACGGCTCGTGCGATTCGTCCGACTATAGTAGCGATTTGATTATCCGCGATGATGTTCAAAAGAATATTATTTAAAGTACTCGACAGCCAAGAGTAGGTACACCTATTAGTCCATGGGCGCCGGGTTTCCCAAATTTCATGGGGTGCCTAAAATCCTTAGATATTAATAAATGTCAATTTAAATAAATAATAATTTTTTTTCAACTTAAATTGTTACCTTATTTAATACGACCTTTTTCATATATTAAAACTTTTAATACATATTAATTATTATATATAAAATTATTTTCATTTCATGTTAGGAACGAGTTATCAAAACATCTAAAATATATTGTTGCCATAAATATTATATAACGAAAAAATTATAAACGTATTAAATTACGTATTGCTCTATATTTTTATTTCATGGGGTGCAGAACACCCAATAGAATGATTCATGGGGTGCTTGAGCACCACAGCACCCCAATAGTCGGCGCCCATGCCTATTACACAATACCCCACAATATATAATTATTAATATTCAAGTTATGTAATCTCTCTGTTACCTATATTAATCTGTTCAAAGTCATACAAACTTTAAATTATATATCTTGAAAATATATATAGGTACTGTCATCAAATTGATAATTATGTCTTGTTTATAATGACTAATGAGTTAAGAAAATAATTAAATTATTCAATACATATACGTATTATATTTTAGCATTAAATTAATTAATATCGTACACAGTTTTCAGAACAACACTGAATCTGTTAGTTGTATTACAGGTAGATACATATTTTCGTTAATACATCAAACAATTCAATTGATGCGAGAAATTTCGTATTTTATTTTGTGCCCATTTTCCCCAAATTAATAGTTATTGCAAATTTCTCAGTATCAATATAGAGCCGAAATTCCGAACGCTAATCGTACGCGAATACTGTTAATACCTTTATACAGTGGCGAGTGGCGTAACCAAAAAAGGAGGTTTGGATGTTCAACCACCCCGCACTTTGCTTTTTATTTTCATAAATGTTTACCTAATGAATGTATTATAGTTTAAACAGACATAAATTACACTTAAGATTATGAATATGACTCCAAAGAATGTATTGGGTTTACGATTATGTATTTTTTCTACCTTTTCATGTAAGTATATTTAATCAATTTTTCGGGTACTAAAAATGGTTCAAAAATCATGCTTCCAGTAACATTAAAAATGTCATATGCAGATGTATGCTTTAGTGAGTTCAATTATTTCTTTATAGTTTTTCTAAGTGTTGTTAAAATAAATTACCTAAAAATTAAGTAAAAACCATAAACCCTAAGGTAATAGTATTTAACACTCAACATTTTAAAAAAATATCAGTCATGCTCTTTTCATTCTTATACAGACTTGATAAAAGTTTAAAAAGTATTTAACCACTTTCGGACAACATATACCCTTTGGTAGGTTATTATATATATATATATATATATATATATATTTATTTATTTATTTATTTATTTATTTATATTCTTCATATAATGCTTAAATAACAGTAAAAGAAAAAAAATTTCAAAAATTGTTATCCAATGTTTTTTTTTTTTTTAATAGGTACCTATGTAAACCTACCCAGTGGCGGATTTGAGGGGGGGGCGACGTGGCGATCGCCCCCCCTAGGGATTTTTTTTGTTACCTGAACTATAGCGCCGTATGATATAATGAAAATGAAATTCATAACTCATAGTTATAACTTATAACTATAAAGTCAAAATTAATAAAAAACGGTATCCTTTTGAATATCTTATCAAATATTATTTATTATTTGATTATCAATAAGAACAAAATATCGAATATAGCGCAACAAGAAGTCCAATAAGTACATTCTCTTTGCGTTTGCTGTGTAAAGTGGGGTAGATGTATTAAATCGTAAAGCAATGATAAATCATGTTGCAATAAAAAATTATTCCGAGTGGAGAATCAGTTTTATATGAAATTTTATTAAAACAGTCGACCTACCTACACATTACGACGATTATATTTGTGTAATAATTGAATAGGAATTTGTGATTTATAAAAAGGTATAATACAGCATTGATTTCAAAGTATAAAATATTTTTAATTTTACGATTGAGTTCCGTTGTTTTTGTTTACTGTATAGGCTTATAAAAACCAAAAATGGTATTAAAGTAATGGAAATCAAGTTTTCAATTGAAATATTAATAATTTCGCTGTACATATCAGCTTAGTTGTAAAAAAGATATATCTTTATTAAAAAAGAAAACATTATTGAAATTACAATAACCATGTTTTTATTTGAGTATTTTATTTTTAATTAAATAATTTGATGATTGTCTATAATTTTCAAAATATCTTTTTCAAAATTAAAAGTATGTAATTATATGTATAAAAATGATAAATAAATTATTATTAAAAACTTCTGATTCATTGACTTAATGTATTATTCTTAAAATGTAGTCCTATACCTAGGCTCAGACTTAAATAGTTGTTTTTATCTCTTTAGACACTCGTGGGTGATGAATAAAGAAATACGTACTGAGAAAATGCAGGGAAAATATTGCAGAACGTATAGAAAAATACACAAAAAACGGCATAATAATATGCTCGTTGTTCAATCAAACGGATAAGTACCTTTTATATAGGTGTACGAGTCGATTCTTTCGTCGAAGTAATATAATTTGTCTATTTGAATCAATAATAAACCGAAAAAACTAAAATATTGTATTAAATTTTTTTACGTCCCATATTGATTATTTCAATTTCGTGTTTGAAGGTACCTATATATATTCTGAAGTGGCATATATTATAGTGTCATACAAAGCGAGAATATAATATAACAAAATGTTCAAATTCGCCAAAGGCTGCACATATTGTTTGAGCCCACGAGTTCTGTATAAAAATACGACATAACAGTCATAAAGTAATATGTATTTAAATCATAGGGAAATCATATATTGGCATAAAGTATACGTAGAATATAAAATTTCAATTATGACGAAATAGAAATTTATGTATTCGGAAAGTAAATACAAAAAAGCCGGTAGATAATATTGGTGATTCGTGTTTGGTGATAGATGATTAGTGGTAGAGATTCGTTCTTCGTCCCTTTGGTCTTCGTACAAGATAACGGTGCCATATATATATTAAATTTCAAAGTAAATGTTTTTTTTTTACGCACCACTTTTTTGGGTAGCAATAATCGCCCAAAAATTTCATCCAGCATATCTACAACAGAAATGTCATCTAGTTAATCGTAGAAGTTGATATTCAAAAAAGTATTTATTTTTTTATTTATTTTTTTTTTTTTTAGTTTTTTTAATCAAATGGAAAAATTACCCGAAAATTGAGTAAAACTGTAAAATTTAGAGTAGGTTAGATTTTCATAAAATCCATTTTTAATATTTAGCCACAAATTCAAAAAATATGGTGCTAGACACTTGAAAGTTTCAATAAATATCAAAATGACTCTTACATAGAGACGACAAAAGTTTCGAAATATTATCACATTTATAAACAATACATTGAATTTTTAAAGAATTTAAATATTACTACATTTTTTTTTTTGGAAATTTGTATGATATCGTACAATTTAGAATCTTTGATATTTAAACCTGAAAATTTAATATAATTTTACTCATACTATCAACTTATAGTAGGTATTAAACAATCTTCAAAAAATCAGTCTCACAAAATGTAGTCAGGATTTTTTTCATACGTGTTTAAAATTAGAGTTTTGACAAAAATCATTAATTACACGAAAATTATTTTTTTATACTTATACTAGTTTTTTTATTTGTGAAAATCAAAACGATTATATTTTCGTCATTTTTCACGATCAAAAATAGAGTTGATGCTTATACATTTTGTTTCTAAAATTTTTGAAAATGCCATAATTTTTGTACAATATAGGTTCATTTCATATTAAATGTAAATTTGGGTCAAACAATGTAAGTAAACAGCAAGCGAGTCAAATCTATTTGACATATGCAATAACTTTTTTGTATTCATTATTTTAACTATATATATTATTATTATTACAGTACTAAACAACAACAAAATCATATTAAAATATTTTTTGATTTTTGGAACTCAAATTTTAAAAGTTATTTTACAATTAAAAAAAAAAAAATTATCTTTAGCTAGTTAACCAGACTTTTAGGGAAATCACAATATAAAAATATCTTTTTTAAGTTTGGCTATTAATTTAAAATGATTTTTTTTAATTTGTTGAAAATGAAAATTTAACAATTAAATTATTGTGCGTTCTATTTAAGTTACGTTAGCATGATTTCGATTAATCTTTCCATGTTTGATGATGATAAATATTAATTTTAATTAGTCATAATAGGATAATAATAACGAGCGAAAAGAAAAATGTGGGAATAAATTAAATTTCGATCAGTAATTTAATTAATTTTGGCATACAATTTAATATGTGATAAAATTATGTAAAACGCAATATTGTTGTTAACTTCAAAAAAAAAAAAAATCAACGTAGAAAATCAACGGATTAAACTTTATTAGAGAAACAAGTGCTAAATTTTTCTAAATATCCGTTTCATTCATTTTCCGAATAAATATGACGTGACCCGTATATATTACACAGACCGCCTGTCTGACCCATCCGCCTGATGGGTGATTGACAATAACGGTGATACGGGATTGAAAATCCTTCCCGAATTTCTATTGTGTTCTACGCGTATGATACTCTATACGCCTACGCGTTTTATTATGATACTGAAACGTATGCATCATAATATACGTATATTCAACCGCTAATAAGTGTTTACATATCCATCGCGTTGTTTATAATTTTACACGTACACATAACGATACCGCGTTCAGGTAACAAGGAAAGCGTGTGTGTATGTGTGTGTGTGTGTGTGTGTGTGTGTGTGTGTGTGTGTGTGTGTGTGTGTGTGTGTGTGTGTGTGTGTGTGTGTGTGTGTGTGTGTGTGTGTGTGTGTGTGGCTGCATCCGAGTTGGGTCCCAATCTATACTAGTTGGGTCCCGTATTATTTTATGTAATACACTAGTTCGGTTCCAAATTATTTTAGATAATACTCTAGTTAGGTCCCGAATTATTTTAAATACTATATTAGTCAGTAAATACTACACTACACTAACATTTTCTTTCCCATTTAAACATACTTAGGACTGTCTATGATCTATTTTTGACCACAGGTATGGTAAATAACCTACACAAATATTGACTTCATTAAATTTCCTTTGTGTATGTGTGTGTGGCAGGGGGGGACGCGAACAGTTTTAGAAAACTTTGTTTGGAAAATTTTGACACTCGACTCGGAAAAGGTTCGCCACCCCTGGCCTATACCGATTCGATCGACTGCGACGTACACACATTGCGTGTAGATCTCGTTGTTTTGCACGACAAGAGCGTGTTATTGCGCAGTACGCAACGCATTAATGTGTCATAATGCAATTCGTCGATGACGATAATTACAAGACGCACACGGTTACCAAATGTGTTTTTTTTTTCTTTTTTTTATCGCGTATCGATACGTCTAGCGTGACGTAAGATTCGAGCGTGGAACAATAACATTGTTCTGCGACTCGAGCGCGTCTCGTCGACTGATTGCAGGATGTAATAATATTGTTCTGTGATGTCGTCGAAATCGGAATAACAGTAATGTCTATCGTGAAAAAATCGACTGATACTCATTCACGCGAAAACCGTGTGGAAACGAAAAACAACGGTTTGTTTTCCCGGTTTATCTGCAGGCGGTGTAGGTCAGTGGCGCTATTAGGAGGGACTTGAGGAGATTAGCTCCCTCTTGTTGCGATTTTAGCCCCCCTCCCAGATTACAGGAGTAATTTAAAAACGTAGTTTAAGCTAAATATTAATTGATCTTTATTTTATATACACAACTCTAACTGAGTAACATTGGAAAATGTTTAAAAAAAATAAATTGCGAAAATATTCAATAGTTTTGCTGTAAACATACAACATTATTATAATCTATCGGAGATAATTGACCGCTTTGCCAAGGTTGAAAGAAAAATATCTTTAAAATTATTATTTTATAAATTTTAATCGTTAATACTAAATAAAATGTGTGTGTGTGTATTGTTCTGTTACTCGATAAATTTTATATAGGTGATTAATACATGTTCGTTCTTGATATTGTGTCGTGAAAAGTGAAAACGTGTAATACACAATCCGCCCCAAGTCACTTCTCTTGCGGACGACCACCGGTGTACATTGAACAGTACGTAATCACCTATACCTAATTGCGCCGAGCTACCGAAAAACATGTCAGGCGTACGACCGATTATTATTGTTATGTTGTCACGACATTAGCATAACGTCATAAATTATTATATACCACGCGAGATAGGTACACAAACGCATCGGTATCGAAACCTTTCGGTATTAAAAATATTTGGAAATATACGCCAAGGCCCTTTTACAAAATATACATATCGAAAACTTCGTTATATTCGTTATGTAGAACGCACTTCGAAGCCCTCCCCCCCGCCCCCGAATGCTACTCTCGTAGCGTTTTATATAAAATCCCCCCAAAAAAAGGAATATAAATACGCATTTCAAAGTAATCAGATAGAAACGTTTCATCAACGTTTATTTTAATGTCTACAGTCTGTAAACAACTTAAAATAATTAACGATAAATATAATTGTGATTAAATTCTTATTGTATTGTAATTCTTTAATAATTAATTCATAATGTACCTACCATGTTATAATATTATACTATAATAATTTTCATTGTTCACATTTACTATTAATAATATCGTATTGTATTATTAATGATTTCAATATTGTCGTTAACTGTAATCGGGCCTTGCCCGTTTAATATTAAATAAATAAATAAATATTATCAATATAATGGCCTTTGTTTAAGTGAGTTTATAGACGTTTTATTCAATAATATTGTTCGCTTTTTTTTTTTTTTTAACTCTTTAGAAATATGAACTGCACATTTCGTGGAGCCACACATTATGCTTTACAACACTGTTTTAGGCTCCGTTGACACACGCGTCCATTGTTCACACCCGCAAAAACTACAACAATATTATATTATAGTACTTATAACCGTTCTAGATAACGAGTGATACGACAAATTTTCTCATACGAGGTTTGTTCGATATAGACGGCCGGTCATTGTACTCGGCGCCGCCGATAAAATATCAAAAGTTTCGTTTGAATATCGTTTCGAGATTATTGTGATGTTGTACGCGATTCAACGAGTTTTGATGTTTTCGTCGCGACGATTTCGATAACATTCAACGAATTATTTCCCACAGACGATTTTATTCGCTCGGCACATAACTATATGCATTAATAAGTCAAATGTTTATATTTTTTTTTTTCGTTTTCGTCGTGTTTACAATGCACACTATACACAGTGTTTCGCTATTGTGATGTATAATATCTGCACGTGTCGATACGTATAAGACGGCTCCTTTTCATATCGTAAAGAAACCGTAATAAAGATTTAAATTGTCGTATTTATTTTTGACATTTTTTTATTTTGTAGAACGATAACATGATATTATGGACAACGCGCCGTCGTTCTACACACGTGCGTAACGAGAGTACGTATCCGATAAGAGCGATATCAATGAACTGCCCTGTCGGCTGTCACTCACACAGTCACGCGCGCCACCTTGAAATTCACATGTTCAGTATATGTTAGGTTGGTCGTTGTTTGACGCCGATAAAAATATTTTAAGTTTTGTTTGAGCGTGCGCTTTGTTGTATCGCGGATCCGGGATTTGTGACGGAATTATCGATATCAATGTGCACGTGTCATAACGCGATACGCGTTACCAAGAGGAGTGCTCAGATTCTAACTGTTTTTAGTGATTTCCAGAAGCCGTGTAACAATAGTTACTTCAATTTTGATTGATTTTACGAAATCATTACGATTTTGACAGAAGTTTGTTCGGTCTGGTTGACAGCCGGTCAACAAAACCCGAGAACAAAAACTTCAAAACAAAAATAAAAATGGGGAAAAATAACACCAGTTTGAAGTGAAGTTAAAAAAATCAACAAATAAGTAATAAGTAAAAACAAGTACAGTTATAACAGATATGAGAACCGGTGTATAACATTAATGTATATATGATTTATGTGTAAAATCAAATAAAACATTGTAAATTATTTAAATTAGTTTTACCTTGAACTACATGGTAAGTAAATACCTAACTATAGGTAATCTTATTTTAGATGGTAAAATTAACATACGAATTTGAATGAAGGTACGCATCATAACAGTATGTAAACGTAAGAATATATCAATTATTTGACGCTGAATGACGAAAAAATACACGTTTCCCGTCATATTCGGAAAGTTAATTTTTGAATTATTTGTTACATCTGTTCGTACATATTTAACCCTCTTTTCTTTTCATTTTTAATTTTGTCTATAATATGGGCGCTTGGTGAACTTTCATAGATGGTAGTTCTTGCTCTGCATGATATTATATTGTATTCATTAAGTACATATTTAGGTATCAGGTCACATCCCCGTCAGACATTTCCCCGTCCTCATTTCCCGTCGGATATTTCCCCGTCTGTTTAATTTCACCGTCTGACATTTCCCCGTCCAATTTTTTTTTAACAAAACATATTAATGTAGAATTTTAAGCATTAAAATGTTATACGGTACATTCAATTTTTTTTTTTTAACATTATGTTCCATACTTTAATTTATAATTTAATTTTTTTTTCCTTTAATTTCTTTTTAATTCCTAGTATATATTATTTTTATATAATTATATACATTTTTTTTTTTTATATATAGGTATATTTATATATATACAAATATCTTGCATGCACTAAGAGATCTTTTCCTTTAGAACTCTTTATGTACTCTAAAGCCATAATAAATAATATATAAACAAAAAAAAAACAAAAAATGAGTACAACTTTTAAAAAGTAAAATTAAAATATAAAATATGTAATAGGTATATAAAACTCTATAAAATTAGCGGACACGTATTTTATAGAGACGACGATTGTCGAAAGACTGTTCGTGTATAATTCTAATACCATTACACTAGTACCTATGTACTCACCTACCTACCTAGTACCTTTCATGAATGTTGCCTTATCTAAATATGTTTTCGTATATTCCGGAGTCAGATAGCCTTATCCAATATGAGTGCCGGTTGTGACTTACTCATACAATGAGAGTTTATCAATAGGTAATAAAATTTATATTTATTTATACTGATAAAACATAATTAATAACTTCAATTTGTTACAAATTTTATATTTTATAATTTGAAAGTGAATTGGACGGGGAGATGTCCGACGGGGAAACGATGACGGGGAAATTTCAGACGGGGATATGACCATAAATCCATATTTAGACCTATTGCCTATTATCCTAAATAATAGACTAGAAACATTTACGTTTTCTTTCGACGATCTCGAATTTCATGTTTTAAAAAGCAAAAGTAAAAGGTTACTCACTATAGTCATTATAATCAATTATACCCTACTAAAATTATATTACGTTTAAATTATACAAATATAGTATATGTAGTCAAACGACACACACAACACGCATACTACGTATGTTTAATACTATAATCAATAATAATAGTAAACATGAATGCATAATGGACTTGGAGAGTGACGGTTCTCAATTAACTCATTAATGCCGCACATTGTATTTATTATAGTCTTGTGCCGGTGTGGCCGGGATTATTTACCGCGTGACATATTAATATTTATCTTTTTAATACTCTTATCGAGGTCGCTGTTTAAATTAAAGTGATTAGCTAGATTATTTTTGAAATTATGAGTGAATAACTAAAAATCGATTTCATAAAAATTAAGTTTATGGTTTTTTTATCGTTTATAAAAAAAACTATCGATTGTTTCCAACGGGAAAATCAATAAGAATTCAGAATTTTTTTTTTTTAATTGGGATACCGAAAACGAAATTTCTGATCTATAGAAGAGATTGGAGTATTCAGAATCACGTGTATGATCCGAAAATGTAATAAAAATATAAAAAAAAAAAAAAGCCGTGGACATACTTCACACCGTAGGTATTTTCCGCTCCAACGAGATTATGTAGATGGATATATTAAATTTTAAAGAAACAATAAATCATTTCTTTAGTTTAACGACTCTGAGCAAAGCTTCAGTGTAAAATATACCATTAATACCTATATTCAACTGTTTTAAGTCAAATAATTTAAAACATTTTACAAAGGAGATATTATTTTTTTTTTATTAAAAGATTCAAAACATATTGTTTTACATCAGGGCCTGATTAACCAATAGGCTAAGTAGGCTACAGCCTAGGGCGCCGCCAGTCGTTCTACGTTAAATTGGGGGCGCCACAATTATTTTTTACGAATGTAGAATTTTTGTATAATATATACTTAAAAAAAAAAAATTATATTTGCGTTATTACACGTTTAATGCCGCGGCCTATTCGCCGTGCCGTTACCTCGTCGCCTCAACGAATTTCCACCCGGTCGACAATTGACAATAGTCTATTTTAATATATTACGTTATTTGTCATATACCTTATCGCACCGACGACCGAGCGATCCCACATCCACTTTTATTATATATATATAATATATTGTTGTATGTATGTGAAACATATGTAAAAATATGTAAAAAAAAAAAAAAAATATAAAATATGTAAAACATATTATGAAGAAACAAAAGTTCTAGATGGAAAAAAGAAACTGGGATCTAAAGCCTCCAGACTTTTGAGACATTTAAAATCCTTGAAGATAGAGTCACTATTTCCAAATGTTGAAGTGGCTCTAAGAATATATTTGAGTATGACCGTCGCGAATTGTACCGGAGAAAGATCATTTTCTGCTCTAGGGCGGGTGAAAAACTTTTTAAGAATCACTTTATGCCAGGATAAAATGAAGGCCCTTGTACTTTTGTTTATTGAAAGTGAATTCATAAACAATATTTCTTTCAATGAAATAGTGGAGTCTTCCGCAACGTTAAAATCAAGGAAAAAACTTTTTTTTAAATTGCAAATGTGTAGTGTAAAACAAAAACATACTTTTTTAATGATTAATGAATAATATTTAGTTCAATCATAAATTAAAAATTTTTGAATGCTTTTATTAAATTATTATTATAATAATTATTATTATAATTAGGTATTATTTTATTAAATATAAAACACGTATCATTTAAACAAAAAAATTTCTGTTGTTTATACGTTTTCTTAATCCTCGTCTTACCCTCCACCCACTCCGATCATTCGTAGGGGCGCCAAATCAACCCTAGCCTACTGGTGACCAACTCCTTAATCAGGCCCTGTTTTACATGTATCCAACAGTTCATAATTATTGAAATATGCAATAATTTTTTATAAGCATTTAAAGTTGAAAACAGATGTAAAAACAGTCGATTCCATAAAAATCATTTAATTATTTTAATAATTACTTATAAAAAAAAAAAAAAAATCATTAGCCAAGATTTTTCAGTATTTCCAGTATCGTTAGTAAAGTATACGAGTGTGGTCATATTAAATTTGTGGAAATTTGTATCAAATATTAAACAGTTATCCATATACCCATACAATATGATTTCTTCGTATAATTACAATCAACAAATATTTTTTAAATTCTCATCATAATAGTAATGATACAATAATAATAATAATAATATCACAACGTATGATAACGAAATGGCATGCCGTCCCACCGTGTGTTGAGGAAGCCGTTTCCGGCGTGGGCGGGGAAGGCGTCCACGGCCGGGGGGTCTCGTCGGTTCGGCTTAAATACGGACGCGTTCGGCCCCTAGAGCATCACTGTGTTTTTGTCTGCCATCCACGCGACTCGCAAGTGTCAAACCGCCGCCACATCCGTCACAGACGCGTTTCCGTCGATTCACCTGCATTTCACCGTTCACCTCTTCTAACATTCCAAGTGAGTTTTCGTTAAGAACCGTTTGTTTTGTTTCGAAATGTTTTGCTCCGACCGTTTCCCATCGACCGCGTACACTGCTCGTTTTAAACGATATATTTATTCAAGTGTTTTCCTCGAGACGATTACACATCATATTATATACCAGCGGGTTTTTTTTTTTTGAATTTCGCAATACCTGAATATTTTCACAAGGTCCAGGATGCGATTACAACTTATTTCTTTCGTTCAATGCAATAATTATCCGTTTATAATATTTTGTTTTCAAAAAGTTTTTTTTTTTTTTTCAATTGAAATTCGAAGGATATAATATAGTTGTTTGGCTCGTTATACGACTTTTTAACAGTGGGTTTATTGTTGATATTGTGTTCCTTTTTTTATTTGTCCAAGATTCGTGTATATCGTGCAATAATATACATCATCTGCAGACCAAATGGTACCTCTATAATATATATTTCGTGATATTTTACAGTCAAAATGGACCGACAACAATCTAACCAAGACGCTAACCGCACGAACCAGTGCAACCCGACTCATACGCCCACGGGACCCGGCCACCAAGCTGGCTACGCTAGAGACCAGGGCCAGGCAAACCGCGACAACCATGCCAATCAAAAAAATCCCAACAACCCAAAATATCAAGGCAAATAAACAGTATACTGAATACCATTTGATACGGATCATACATTTTTTTCAAACCACTCATGCCATTTCTAAATTAAAAATTAAATTATTCGGCCGAATACCTATTGCTTGTAACATTTTGGAAAATAAAAATATTTCTTTTATCGCTTAAAATTGTTGTTTTTGTGTAACGTACTATAAAATATGGTTACCTGCAATTTATCATTGAAATCATTCAGATTAGTTTTAGAACGGTTAACTGTAACTCGCAGTTATTATTTACTCTCTAAAATTGGCTGTATATAAATTTTATATTGGGCTCTAATAGTTACCAAAATACATATATCGGTAATTTTATAAATGTGCCATAGTTAGGTACATATAATATATAGTTACTAAAATGAGTATAAGTAATAGTTACTATAAGGTATATAAATATATAAAATATTTATTTACTGTTTTATTTCTGTTGTATATACACAATTTATATATAGCCATGGGTATTCTATATGTATTCGCTCTACACCATATTTGCTAGGCATAATAATATGTAAATTGTTGGTCTTCGGTGTATAGCACTCAATCAAATCGGATTGGTCTTTGTTCTTTATAGAATGACGTAAATGTTCCAGAATTAATTAGGTAGTAATATTTTTGTTTTTGAAAATATATTCTGTAAGTTAAAATCGCTGCTGTTTAACTATCGAGCTGTGGTATATTAAATGATGTTTAACGACTTATGAACATATGTAGAATTTTCTGAGAGGTCGGTACAAGTATGATGATTTGAAAAAAAATGCGATCAAGACAACCAACTATCAGGTAATATGACATGACATTGTATAACTTTCGATAATCCAATCTATAATACAACGTGTACACATGGATGTCTTAATGGCTTTTGGTGTTCGATTGTTGGAGATGGGTTATGTTGACTTAAAACGTCCATACAAGTGCCAAGAAATGTCAACAAGTTTTAACGAAATAAATTTTTATTCAGTTATTTCGATATTTTACAATTAAATTATATATGATGGCTTAAAACATTCATTCAATCGAAAACATAACATAATTCAGGTTTATTTATACAAGTAAGTATACGTATTTATGGTTATGCCTCTCCTGAGAATTGTTTAGTTTGGTGCAGTTCACATCCTTACATTATAGGAATAGCACATGAGCCCATGTAGAATACGTTCATCTGAGTTATAATAGTTAAATAGTAACCCAGTGTGCGGTCTGTCGGTGGTCGACGTCGTCTGTTGTGCTTGTAATAATGAATTCGAAAATGCAGTTTTGAATAAAATATCCTAGGAGATCCAAGATCTTTCTCAAGGCTGAAGCGTGCCAGGCCCGCGTTCACGTCAATTTAGTAGTGCATTTCTGTATTATATTATAAAAGTTTGTGATGTAAATATACGATATACATATATATATATATATATATATATATATATATACAATGTGTAAACGGTAATCGAGAACACTCAATATCTTTGCGTAGAGACCTGATATTTGAATTCGGTTTTTTTGGCAGTTGTTATGACATAAAAATACACATTTTTATGGTCTTTGAATTTTTTTTACTTAACTAGTCACGCGCATGCGCATGTCAACTTTTTTTTTTTTTAATAGCAACCCCCTGCTTTAACCACTAATTATTTTTTGCCTATTTTTTTAATGAATTTTGGTAGTTGAATCAACTTTCTAAGTCCGAAATTGACCAAGTTACAGCAATTCAAAAAAAAAAAAAAAAAATTAGAAAAAAAAATGCTCTCGATTTTCAGCTTATTAATTGTAACTCTGAAAATAATTATTATAGGATTGTTAATGATTGACAATTTTATAACTATTTATTACGGTGATATTAATACGTTATTTTAACTTCTATTACTGAATAATTTTCTCTTTATTTGTGTAATAAGTCATAACTTATTATTGCAGAAAAAACGTAAATTAGTATGTTGTTTATGTCTTTACATTTAATGGATCTATTAGAACGTATTAATAATTAATAACAAATTCAATTCTTATTTAAGTTACAAATTTATTTAGTTAATAAAAATCTAAAAATAAAAAAAAAAATCTAAAGAATAAATTGTTCAAACTGTTCTCCGCCGTGAAGAAAACATGCTTCAGCGCGCCGCATAAATTCTTTATTTGTTGCAGCAGTAATTTGTTCATCAGTCAGTCGATTGCGTGTTGCTGTTATCTTATCTTTTAAATTTTGAAGATTTATAGGAGGATCGGCGTACACTATTGTTTTCAAGTGTCCCCATAAAAAAAAATCTAGTGGAGTAAGGTCAGGTGATCGTGGTGGCCACTCAATGGGTCCGTAAGTTCCTAGCCATCGATTTTGAAATTGTGCATTTAAATAGTCACGAACTATGTGAGCATTGTGAGCTGGAGCACCGTCGTGTTAAAAAATAATATTACCTCTCAGATCTAAATGAATATCATCAAGCATCATTGGTAATTCATTTAGTAAAAAATTATAATATCGTCTACCATTGAGTGTTCCATCATAAAAAAATGGACCAAGCAATTTACCACCAATTAAACCACACCAAACGTTTGTTCCCCAAATCATTAACAATCCTATAATAATTATTTTCAGAGTTACAATTAAAAAGCTGAAAATCGAGAGCATTTTTTTTACTAATTTTTTTTTTTTTTTGAATTGCTGTAACTTGGTCAATTTTGGACTTAGAAAGTTGATTCAACTACCAAAATTCATTAAAAAAATAGGCGAAAAATAATAAGTGGTTAAAGCAGGGGGGTGCCATTAAAAAAAAAAAGTTGACATGCGCATACGCGTGACTAGTTAAGCAAAAAAAAATGCCAAGACCATAAAAATGTGTATTTTTATGTCATAACAACTGCCAAAAAAAACAGAATTCAAATATCAGGTCTCTACGCAAAGATATTGAGTGTTCTCGATTACCGTTTACACACTGTATATATATATATACAGTGTGATCACGATAAGTGGAAACACTCAATAACTATGTGCAGGCTTCATATATTTCAATTCTGCTTTTTCGGCTAACTAATAAACATTATTATACACATTTAGAAATAATTAGACTATTTTTTTGACAGTTAACTTTGCGCATTCGCACAATAACTTTTTTTTTTTTAAATGGCATGATCCATTTTTGAGATTATATTGAGTTATATTGAGATACGAAAAAAGTAAACGTAGGTACCTATAAACCATTTACTATAGTAATTAATACCGATTGCATCACTATATTATAGTTCAACTGTTGACTTACTTTGAATTGGTGTGTATTTGAAAAAATCGCTTGCATATAATTTATATTGTATACAGAGTTTAGCTTCACAACCGAAAACGTTACAGTTAAGAATAACTGAAATACATTTTTTCAAAGTTTAGTCAATAATACGGATCTTTGATTAGATTTATGAGAATGTTTTCATCATGAAACGGGCAATGATTACACAACAAACACGAACAATTTAGGTATTTAGGTAACTACAGTCTACACGATGATTTATACTGCGTGTATTATATTAATGTTACGTTGATTACTATTATAATATATTTATATATTACTCGTTAGTCATTATAGACTGTAATAAGTCTAAAAACGTAATATTATACAGAAATCCCGTGGTACAATAGCGTATAGACCATAGGTATTTTAAATATCAATTTGCAAACTTATAATTACCATTTGGGACTTATGTACGTATTCACAAAAACTTATAAGTTAAAATACATAAATATATATACAGGACAAACTCGAGTTGGGTCCCGGTATACTTTATGTGATACACGAGTTGGGTCCCGGTATATATTATACAGTACATTAGTTGGGTCCCGGTATATTTTATGAAGTACATGAGTTGGGACCAGCCTATTTGCGTTACCCAGGAGACACCACGTGGAGGTTGGCTAGAATGATTAATTTTAGAAAATCAAAAATTTTATATATTATTTAGTAATAAATATATGTATTAAAATAAAAAATAAGTAATAAATATTTGTACTAAAATAAATATAAGCTAGGGAATAAATTTAAATGACACTTCTTTTACAAAATTTAACCGCGTCAATTCTCCACTAGTATAAAAAAGCATATTTTCTCTTAAAAAATTTTCTTTTTCTACGGTTTTTTTTATTGTGTGGCTGAGCTCCGAAGTGATAAATAGATTTCACTCTGAATCCCAAGTAACATTTCTATTACGTCTTAATATCTTATTAAACTAATATAATAATAATGTATGTATTACCGCGGACCCAATTCGATTATTATAAAAGAATACCGCGGACCCAACTCGTGTTTTTTTTTAAGGGATCAAATATCTCGGGACCCAACTCGCGTTTTCGCTACATACACAGTGTTTGGCCAATTGTTAAAAAATGGGCAGCTTAATTTTATATGCTGCATCTGCAATGAAAGTCTGCGCACGCCTATGACACACACACGTTTTATTTACTAAAATTATGTCGATACCACATGCAGCGTATAACCCTATTGTAATATCTTTTCGATTTTCTTATAGTAGATTGACAGAATACATTCGTAGACTTGCCCACCGCATTTTAAATCCATGCATTATAGTTTCTTCTCCCCACAAACGAAAATGTATTTCCTAGGTAAAAATTTAATTTACACAAATTATAAGCGGTTCAGAAGTGGATTATTTGATAGCTCGAATCAGACAGTCAATCGGTTATAGTTTTTTAATCCATTTATTACAAACGATTTGAGGGTGACCTCGTTAAAAATTGAAATCTATGCCCGACTTATACGTAATAATATACGTAGGTAGTATAATATTATCGATGGTACCTATTGAGCGCGCATAAAACGAAATTTAATTGCATTAATTCAAAACAATAGTCGTAATATCAATATAGCGCCGTCTGCATTATGGCGGTCAAAGAGCTGTAATTAAATATCCTGATTGTTTTGCGTGATTCGACACTGTAATAATAACAATGTTGAAAAACTGACGCGCATTTAAAAAAATATTATTCAATCTGCTCCCCTAAATTGTATTATCGACATTTTCGGTGGTCAACGATTTTGTCGAACGAGAAAATGTTTCATCGTTCAGTTGTATAATATAAGCGCGTGGAAGGCATATTAATATGCTATGTTACAGGAGCGTCTACATAACATATCGTTCACCCGCCTGAGTAGAGTGCGTCGGTAATTTATTAATTTAATTATTCATTAGTAAGACTATACGGAGCCTATTAATTAGCCTAATAATGACCAAAGTAGCTACAGGACATTGCATTTTAATTCTATAAAGAATACGGAACGAGCGGAATACGCCGCGGCGGTATGATTAAAAAAAAAAAAAAAAATTGCAATAATAAAATCCACGGGTTGTTTGAAGTACCGGCACTTAATAAATTTTTATGAGGCGTCTCTACTTCGAGAACAGTACATCTGCCATGTGTTGAACACCTGCTTAATCGACACCGATTAAATTGAAAATTTGAGACGTCGCGCGATACGAGCCAATGATTATACGTAAATGAGCAGAAAAAAACTACAAGTGAATCCGAGAAATTGAACATAAATTCATAACACGTATAAGTCGTTGCTAAAATAACTCAAGTAGTATTGTGTAATGACATTACATTAGACGCATTAGCCTTGCGAAGTTCGAACTCCTCTCGAGTTTCAGCGACTCAACCTTAGAGCCAGTACACACGACCGATTACTATTTGTACGGTATTTTAATCGTGTTGAAATATTATCGTACGATAATTATCGATTGTTGTGTGAACAAACCCATTCGTATCCGTGTTCTTTTAAATGTCGTACGATAATATTTTAACACGATAAAAACGTCGTACGAATAATAATCGATCGTACTTAACTCGATCGTATCGACATAGACGATTCGTTCATGTTACGTAAAAATAATAATCAGGCCAACGATCAAATAACAAACGTGAATAAATTATTATAAATCCCCGTCTCGGAAAAGTCCTCCGGAACCGTGGGTTCCATTTCGTACGTGGCCGTCTCTAAGTTCTAGACGATTTTCTTACGTCACCACAGTAGCGAATACACGATTGGCAGCGCCAAGATACCGGGTGAATCTATCTACAGAGTGAATAAATCGACTACATACGCCACACAGTAGGAGGAATACGAGTTCTAGCCGGCCAAAATTAATAAGGTCAAAAATCAATACATAAATAATAGGTAAATAAATATTACACAAAAACTAAATTGTATTACAACAGAATTTATTACTTTATCACTTATTACTATCAATAACAAAACAAAACATCACCAAATAACAATAAAATTAGTTCATTTTATTACTTAAGTTAAATACTCGTATTTTATTATTTATTTAAACGTTTGTAGAAATTATGTTGATATAGATAACAGTTGAGGCGAGTATACATTGAAATAATGAAGTTGAATAATAATATTACACAGGGCATATTTTAAGTAATTTTCACTGGGTGGCACTTCAATAAAATTGTCTATCAGAGGAACATGAAAGGGAAATCAACTTTTCTTGTCTCAAACTATTTTATATAGGTTTACTGAACTCTACCGATTCATATATCAACATAACCGATTTTTAAAAAATAAAACTTTGATAAAAGAGAGTAGAACAGAGTTTATTTACCTTTCAGTGTCTGTATTTAAAAAAATATATATATAAACAAATAGCAATTAATATTTTTTTTGTTATTTTATGAGACGGTCTACGGGGCGTTTATCGATTCCGTCAATTTAGTATCGACTCCACCAAAAAGTATATTTTACCTTGTATATTAAATTAATCTTTATTTAATTATTTATTTATACATACTGTGAAATTATTTTAGAGTAAATAATGTATTTTATAAAAGAAATATAAGCACAGATATATAATATATAGTACAGAAAAATTTATTTTAGATATATACCTATTGAATTCAAGTTGTGGACACTGGACAATACTATTTAGTATTTTACAATGAAAAAATATATAAAAATATGTGTATAATTAAAAATAATATTTCACATTTTACACGATACTAGTATTACACATGGGTACAAAAAAAAATCAGTATAACATAAAAATAAAAACAACTGTGTAGGTTAATCAATTTTGGAAATATTTTGACACACATTGTACCATTGTAAATCTAGATATTTTATTACCATTTAACTCATTAGATAAATGGTTGATATTTTTTTGTTATTAAAAGCATTATTTTTAATATTTTCGGGACATCTATTTCATAATTAATTCACTGTCTGTTGGTATTTTCAAATTTAAAACATATGTAAACATAAATATGTTAGAGTGAGATTTGGTGAATTCTGGATTTAAATTAGAATTCACTAATTCACAAGTCACATAGTCGTAGGTACATAACATGTTGTAGGTACCTACCAATTTTACTTCGTTGAGTAAAGATAACATTATAATAATAATATATAAACTATTTTAAGTGCATAAATACATGTATTGGTTGTATAAACATACAAATTAATTGTAGAAACTAATTGTTTAAACAAAGTTTCAATTAAAAAAAAAAAAAACAAAAAAAAAAAAACATACAAATTCGAGCCTTTTACTTTTAAATATAGTATATAAAGTAGTCAGCCGCGGCGGGGTCGACATAGTTTTTTTGAATAGTAGGTACCCGGAGGATTTAGCCGGCAAAGTCTATTTTCGAAACAGGAAATTTCGGTGGAGTCGATAAAACCTCGGTCTACGACCGTTCTGTTTTGTTATTGATATTATCGATAAGAAATATAATAAACTATTACTGTACGTCTGTACCCGTATGGCCGTATCGCCTGTATCTGTATTTTAATCGCCAATGTGCATTTTACAAACATACTGCGTAGTGCGTACACAATAAACAAGGTAGGTACTGCCTATAGTCACTGCTAGTGACTAGTGAGGTAAAACAAACTTAATGGCTAATGCGGCTCGGCCGTGGTGTTGTGGATAAATCAATCGACAATCACAGTTAACTTTGAAGATAATACACAAAATATCATACTCTTATAAGATAATGAAATAGTACAATAATTTAAAACTATTTCTTAAATTGTTAAAGTGTTATTGGGCATACACTACACAGTACATAATATCATACGCCACTGGTGTAGATACATCCGAGTAGGTATCAAATTAGACGAGTACAAAATATAAATATTTCCGTGCTATGAAATATGAATAATCCTTAATAATTGTATAAACGTAATATAAAATTTACCTGTACAGTGTACTTTGCCGTATGGTATTAATCGTCGCGTGTCGAGTAGCAAGTCACAAGTCACTATTCATCAGAATCGCAGGACGCAAATAAATAGAAAATCCGAAATGTAGTAACATAGCACGGTATTCCGGTATTCCCACCCAGCCTTCAATTTATGAAGACGATAACGATCGACGACTCCCGAAGAAATTGATATTGTTAAAATTACGTGTATTATTTAATATTTTTGTATTTCATTTATATCAATTCGTATTTTATATCAATATATGAAAACAATTCCGGCAAATCTATAATGACGTGCATGTGACATGTTGTACATTCAATAAAATATTGTTGTTTATTTTTTAATATGAGATAAACTATACAAAAGTTTCAAATAGTTTTATATTATTATTGTATATAATAATTGACATTGACTTATTTTTGAAAATGTGTTGGTCAGAGCCCAGTGGCACGATCACCCATCACTGGGTAGCATTCAAATATCACTGGGGGGCACTAGTGCCACGTACTTTATATGTTAAAATATGCTCTGATATTACAGACAAAATCGTTTAATTTTTACAATAAACATTTAAGTATGAAATTTAAAAATTAAATTTATCTGTACTTAATTGGATAAAAAAAAAATTAATAAATATAAAAAAAATTAATAATTATTCATAATAACTACTATTTATTTCACTATCACTAGTTTCTATTTATTTCAGTTCTGAGCTTTTAATGTTAAGTAAATGAATGGCTTCTGGACGTAATTTAGTATGTGATAGGTAATTATGAAACATACTACAAAGTATCCTCATTTTTAACAACATTTGCTTTCGAATCGTAGATAAACACCAATAGTTGGGCAGAACTTAAAATGTGGAAAAATAAACTAGCTTCAAGTCGTGATGATTTAATAAAAAATGGTTTAAAATTATAAAACAATCACGGTAAAGTTGTATGTCCAATTATTCAATTTTCTTCTAAATATTCGTTACTTTACCCGTATCTACTGCAAAGTCTGAACGCAGCTTTTCATCTTAAACTGATTAAAATCTTACTACAGGAATCCAATGCATAAAGTTTATATTACATTGTTTACAAACTATTAAAGTTTTAAACATCAATATAAAATAAAAAAACAAAACAATATAAAAAACTGTTATAAGAAAATACGAATCATTTATATATACAGGGGCGTGCTTAGAAATTTTTTTCGGGGGGGGTTCAATATTTTTACTGACACGTACCTATTTTATATATATATATATATTATACATTATAATATTATGTAAGTATATTGCATATATATATAAGTAAAACTTTTATCAACAATTATTTTAATTTTTTATAGTAATAATAATAATAATAAATATGTTCATTCGACAACAGAAATAAGTACCGATAAAGTAATAATGAACTTCTAAAAAAAAAAAAAAAAACAGGAAACTTGATTTTATTTCGTAACTAAACATAATACGAGTATATTACTCATATTGAGTTACACATTAATCATGTTGCAGACAATGGCATCTTATACTTCTGATTTAAATTTGATCATAAACTCAACCCTAGTTCACACATTAACTATGTGTTTTGTAAGGGTCTAAAAACCCTTGGATTCATTATGAGGTTGACTAAGGATTTTCATTCTGAAGAGTCTTTAAAGGTACCTATTATATTGCTCACTTGTACGCCCATACTTGAGTATGGTGCGATTGTATGGGATCCACATACTTCATATGACTCGTTACAGCTTGAAAGAGTTCAACGACGATTTTTAAGGTTCTTCAGTTGTTTGCTTCCGATCCCATGTGAACCACATAATCATACACCCCTGTATCTAGTTTACTAAATCTAACATCGTTGGCTAAGCGTAGAAGAATAGCGGGTTTAAATTTCATTAAAGGTCTTTTGAGTAATAAAGTTGATTCAGCTGTCCTCATCTCTCTACTTTAATTTAAGGTTCCTCAGCGCATATCTAGATCAGCTATCCCCTTCTTTATTCCTCATTCGGCCACCAACTACATGTGCTACGACGAGTCTATATTAGACGGTTAATGTCTCGCGCCAATGCTGATCCATCTTTTCTCATGTCTGTTCACGAAGTATAATTTACTACTCTGTAATTACTTATTGTATAATTTTTTTTCTCTAATCATTCTATTATTCATTCTCTATTCACTCTATTCATTCTTTTATTGTGATATTATGTATCGGTCATTATTCTATTTATTAATTTAAAAAGAGCCCCACCCGTATATTTTAATAGATAAATAAATAAATAATACACCTATAATACTTGTATGTTTATTTTTCAGCTTCTACGTATTCGTTAGATATGAGTTTAAAATATTTTTATTTTGTTGAATAATATCATTAAATGAATAGTGATTAATATTGACCTATTAACGTTTATGTACGCCCATGACATAAATGTAAAAATACGTTGAAAAAGAGTAGCGTTGTGTTCGAAATAAAAAAATTTTAGTGAAAATAAGTGTGTGAGCAAAGCGACCGGTTTTTTTTCCCGTTATTTAGGCTTTTATGAAAAAATTAAATCTCCTCCTGTTGAAAAATCCTGAGCACACGTCTTTGCGTGGACGTGGTGAAAAACCCCACGCGTGATTTCCTCGGTCCGCTGACCGCGGGAAACTCGACGAAACGCGTCCCGCGGGAATACCGGGCCCGGAGCGTCGCTGCAGAGACTGCGAAATAGAAGTTTTCTCCGGTCGTCTGACTCTGTTCGTGTTCCTTTTTCCGTTTTTCCGTTCCGAGTTCGGACGCGTACATAAATATATATATGTATACATACATGTATTCTCCGCCACGTCTATCGTCGGTGTCGGTCAGGTGAGTTTTCGCACGGAGGGAAACAAGATTTACGGCGATCGTGAATTTCAAACCTATCCGGCCGCAGAACGTTTTCCTCCCGCGGACATTCCCGCCGTTGTTCCGACAGCCACGTCGCGAACCTCTCCCCCGTGAGTTTACGTACGTGTGCCGGTGTCGTCTTGGTCCGGGTCACTCGACCCCATAAAACTGTTGCAGTGCCGGCTTAAAGGCGAACGACGACGGGTTCACACTACACCAGTGTTTCCCAACTTATGGGTCGCGACCCAAAATTGGGTCACGAAATATTTTTGATGGGTCGCTGTTCATAAACTAATCACAAGGAAAACATCTTAATTACAAAAATTACTAAATATATACAATTTATTTCCAAACATTTAAAAGTTATTGAATTTAAAACATAAACATATATAAAAGAACTTAATTAAATTAATTAAACATTAAATGCGATAAAAAAACCATTGCTTTTTCCTACCACCTATTTATGAGAAAAGGGATTTTCAGTTATGGCTAACATCAAAACAAAAAAAAAAGGAACAGATTAGATGTCACTCATGAGTCATGACGTATCAGTTTATCTGACATTTTACCTCAGTGGGAACTGGGAGTCTTAAGCAAGAACATTCAAAATCTGCCATCACTTTAAGTATACAATTAGCAATTAAATATTTTCTATCATTATATTTATAAATTTTTGTATCTAATAGTATATTTAGTATTTTATTTGTTATGTGTATATTGTATTCATAACTTCAGTTATTCAGTATTTATCTAGGTATATTAAAATATTAAATGATACAAGTACCTATAAAAAATTATTAGAAAATATGTTCATATTTTCATGTTGAAAATATGTTTATCATAACAATCTTAATTTTTTTATGGGAAGGGTGGGTCGCCTACCCGAACAAGTGTAATTGTTACCATTGCAAAGAGGTTGGGAAACACTGCACTACACCGTGTCGTGTCATGTAGTGTGTTTTCGCGTAATAATAATACGCGCCTTACCACATTCGTACCGACGTAATATTATAATACCCTGCACGATCCATGATACCATTATTCCTATCAACTCACATTTACACTATTATTATTTTTATATTTCTACTTTAGAGGACACGTTTTTCTTTCGATTTGTTCGGTTTGCTCGACATTAATTAATTTACAACGCCGAGAACTACGGTGCAAACAAAAATTGGCACTGAACTTTGAAATTTCGGTATTACTGTGTACACGAAGACTTTTCGATCGGTATGGTTTAATATTCTGTAAGTACTTCCGAGAAGAAAATGAGCGTCTACGTCGAGTTCGTGTCTCAGATTCCGATGCATACATATTTTTTTTACCTTTTTTGAACGATGGGACACGATATGAACCAATCCTACATCACCCGAGACGGTTTTTCATAGCGTATCGAAGATTGTGATCGATATGATTGGACTCGTGCAGCGAGTTCTCTTCCGAACGTGTGAAGCGAGTAAAGTTTGTTACTGTGTTAGTGGCACCCGTTTCTTTTTATTTGCAGATTTAACTAGATATAATATGATGAGCGAAACACAGTTATCTGATAACGAATAAAAAACATTATATTTCAAAACCCTCATCAGTATAATTATCACTCATCAGACTTACAAAAAATCACCCTTCCAAGGGAACGTTCACATCAAATCGAGGGTTGTTATCGATATAAATGTCGCTCACGTAGCGAGCGACACGAGCTTGCGAAGCGAACGAGGAGAGTAAGCGAATTGGAGCGATCGTAGCTCACTTTGTAACTGTACACTAATTACTACTGTAACTGAAAGATAAACTGCAATAACACTACTATTGTATATTTTAGAAAAAAAGTTCCAATTTAAAATTGTCTTAACTCAAAAACTACAGATTTGCACCAATATATAAATATATATACATATTTTTTTTTAATTTTTAATTTTTTTTTTTTTTTATCATCACTTAAAATAACTGATATTCAACAAAATAAACATGGAAAAAATTTGAAAGCCATCAGAAAGTGTATGAGTATATTTTTTACGTATATGCGTAAATACCTAATTTTCAAATTGGGTATAACTAAAGTGACCATATATTTTTTTAATCAAAACGGGACAAAAAAAAATCATAATTATTTGTTACAAACAAATATTTTTAATTTAATAATATTAATAGCAAATTTCTGTGGTACTTATAATATTTTTAAAGGTCAAAAAAATTAAATTAACTTATTACACTTACTAGGTAATTAACTTATTATAAAGAAAATGTTTTCGTGTAATTCGTGTAATTAAATACTCGTATATTTTTCTAAAAACGATATTTCGTCAAAGAACATTTATTTTCATTATTTTTTTTTTTTTTTTTTGTCTACTTTATGAAAACGGGACATTTTAGCGTCCCGAAGATTTCTCAGGGGACAACGGGACAGAGATTCAAAAAACAGGACTGTCCCGTTCAAAACGGGACATATGGTTACCTTAGGTTTAACTCAAAAACTAGCGATTGGCGTCAATTTTCATTTGCACCATCGTCTTCAGAACGTTCATTTACCTGGGGTTCAAGGAGAATTTGTCAAAATTTAGGGTGACCCGTAAAGTAGAAAAATGATGCGATAACGTTTGGTAATCGTGGAAACATTCAATAATCACATGGTAATTAAGTGGTTCAGCCAATCATAGAACGTTATTTTATAATATGAAACAACACAACACGGCACGGTGTATATAGTGTGATCCCGGCTTCATTCACTACACGACACGTGTGCAACGACGGCAGTCCACGTGCCCTCCCCTCGAACATCCCCTACCATCCACCCCGTTGGTCTTTTTTCCCCTCTCGGCCGCGCGTCATTTCGCCTCGCTCGAAAAACCGCGTTCGGGCGTTATTCCACTCGCGGCTTTTCACACTTCCACGCCCGATGGTTCGGGGGACTGTTACAGTCGCCGAGCGGACGGAAAGAGGAGGGCGCGCGGAATTCGTGGACGTCACGCGCCCCGAGATTTTGCCGGGCCGGGTGAGCCGAACGCGTGAGATGTCTTGCGCGTTTCACGTGCCAGTGGCCGCCAGCGAACCGCGGCACGAAAACTGAACGCGAGTGCGACGACGAGTACACACTCCATAATATCGACTCGACGACGACTATATTCGACGGGAACGGCGGCGTCCACTCGAATCTCGGCGCACATCAAAGGCCCACGTGGAAATTTTGTCGAATGGGCCTACTCTCTTGTTCGAAAACGCTTCAGAATCTGAGGAGGGGCTTCGGTTTTCTTCGGATGTAAAAAAAAAAAAAACTTCAATTCGCTCATGACGACGTGCCGACTACTCGGGCGCGCGGTAGAAACAAGCAAAAAAATCAATACGTATTGATAATTGTCGTTATCGTTATAATTTGGAATTTATATTTTTGGAGAATATACGCCGACTGATAAAAGATCGTCAAAATTATTATTGAGTCAATAGGGATGAATATATTTTTTTTTTTAAATGAATCCAACTGAATGGAGGGACAATGACTTTTATCAATCTAGAAAGAATAAGTGGTTGATGCATTGCATATAGTGAACGATACTGCTGAAAGGGGTGCGAAACTCATGAAAGAGTTTAACGAAAAATTCACTAAAATTGAAAAACAAAAACAATATTTGTTACAAATTAGTACACCTAAAAAAGAAAACTTTTATACCAAAAAAAAAAATTTTAAAATTAAATTTTTTTGTTTTTATTTAGGTTATACAAAAAAACAGAAAAACTTATCCAAAATGCTCGAAACAATCCATGAAAGTTCAATTCCTGTGACTTATAATTATATGTACATTAATTTATAACATTTAATTGTATATTTAAATAGTTGACAGATATATTGAAATAACCGTTAGAAAATCAATTTTACCTTATAAATTAAATAATTTTTATTTATTATTTTAGTGCAAAAAATTTTTATAAGAACTGTTTTGTTAACAGTAATTAAGGCTACAATTAAGCTTTTATATATTTTTACGATAAGTTCAATAGTTTTTGAAAAAAAATGGAAAAACCATAAAACTTCCCTCTTTGACTATTTTTCATCCCTCTTGCGGCACGGGAAGGAGGTAAGTCATCATGACCACATTCGCCACAAAGCATTTTCTCATAACACTTCAAAAAATGGGGGGGGGTCCTGCATCAACTTCAAAATAAGCTGGTAAGTGAGATGATGGTGGTACAAGTTCGTCCTTCGTCCTTCGTCCCTTCGGTCCTCGGACAAGATATTGGTGATGAATGTATTAAGTTTTAAAGAAATGATGACTCATTTCTTTAGTATAAAACGATTCTGAGCAAAGCTTCAGTGTAATATAATATATTATTATTTAAATACTGTTTACGTATTTTACGGTTATTTGTATAATTTTTGGTGAGTTATAATAATTTATTAAAATGTGTATAAAAAAAAATCCGGACTCACGATTTTTGAATTTTTGTTAGGATAATTAGGTAGATATATGAGTAAGGTCATATTAAATTTTCAGAACTTTTTGTCAAATATTTAAAATTATATTACATAAAAACTTTCAAACAATTTGGTAAATTAAAAGTTCTATATTTAAGTCGAAAGTGCTATAATTGTTCTGAAAATGTTGTCCAATATAAAAAAAGTATGTATTTGACATTGGATAAAATTTTCAAGTTTCTAGCTTCAATACTTTTCGATTTATGACTAAATACCTAAAATCTCAACAGTGGAAATCTCGTTTACGGCGGATTTTTACCGATTTTACCGTTTTTACTCAGTTTTTCGATCGTTATTCTTGATTACTGGAAAAACTATCGATATTTTGGAAAAATGACCTGTTTAAAGTACCATCTCAGTTAAATTTCAAATCTAAAAAGTTGCTGGACGAAACTTTTGGACAAGGATTTCTATACGAAAAAGTGTTTACAGAAAAAAAAAAAAAATAATAAATAAATAAATAAAAAAAATAAACATCATTGTAAAACCATAAGATCCTTCGCTTCACTCAGAATCTAAAATAAGGACCACCCTAATATTGACGACTCATTTATTCTCGGAGTGAAACATGTGCGAAATCGTACACGAAAATAACAACCGCAGTATCCGAAAACAATTAATTTTGAAAGGTCGAGTACATTAACGTGACTAATACTTATGCGAGTCTAATAATAGTAAAACGTGTTTTAATCATAATACAACGTTAAAAATAAATTCATAAACGATATGGTATGTATTTACAGCGATGCACTTACAAGGTTTTGAAAGGAATCACAAGATAATTACCCGAACGACTAGAATAAATTGCACGGCCTCGGTCGCACAGACGTCCTGTTACGCACGCAACAGAGAACCGACATGCCCAACTGGCAAACAACAACCCCTACCGTGTTAAACTCAAATAACACCGTCGTCGGAAACTTGCCTGCGATTTCTAAGAATTCGCGACGACTTGATGCAAAAAGAATAAACTCGTGTTTTTCTATTCAACGATTTTCGTTTCGAGTTTTTTTTTTCCCCCAAAATAAAAACCCCAAATTTTATCATTGTCAATATTTAATGATATTATAGAAGGAAATATTAACGATTTTTCATTCAAAGTTTCATCCATGTCTCGTTATAATATTATCACAGCATTACTTCCATCGTCTTATTGTGCGCATAATATTATTCTTTTCCATCAGTGATTCCGACCGACTCGATCGGCACGTGCGCCGGTTTCGTCAAACATCGGTTTCGTATTTATGGATTCAATTAAGCACTTTCTCAGAATATTTATGTCGAAATGTCCACGTCAACATCGGTATTATTTTCGGAGCTTTGTCTTTGTTATATTACGATCAATTACGTTGACTATACTAAGTACATTACCGACAAAGGGGAAACGTATTATTACACCGATTGTGGCGGCGCGCGTGTGAAACGTCTGTTTATTCGAGCCGAATGGAATAATGCGATATTTTTATATCATTTTTATAATAATTTGTTTTTGTAACTTAATACGAGCTGGATATGAAATGCATACATCTTCAAATATCAATAAATAAACTTGGAAACAGGAGGAATTGGTATGAATATCAATTATTTTTGAATCTCGAGAAATTGATACTTTTAAGATTTTGGTCTGAAAATTCAAGATACGAATCAAATGATCAGTATCTACAAAGTTGTTTTCGTACGTAAGTTGGTGAACGAAATGGCACGTTGCTTTAAACACGTGTTTATATTGTAGCTACAAAAAAACTCTTGTCGACTCTGCGTGAAAATATCGTTGATTAAAAAAAAAAAAAAAAAAAGCCGATAAGATAATGGTGGTGGAAGTTCGTCCTTCGTCGCTCCGCTCCTCGGACAAGATTATGGTGATGAGTAGAGATACAGGAGTTGGGTGGGATACACGAGATGTATTGATAGATTAGGCATTATAGGATAGATTAGGACATTATTTTATATTATAAAAAAAAAAACGATTCTGAACGAAGATGAATTGTCAGTGAATAATATGTTTATAGTAAATCGTAATTTAACGCCTGAAATTGAAATTTTAATACAATTTAATTAATTAATTACCAAGTGTCGAAAACTATAACGCTAAACAGCGTACTTTGCTTGCTCATTCACGTACACACGATATTGATCATAAATCATTATCCGTATTATCATTAAATATCAATATTATGGCTATATTATTAAATTATTTAATTTGCACCAGTAAATCTACCATATTTTCGTCAAATCGTGTTTGTCGCAATCATTTTTCTCCTGTATGACTTGACCGTCGACTGAAATAATAAATAACAATAATTATTATTAACAGATTTGTTGTGTCCTAAAACAATATTGTTTTCACGTTTTCTAACTTAAATTGAAATGAAATAAAAATATTTGTTCAGATGAGTAGCTTATTACATTGTACTATTGATCACAAATAATACTGATTTGTCATTAATAATCAATGACTTGTTTACACAAATGTGTAGTAGGTAAACGATGTAAATCGTGTTTCTTCTGTATTTCGTATGAAACTTTCCTCCGACGACGCACAATCGTTCATTTGGTAAATTTTCTTTGAAACCGATTGGTACTATGGTATATGTCGCGTCTCTCGGTCGTAGTGGCGGAACTAGGAATTTGTTGAATAGATAATGGAGAGGAGCTAATTCTGAATAACAACAACAATAATAATAATAAAAATAATAATAACATGTTTAATAATTAATTAAAATAAAAATGTTACATAGGTGGGTAAATTATAAAAGACAATAAAAACAAAAATAAAACTTTTTAATTTCGGAGGAACCCCAGTCTAATTTTTCTTGGACAATAACCCTGCACATAGACGTACGCAGTAAAATATAACGAGAGTAAAAAACTGACGAAAATTTAATTTGAATTATCGATACATAAACATTACATTATCTTTCAATGAAACATTGTTTTTTTCTAAATTCAACAAGTACACACTATAATATTTAACAATCGATTTTACCATGACTGACATTCATGTTTATTTATTTATTTATTTATTTATTGAAATCAAACGGGCGAGCCCAGTTACAATTTAAATGTGGTACAGAAATATTTTACATAGATGAGGTATTTGTATACAATAGTTAATTGATTAAATTACTAAGATATAATTTAAAAGAAACAATAGAATTATATATAAACATATCAATATTGTAATTATTCACATGTTACATGGATCTAATTAAAGGGGTGTTTTTACCATATGAATTGCGTTAACGCTGGAATGGCACATAGAAGGTATCACTTTGTCTATACTGCTTTTCAAAAGAGAACATACCGCTTTCGCGCATCACGACTGACGGCTGGCGGCCGTCCAAAGCCCAATTTCTCCCACTTTTGTCTTAATTACGCGTCGATCGTTTACGACGGTCGCCGATGGGAATTATTCGACGTGTATACACCAATTAAATCAATTGTTTACAATCTTATTGTCGTCGGACAGCTGGTTTTTGGTGGGAGATGCGCGCTGTCGAACGTAAAACGGTTGCCACCCGGTATGTTCTCTTTTGAAAAGCAGTATAGTCGTATGACCAGGAACTAAATTAAAATAAATGTTTTTAACATTTTGAAAAAATCATCTCACTTATAGTTTTATTTTGGTTATAAATATTTAAAAATTTTTTCAAAGTATTTGTACAAAAGATCATTTGACACATATCCGTTGGAAATTATGACACGCGAGCCACGCACATATCGTGTTACAATATATTTTGATCACGTGATTTGAAGTTGCGATTATGTAAGCCGCATATTTTACTTACGACGTGCCTGCATTTCTGCACAATCGATACCAGAGTTGATCTTTGTTTTCAGCGAGATTTCGGCCCCCGTAAAACCGAATAGTTATAAGGGTGTAGGATTGCGGCAACACGAAAGCGTGCCCGCATGGAGTATCAGAACGCCAAAGATCTTATATGCATATAGATTGGACATTCGCAATCGAGGAAGCCGTCGTAATTTTGATGTCGTGAACCGATAAGAATTTGAGGTCTACGGTTTATAACTTTCAATATTATGACAAGTGCGTAGACGTTGATTTGTAAAATGAATAGAACATAAAAACATTTCGCCGTTACGACGAATGGCTTTGTTTTATTGTTTATTTTACAAATGTCATAAAAACTCGACAAAAAGCGAACACCTAAACAACTGAAATCTGAGTTCGCGTGTGCTGGTGCCCCGGCATCGATTCGTTTTCGTTTATCTAGCGTTCGCCGAAGTCAAGGCGACGTGACGTGTTCGTGGTGTTGTTAAAAATTCAAAACGTATAACGGCCGCCGAACGCGCACCGCAGCAGCGACCTTCGGCGCGGTCGTGCGTCGCGTGTCGTCCGGTAATAATAAAAACGACGCGCGTTCATCACACACACCCCCGTCGTTTTCGACGGCGGCGTGCAAAGGCGATTCGCGTTTTCCGTCTGTTACCGGCAAAACGTGATTCCGCGTACACACCCGCACGACGTTGTTATCTTTACGTTTACCGGCCGTATTCGCGTCAGGCCCGTCGCTAGGGTACAAGCAAGCCATGCGTTGCTTTAGGGCGGCAAAATATTTTAAGGAAATTGTGGCGGTAAAATTAAATTATTGAATGTTCAAAAATACTTAAAATAATTCTCTAGGTAAAAAAATCTTGAGTATATTTACAGTTATCAACTTTAGAAAATCTATCTTAATATTGCGACCAGTTTAAGAATCGTTCTTATGACTCCAGTGACTGTAGCGTCTGCTGGAAGAAGTTTCTCTAAATTGAAACTTACGAAAAATCATTAAATTTTATCCATTGAAGCAAGTTGGCACAAACTTTAAAAATTTAGTACGAGATTTAGCAACAAAAAAGGCAAGAAAAATTAATTTATAATGCCGCACTACAATTTCAAAAAGCTATTATAATTATTATAAATATTTTACTCATTTCGATTTTTATTCAAACAAATAGTACCTATGTGTATGATGTATACTCGTGTTTTATTCTAATTTTTTTTAAAGTTGTATATTTATTTATGGTTTTTTCAAAGTCAAATTTATGAACCAACACATTGACACAAATTTGTTAATTTCAATATTATTCATGTACCTATTTAATTTAGTATTTAAGAGCAGCATTCAAATTTTCGCTTTAGGGCGGATGATATCTTACGACGGGCCTGCACCGCGTACAGCGTGTCGAGCGTAAAAAGACGACACCGAGAGTATTGTTTTTTCCTAAGGTTCTACTCCTACTGCAATCTGATTCGTTTTTTTTTCTCTTCGACGTTGTTATTTTTATTTTTTATTTTTTATTTTTTTTTTATTTTTTGTTATTTTTTTTTTTTTTGAGAAAGAAATTCGTCCGACGTGCATACCAATCATTTCCATCGACCGCTTCGGTATTCGGTGCAATCGTCTTTGAACTCACACACACATACATACACACACACTGTGCGCTATAATGATTTCTGTGAAAACGGACGCGCGTGTCCGTGTTAAATTTATAGTGTAGTGTTTCGTTTGACCAAGGTCATGGTCGCCGCCGCCGTCGTCGTCGAGATCGCTCACCACCTATTATAAATAATTCATACGCCACCGCCGCGGAGGGTAGTTGTGAGTGACGCGGCGAGGGACGGAATCGAGACCGCGGCGCGTCTGACGTACCCTTTTCCTCGCCGTTTCCGGTACGAATGAAATATACGTACGTAGTACGTGCACGTGCCAAACGCGAATTCGATTTTCGCGTGGGACCTATGGCCGCGGGGGGACGGGGAGGGCACCGTATCCAGAGCGTAGATCCGGTCGCGCGACGACGGTCCGACGGTGATTTTACGACCGCCGACTCGCAGGACGTGTTGTTACGCGCGGTCGTTGTAGACAATTATTTTTGGTTGTAGCGTTAGCGATTGCGTTCGGTTTTCGACGCATCGAACGTAACGTGCGCAGATTTACCATTGGTTTTACTAGGGGGAAAAAACGGAGCGCCAACAAAAAAAAAAACGTTCACGAACAGCTCGTTTTATCCCAGGCAGAGAAAATTATCATAAACCCTTCAAAAAGTCAAGCGGTATTTTTTTCCCCACGCAGAACACCAACGCCTCAACCAGTTAATTTTGACGACGAGCCAATTGACTGGAAACCGTCAGTAAAATACTCAGGCGTTATCCTCGATAAGAAACTAAACTGGAGGCCTCACATATCGGCTAAACTTCAGCAAGCGTACCAATGACTAGGGGTTCTCTTCCAATACTAAATAGAAAATCAACCATTAGCAAAAAACGCACAATTATCATATATGAGCAAGTATTTATTTATTTATTTATTTATTTATTTATTAATTCTGACGGGCGTTAGCCCATTGACAATTAAATACAATTATTAGTATACAATTTAACAAGATTGTTATGATAGTTTGATATTTACAGTATGATATAAATTAATATAATATAAATATAATTAATATTATGGTTATTCACACATTAGAGTATTTAAATTACACTTATTAAATCTAGCTATTCTACATACATAAAGTGTTGGCATAAATGAATAATCGGTTTATTAATATATCTTATCGAACGTTATTTAAATTAGGTTGTAATATTCGGAATTAAGCAATTTAAGTATGTGTTAAAAACATTTATATTGTGGGGTAAAAAGAGATCAATATTATATTTATTTACTAGTGTCATACATCTATTTACTGGAGAATTTTGAATATAATCTGTTGACTGGAATGGCACATAAAAAGTGTTTAATTGTCTAGTGCTACGATTAGGAGTAACGAAGCTTAATTTGGCTAGTAGATTTGGACAGTAAATAATTCCGTTCACTAATTTGAAAATGAAGTGGAGATCTAACCTTATTCGTCTTATTTCTAATGATTCTATGTTCAAAGCGGATAATACTGGCTGATAAGAAGAGTGAGGTAGTCGCGGAACGTTACATCTGAAGGATACTATTCTTAAGAACCGATTTTGGATAGATTCAATTGCTTGTATTGCGCCTACCTTATTTGGAGACCATACTATAGAGTTATAATCAAAAGTTGAGCGAACGTAAGCGCAGTATAATGACTTCAATGTATTGAGACCTTTATTATTATACGCAAGTCCTATATGGGGCAGTAGCGCTAATAGTCACTTAAATAAGATTCAAATTTATCAAAATAGAATACTCCGCATAATAACCGATGCTCCCTGGTTCGTACGCAACAATTAAACCCTACATAAGGACTTGAAAATCCCTACTATTGACGAGCACATAAACCATCTATCAAACGGTTTCTTTCCTTCTCTTACGAACTCAAATGGCGCAATCCACACTACAGCTTAATCGAAAACCCACCAAAAATTCGCCGTCTCAAGAGAGGAAGACCCCACGACCGAATCAAATGTCCTACCACTAACTGACACCTCTTATGTATCAAACCAGAAAAAATTCTAGTTCATAACTTAATTAATAATTAATACTTGTTCAATAGTTACGACAATATAAGACGTGCATAAACTTTACCAGTCCACCGACTATATTTGAAGGTCGCGCCAAGCTTGAGCTCCCCTCCCCCCCGGTCCACCACTGAAAGTTCCGATAACGGTGCCGTTGCGTGTGTGTCCGCTCGTTGTTGCTCTCTCTCTGCCTGCACCTGCCGTCCGAGTCACATCTTGCGAGCTTTTTGTGTCGCCGGCTCGTCACGGCACTTCTCTGGTGGTATTAGCGCGCAAGTGTGTGCATCGCATACCGGGGTTGTGTTGGCCGACCACCTGTACGTTGTTTTTGGCTGCTTAGCCCAGCGTTTCTTAAACTGTGTTCCGCGGAACCCTGGGGTTCCACGAAGTTCACTTTAGGTTTCCGCGAAGCTTTAGTGATTTATTTCAAAATTCCAGTATTTTCCAAATAACCAATCGATGAAATATAAAAATGAATTGTGAATTAAAAATCCATTTATTGTCAATACATGACAAGATATGGAGGAGCCATGTCAGTAAATGAATATGAAACTTTTATTGAAATGACATTAGATTCATTGTTGCAAGAAAAATTTAAATCGATACCACTAGTAGAATTTTGGTGTAGATTCAAAGATGAATATCCTCAACTGTCACAAAAGGCGCCAACAAGGCCTTTGCAACTACATACTTATATTATGTGTGAAACGGGGTTCTCCTCCAATATATCAACAAAAACAAAATACCGCAACATACTTGATGCTGAACCTAATAGAATCATACAACTTTCAACAATTGAGCCTAATTTTAAGAATATTTGTAAAAATAAAAAGCAATTTCATTCGTCTCATTAAAATGTATACTTAGTCTAATTAATGTAATTATTATTGAAGTATTATTATATATGCATACAATTATTATTATTTTTATTTTAACATATTGTTTTTTTTCAAATTAAATACCTTTAACTTAATATTATTATATGATTATAATTTATTTACAAATAATCATAAAAAAAGCTAAAAAGCTAAAAAAAAGTAGGGGTTCCAAAATTAAAGTGGATATCAAAAAGGGTTCCATGGATAAAAAAGTTTAAGAAACGCTGGTTTAGCCTATATCCCTGAGGATCGCTGTTGGCCGGAGCGTGTTGCTGTCTGTTGGTTGGAAGGCGAGGAAGTTGCCGTCATTGTCGCGGGTCAGGTCGCATTTTTTTTTTTTTTATTATTATTATTATTTGTGTTAGTGCCGCTTTGGGCCCTTTTTGTATTATTATTATTCTTATTGTTACTATTTGTGTTTTTTACTATTTTTCTCCACCCCTGGGCGCCCGCTCCCACTGTTGTTATATATACAATTAATTGGTGTTTCTCGTTAAATAATACGTCGGCGCTGTTAAGCCGTGGTTTATACTGAATCGTATATATTTGTTTTTATTATTTATATTTTATTGGTCACCTCCGCTGTCGCATTGGAATCTTGTTGTTTCTTTGGGTATTTTGGGCCCGCGGAGCCGTCGTTTGGGTCAACCGCACAGTGAGGAACCCGACGACATAACAAATACTTGTATTTTTATATCGCACTTATTTGTAAGAAAGTTGTATTTATTTATTATAAATAGGCTTAGATAGCTACTCTAGCTAGGAATGCCTTAATTAATTAATAATAATAAAAAAAAAATAAAAAATCCTAGGCAGAGACCGCCGACGTTTTGTCCCGGCGTAAATCCGACGCGTCAGAGTGAACGAAAACGCGCCGTACGGGGGTCTCGCAGTTCGGCCCTTCGTCGTGAGCCGAATCCGGCGAGGTGGATTGCTGTGCGTCACACCCCGGACACCGGAATCGCAACCGTTCTCGGATAAACGATACATTTTCAACCGTCATCGCATACAGTGACGACGGAGAACGTGTATCGTCACGTAATTAGAAAAAATGAGTTGACGCGTGCCGTGTTTTCGTCCTCGTTTGCACATTTTCGTGCGTTTCGCATAATATTACGTGTACTTCGTATAACGGGCTCGGTACGGGTCTATCGTCAGTCGCCTGTATTGCCTTACCTCGCTTCTCATAATAATATGAGCCCTCCCTCATCACATAGATCAAGGGTCACCAGTTGGCGGACCGCGGTTTACATACGGACGGACATACACTAAATTTTCATAATTAAATATAAAAAGTCCTATAATAAACAATATGAATGTACTGTCGAATGAGAGGTTCATGACAACGTCGCATTAATTATAATCATGTATACTGAACAAGTCTGGGGGGACACTAAAACTCCGATATCTCGTGTATTATTATTATTATTATGGTTATTTATCATTACAAATAGGTAACTATAATTTTAAAGCAAACCACTGTAACAGACCGGCGCACACGCGGCCGTTCCATTGTGTTTTTTGACAAGCGTGTAATAGTGTGCGGCGTGTAAAATAACATATTTTCTATTTCAAGCCCCGTATATTTCAGGGGCGGCTCGTCAGGGGAGACTTTGAGACTGCGTCTCTCCTTAAAAATAAACTAGCTACTTGTAAATAATATAATTAATTAAAAATAATAATGTATAGAAATATTTTCATTTGTATTTAAAATATAATATTATATCGTTTTCATTGTTTATTATTATATTAAATAAAATTGAAAGTCACAAAATCGAAAACCTATTAATAGCTATTTCGATAGAAATACTATTTTAGTCATATCTGCGGGTCATTACGGCTCATTACGACGGTCGCCGGTTCAGTGAAACTGAAGCCCGTCACTTGCAAACGTAACATGTAATGACATGGCTAGTTGGTCGGAGGGAGCCGGGGAGAATAAGCTGCGTATCATAGACGCTTTTGAACCTGGGTTCACAACAGTAATTGCCGTGCCGCTGCGCCGTGTAGCCGGTGTTTTATTAGTTTACTAGCTTTAGACGTTTTATTCACGGTTTATTAATTATATAATAATTATTATACGTATGTGTATATCCATCTAACATTTATTATTACTAAATATTAAATGAAATAATAATATTTAAAATAATTCATTTTTTCAATAAAAAAGTTTTTCTTGTACGTTGTTACCTATATGAAATTTATGTTATATAATTTTAGTCTCCCCAGAATATTTACTCACGAGCCGCTACTGGTATATTTAGATTTTTAAGTAATTCACGTACCGCTAACGAGATTGCAACGTATACTCCCGAGTTCAGACGGCTAATATCTAAGTATGTTTTAATGATTCGAATTTAGAATACAATTGTATTTGGATAAATAAACTATAGTCCAATAAATGTACGATAAACTTAATTCAATATAATGTTACAGAATGTATGTTATTCATTTGTGTTTATAAATATTTTTTTTGTGACAGATTATCGAAGCCAACCATAGCGATGAACATTTACAAATACTTCGTGGGTTGATTACCTATGCATTGGATTAATGTGCAGCACTGAAGCAAAATATCATTTAATAAAATTGATGTCGGTTTATTATTTATGTGCTGGAAGTGCTGGATGATATGGCACTTGTTTAATAATTTCATTAAGAAATTACCTTCATTATACAATTCATTTGTTTTTCTTTTTATCACATATTTTCAAAAATACAATATCATATTTCATCTTTTGTGTTGTACATAAAACAATTTTAATTACTCAGTGCACCACAGTCGCCATTAACAGAATTCTGTAGAAATCATAATGCGAATCGTTAGTGTTAATTACCATGATATTTTATAAAAAAAAAAAAAAATTACTTAAATTTTCAACTGTAAGTACTACTAAGTAGAATAATGTTCATTAAAAATGATAATTTAAAATTTACAAATACTTTCTGGCTTCTTTTGTAATCACGAAAATAAAAGCGACCAATTATAGTTCAGATATGTATCATAGTCCATAAACATGAATCTTAGAATTTAAATAAAACGACTAATAAATACAAGGTTATCGGTGCTTACTATATAATTTAGTGAAGTGAACATCCATAATGTCTATATGTCTTTATATACGTCAAGTTTATATATATATACACACATATACAACCAACTACCAAGTATCAACACTGCCCACCTTATTATATACCTTATATCGATAGCCTGATATGTCACGCGGCTGCTTTCAACGCCTTATGCGATCACAGTGATGACCGATAATAATATAATATTCGATATAACGCGTGATGAGTTTATTTTTTTTTCACGTTGATGTAAAATGTGATTTTCACGCGAGAATTCATTTTCCAAGGCGAATGGCCGTCGCGATAAACAAACGCCGAAACGACGACCGTCCAAATTATGCCAGAACGTATTGTTTTGACTATGACTTAATAGTGTGCGTATGCAACATAATTTCCTATGTTCTATTTTTAACAAAACTGTGTTAGGCTGACTAGCACTGTCTAACGCAGTTTCGCTCTTTTGGTGTGCGGCCGGCCTAAGTTTTGCATTTTTGGGTTAAAAATAAATGTGTTCTCTGCCAAATAAAAAATGTGGTAATTTTGAAAAAGAAACCTTCCGACAATTAAACGAAAAATGGTAAAACATATGAACGCGGAACGGTATATTTTAATTCTAAAGCTTTGCTCAAAATCGTTTAAGTTAAGAAATAATCTATCATTTCCTTGTAACTAAATATATACCTATCCCCACTAATTTATATATATATATATATATATATTAAAACAATTAATATATTACGTAAACTTAATCTTCATGCAAGCGAATCATTTATACTCCATCCATAAACCCCCCAACTAAAACTTGTTTAAGAAATATAGCAACAGCCGTATCTCTTGAGTATTATTAATTTTGTGCCACTAATTGCCAGCATCATACATCGTTTGTGATGGAAATTTGAAATTAAATTGTTCAGCTGAAATACTCATGATGCCCGACGGTCGACAGTTATTAAATAATGAATAATTGATACTCTACTACTACTTAATAATTGTAATGTACAAAATTAATTTCTTTCAGGGTGTATAATATATTATGTTGTGTTACCAGTCGTTAAAACTTGCCATCTATTGAGTATTATTATGTGTTAAATATTAATATTCACTCATGGTGTCAAAATCATTTTACTTTTAAGTAGAAGTAAATATTAGTGTAGGTACTCGCCGAAAGCAAATTTTGAGTTTTTTGCTAAAAAAAAAAAGGCGTATTTTTTCTTCATTTTATTGGAAGCTTAAACTATTTTAGTTCAATAATTTTTATTTACTTGATTTTTACAGGTTGTATTATTTAATATGCTTCACTTATATCTTGATCAATTTTAAGGTTTTTTTTATGAAATTTTAAGTTACAACATAATTTTTACGATACATTATTTATAGGTTCTGATTGAAACAAAAAATCAATTTGTTTTACAATGATGCTAATTCATATATTTTCTTTAGTCACTTTTTCATGAATCCAACTTAGTCCAAAATATTAATTAAGCATCTATGTAAATCGGGAATCACTTATATATGGTACTTTGGGAATTCATTTTCCTCTCTCTTAACAATAGTTTTTATGAACGTGAGAAAAATTGTCAAAGAACCTAGTAAAAACGATAAAAATTGTTGAATCTGAGTATTTTTTCAAGTTTTTAGTTTTCTTTAATAGCAACCATCAATATAACTTGATGAAAGAAATTTTTGTTTCGTAATTTTTAATTCTTACATTTTTAAATTATAGTAATAGAACACTTTGAAAAGTTAGATTAGTGTTTTGCATCATAAAATTGTGATATCACTCGTAGTGCTAAGTAAAATTTTAGACTTATAATGCATATATTATGTGACAAAACAAAATGTACTTTACTAAAATTGTTAAAACAGCATGCATTGAAATTTATGTATTTTAAGCATCGACATTCGACAAATTTTTTTTTTTAAATTATAATAGATCACTGAGTAAACTGTAAATTATAGTACTAGTTCACACTCTCCAATTAAGCATCACAAATGACTTCAAGACTTCATGTTACCATACACTTCCTAGATACGCATTGATAAATATATTATATACAATGCATATTATACATAACTATATACTAATGAATACGTAACTTGAGAAATTTTTTTTTTTTTTTTTTTAATTTCTGTCTATGAAAATTAGAATGTACAAAAAACTAACTATATGTGTAATAATTTACTATAAACAAATTAAAAATACACACAACGAAAACACGGTATTCACATATAATGTAAGACGTAAGTACTAGTTTATGTGAGTGTGACTTGAGTCCTAGTCATCACGAAAAACATGAAAAACGCGATAACCAGATTTAATATTATGAAAATAATACATCAGCACATTGTACGCAATAATCGAACCTAACATAATATTATGTACATCGAGACGGTCTCGAAAAAAAAATGTTTTTAAAAACGGCAGACGTCAAATGCACAATAAAAATGAAGTGTTGAATTTAAGCGTCGAAAATGAAATCGTTCTATGCTCGGGGAGTTGATGCACAAGCGCGGGAATTCTGAAATCGAACAAAAACCTATATTATTATCGGCGCCGTGGAAAAACTCGTATCTATTGTCGTGTACTATTGCCGTTGATGAGTATCGAATAAGAGTATTTTTTTTTTTTTTTGGATTTGTTTTCAATTCAGAAACTGTCCGTCATTAGTTCTGAACCTGCCCCCTCCTCCCGACCACAACAACTGTCCGAAATAAACCACAAAGCGGGCGATATGCTGAGCCATATGTGTGTTGGAACTGAAATGAGCGTAGGCATATGAATATTTCAAAGGAGGTCAGACAACCGTCAGTTCAGTTTGGTCCCTCCGAGGTTTTAAATGCCGATTAACGGCGATCGTAGGATTTCTCGTCGAACGATTTCACGAAATACTCAACTAAAAAAAAAAAAAAAAACAAATTTTAAAAAACGTTTGTTTATTTTTAGACACTCACGCTGTCCAAACGGGTTTAGGAGTCGGGTCAGGTCCACGAAAAAATGAAACACAAAGAAAATGTACGGACACGTTTCCACGTAAAAAAACCTACCGCGGCGCCTGTCGAAGATGAATATAAATTAGATTGAAATGAATTGAAACTGGTAAAAAAAAAAAAGAAAAACAATTGTCGACGAAAAAAAAATAATAATAACAATGTAACAGCATAATAAGAGTGACACTTACCTGTTCATCTTATTCGAGTCCGTTGATAAATCACGTGAAACAGACCGAAATGCGATTTATCTTTCTTAAACGAAACGGACGTTTCGGCGAAAAAGTCGATTTCCAGTGAGACGGGCATTACGGAAGCAACACCACACGTCTGGAAGTTTCTATGGGAAAAAAAAAACGAGCAACAAGTTTTTCTCTGGCGCGCGTCACACGACTATAAACAGCCGGGCGGGTGACATATTCCGATGGAAACATAATAATTTACGATAAAATAATAATAATATTTACTATTCCGAGAATATCCGACGTGAGATAATTTTTCTCCGAAATGCATTTTCATTTCGATTTACGATTATTTCATACAAATGTGAACTTGTGAAATTTTGAAATATTCTATTGTTCGGGAAATATACGTGTGTTAAAGTATACAGTATTAATATATTATCCTGAATTATACGGATGTATAATAGTTTATCGCAAAAAAATGGAATTTTATTGTTGAAAAGATTTTTTTTTTAACATTGTATCAATAACTTTAGTTTACGTAAATACTTTTCCTTGGTGTATAATGCGTGTTTTTAAACCGAGGTTTTTCACATGCCTAATTCGCGATTAAATTTTTAATAATTACGACTCAATTCAAATAGTCCATTGATTACCATACGAAATCGTCCCTCTTCGTGCATCGTCAGGAAACTCCCTTCGTCGTCGATTAAAGCGCAGTTTATTCCATGGCCAGATAAGAAATTAAATGAACGTTGAGTGTGGCTTCTTTATCAAATTAAATCTTTGTCAGTGTTTCATTACCACGGCGTAAAAATGCTGCGTTTCTGAAAACACTATTTTTCTGCAGAAGACCGTGGTATTGTTCCTAAAAAATGCGAGAAACCCATTTTATCTGATATTTTAAGAAAAACAAAGGTCCCGAAAATTGTTTTGTATACCTAAACGTGTCATAATAATTTAAATTTTTTTTAAATTCATTTGATATTTTAATATAAGTTATTAATCAACTCGTCGAATCTTAACGTTCTATATCCACGCAAACTGTAATTCATAATTTTAATTTCAATTTTCATCATAATAGAGCTGTCCAATTCTTGTTTTTAATTTTTAGCAGAGTGAACGACTCGAGTTTAATCTATTTTAAAATAAGATAAGAATATCATGTTTTTTTTTGTTTATCGGGAAGGTTATTATTCTCTATTCTCAAGAGTTTTTTCAATGTTTGTGAAAAATGTATTCCTAACTGATACCGGGAAAACGGTAAAATGTGCGAGGTTTTTATGAAATTCACTTTGTTTTAAGTCACGACTTTCAAAATAATTGAAGTTGGGGTAAACATTTGAAATTTTTGCCGAACACTTAAATAATATTCAAAATAAATTTATTTGATATAGCAACATGTTAGATACCAATTAAAGCGAAGGATCTATGTTATTGGTTTCGCAAAGATGTCTATTTGTTTTCTTATTCATTTCAGAAGACACTTTTTGGGGTGGTCAATTTTGTCCAAAAGTTTTGTCCACGATATATATTCAGCAATAACAAAAACTTTATAAATCACATGAAATAGCATAAATTAATATCCAATTACGTTTTAGAATGAATGAGAACATTCATTCAAGTATAACAATTATTAACAGCCCAAGCATAGTCATTTTTTCTTAAACTTCCTGTTTCAAAACTTGGATTGGAAATTCACTCGCAGAATACTTAATTAATCTTAAAAATAAAAAATAAATATTCAATTTATACATAGCACAATTCGTAAGTAAATCGATGTGCGAGACAACGTTTTTACTGGTTTTTACACTTTTCACCCAATTTTAATACTTTGCGATGTCACCAAAAATAAAAAATAAGTACGAGTATCTTGTGATATATCAATAATTTGTATTCGAACTTAACTAGAAATAAAAATAATTGTGAAATTAATTTGTTGTCATTAAACTTCCCTGATTTGATATACAGTTTTTAAATAGTAAAATAACCGAATCTAAATACTTAAAATTTTTAATTGAATAGGTATATCACTTTTTTCTGGCTTATTAAGCGTTTTTCTAGTAAATTATTTCAACAAATTGTTATATTATACGACTTTTATTTTTTATTTTGATGACGTCGAGCGTCAAAAATTAGAGGAAAAAACCGGTAAACATTATGAAACAAATTCGTATAAGAATTGTGTTAGATGCTATAGATATATCAATAGATACTTCAACTTAACTTTTAAAATAATATATTCTGAGAATAAATTGATAAAACTCAGGTTTCAAAAGGCTGTTAAATTCAGTATAGTTACGCTCAAACTAAAGTCCTTATACATTTCAAAAACATTAATGTACATTGTACATTAAATTTATACGTATATTTTAACTTACATAAGTTGTTTAGTCAAGTTATATATTAACTCGGGTACAATACTTAAAACTTGGAGTAAGAAATAATTATAATAAATCCAGTGGTACGTGGTGAATAGTGGAACAAAGATACCCAAATAAAAAAGAGGTTTAATGGTCACTTAACCATATATATATTACAGACACAGAAGCCATAGTTAACTTATTTTTTATTTTTTGACAAATATTTTTCTCTTTATTTTGAAATATTACGATCTATACATAGTTTGCACAATAAGTAATAAGTATGAAAAGTTAACTTATATATAGTTTAAATAATTGTAATTTAATAAACTAAGTATTCAATAATGATTTAGATTATTTAAAATGCCACAATTGAAAAAAAAATGTTGTTGTCCTCGTCGTCTATTCAATCATAATCGCCTGTCCTCTATGGCGATTAAAGACCTAACTATTTATTTTACTATACTATTTAAACCAGTTCATGACGCGAAATAATTTTTCGTACGAGTATTTTGTGTGTATTAATTACGTATATAAACATATTAGAACTAAATTAAACCAGATCAAGTCAACAACTTTCAGATGGGATAATCCCATCCTCAATCAAAAAGAAGAAACAGCTTTAAATCGTTTAAAAATAGAACATACTAGACTTACCCACGGATATCTCTTGTCTAATGACGAACCCCCCTTCTGTGAAGCCTGCGGCCAACACCTCACCGTCAAACACATCTTGACTGAATGTCATGTTAACGACCTGGGGGTCTATTCTTGAAATCATTCGGATCGGATCCGTATACGAACAATCCACACGATTGATTTCCGTGTACGGACGAAAAATAGTATTCTTGAAATAAAACTATCCGTATACGAAAAACTTTCCACATACACGGAAATTTGTCCGAATGGTTTATTATATCGTATGAATTAGGTTGGTAACACTACTAAAATATACAATCTCATTGTTTATTTTAACTCTACACTCGACAACTCTCTGTGTAGAGTTCGGTGATTTTAATTAATGACGGTATATTTATCGCAAGTCTTTTATTACCTACGTACTTTCCCTCGGTAATTTTTGGTTTAGCAACAATATTTTTAACTATGATACAATTAATTATCCGATTTAACTTGTGTTAATATATTAAATATCTGTCTCAATGTTTAATGTTGAAACTTTAAACTTTATAAACATTACAAGATAGGTAGGTATGTACAATATTATTCGGATAAAAAATGTATTATTTATTAAAATCAGCTAAAATATTGTCAAAAACCACGGTTATTGATTTGTTTTATCAATTATTTTGTTACTTTCCTTATTTTAATTTGCTGTACATAATTAATGAAAAAAAAATCAATTATTTTTATAGTTAATACGCAGTTATAGTAATCATATATTAATTAATGTGGTTTAATTAACGACAACAATAGGATAGTAGCATGATAATGTGTTTATTTGTATACGGAAATACGTTTCCGAATGCCATACCCCCATTCGGATGAATCGATCGGAACTTTCCACATAACCGAACCCATCCGTACACGGAAAAATTTCAAGGATACGTATTTTTTGGATCATGTGGAAATCCGTGTGGAAACTACGGTTTTCGTATACGGATCCGATCCGAATGATTTCAAGAATAGACCCCCAGGAGCGAATGGACCTCAATTTGACCGAAACCCTCGACTCAACTCTCGGACCACATCCTGAACAGAACGAAAAAACGCTTAAATTACTTTAACTAACTAATTTAATTAACAAAATATAATTGTATCTATGAACCCTAAGTTGTTATTAAGAATTGTGGATTAATGGCCTTTGCTGCCGAGTTGTTTTTTTAAGATCAATAAAAAAAAAAAAAAACGTATTGGATTCTAAATATTTAGTTTAAAGAATAAAGATATATAATAATAAAAATGATATATAAATTCTAATAACTAATTAATATTCCGTCAAATACACTACGGTATGATGAGGAAATGAAATAAAACACCATTGTAGTAGGATTACAAACATATTTCGCATCAAAATAAAATTATTTCTATAATCAAACTTAAGTCGATATTTAGTTTACTCAACTGGAAGTTTAAACAATGTAATAAGATATAATAATACATAATACCTAAATTCATTAATATAAACATATTTGAATATTATATTGTTATGGTTAATGGTTATATACATTTTATTTCATGATGGAATTTTTATTAAAAACATATGTATATATTATGTTTAAACATTCTACCACAGAATAAATATTTAACTGAGTTTAATTTTAGAAATAATTTTATTTTCATGTGATAGGTATAATATTGTTATTGTATTATATATTGTTAGACATAATAAGACTTCAACAATTGATTTTTTTTTTTTTTACCACATGTAAACAACTAGTTAGTGCGGGTTAACGAGGCATCGTATACGTTTACCAGGTGTTTGACGTATTGACCGCATGTGGAAACTAAGTATTGATTTAAACGCCGCGAGTTCTGAACTTCCACGTCGTCGGACGATATTTAACGTTGTAAAATAGGCACCAAGTGTGAAAACTTTCGGAGGTTTGCAGGTCAAGGGACCGACTATAGCGAAAATCGCACAATCGATTTGTAAAAAAAACAAAAAATCCGGTCTCGACGTGACTTGCAACACGAGTACTACGGTTAAGCCGCGAAAGGGAAGTAGGTATAATGTATTGCACGCGGCCAGAGAGGAAACTGCCGCGGGACGATTTAATAAATAATGCAGTGGCGTGTAGTCTACGGTGGACAAACGTTAAAAAAAAAAAAAAGAAGGAGCAAAAAAAAAAAACGCAAGAATTTACACAGTCGGAGGTCGTGACCGAGCGTCGGAAAAGGATCTGAGAGTGGCTAACGAAATAATAATAACGATGGAAATCACCGAACACTTTAATGGGTTTTTCCTTTCACTTTCGACGCCGTGCGTAAACAAGACGACGGGATGACAATATATCGTTTGCGGTTCTCGTGTCGGACGATTCGGACGCGACGTCCTTTGCGATACAAAAACCGTAAAGCGAGACCACTGCTGCACTGCGTAAGTGTTATTTAAATAACGTCGTACATTTTTGTACGCACGCGAAACGCTCGTTATGCTCATTCCGACGATTTGTCTCTCGGCCGATAATCGTCAACTCGCGTCGTCCGTCACGTATATTTGTACACTTGTTCCGTGGTGAGAAAATTCCCTCGCCCGTGTTTTATCGTTTTAAACTACCGAAACACATTGTGTGTGCGATTTGTTGTAACTGTTACGAACACTTATGTGATTCGTACGTTTGAATATTTATCTGAGCTTCTGCACGTATTATGTGTACACATAATATAAATATATATACAGTGGCGTATTTAGGGATTTTCCACCTGTCGACACTTTCCGATCTCCTAAAATTTTTCACAAAACACGCTCGAAGCCACAGTTTGAGAATTCGAACCCTCGTCGAACGCGAGCATTTTTTTCGCTACCCACACGCGTTAGGTGACTGGTTCGTCGGTTCGTGCCGTATCGCGTGTGCGTACTGCGTATGCAGTGGCGGCCTGGGCACTCATTACTTGGTCGGACGAATAAAAAAAAGACATTATTTTTAATAAACGTATTATAAAGACTACATTCTTGGTCAGTAACAGTGGCGAATCAAAGGAGGGGGCAAAGGGAACATCCCCCTAAAGTTACTCATAGTAATACCCTAACACCCAAAACACCTAATTTTATTAATAGAATATTGACAAATATTTTCATTTATCACACTATATTGTTGGAGCGTGATCGTTACTCGTAGGATTGGTGATCATATCTTCTCTCACATACACACATTCAGCCAAATTTCATTGTATACATTTGCTTTTTCTCTCCCCCTCCCCCCCCCCCCCCCCAAAAAAAAAAAAAATTATCTGGATCCGCCACTGGTTAGTTATTAGGTAAATAAGTAAATACGTTTACGAAATTAAAATACAAAAATTAATTTAGTTACACAAAAAATAAGAAATATTTGTAATTAATATAAAAGCAGTTTTGTCAATTCAGTTGATGAATGTGCATAACAACTTATTATTTCATCTAAATTAGGAATGTTGTCACTATTAATGCTAATAAGTAATAAAGGTTCCAACAGTTCCTGACTAATTGATAATAAAAACAAGATTATAATATTGTTTTTATTATTTTTAGTTTGGAGAACGATCTTTCACAATGTACTTTTGTGCACGAAAGAGTTTATATAAATGTATAAGCATAGTACAGATTTGTGAACGCAGCTATACGAAAGTCATACTTGTACAATAATTTCATGGCACATGGTATACATTTATCACAAGTCGAATTTTTATATTCGTTTGGTCAGTAATATTGAAAAAAAAACAGTTTCAAAGGACCTTGTTAGAACGGGGCCCAGTCGGCGATCGCCGTCTCGCCGACCTGGCCAGGCCGCCACTGTGCGTATGGTATGCAAGTAGTTGTTTGATTTTGAGCGAACGGACGCACGCGTTCGAATCGTAACTCTTAAATCATAAAACTTATGATTTGTAAAGAATTTCTCTAGTCGAAAAATAATTCAAATTTGATGCTATCGAATCAAAAATGCTTTTTTGTAATTCTGTAAAAAAAAATAGACCGGATACGAGCACGCACGCGTCTAGTCCACTGCCGTCAGACTGGCATAATATATTAAAATTTACGCGCTTGTTGATTGTTATGATGGACGCTTGGGCAAATACTTATTAACTGGCGTCTCGTTTACTTTCGTTATTGTTAGTTTTATCGTTTTTGTCATTTCTATAAATACTTGTACCTACATAATGACTATATTATATTTATCATAAATCTCGAGATAGGATTTTGAGGTTTTCATAATTTTCAAACATATTATGACAAGCGTTAATAGAAACGAGCACTCTCGAAACTTTAAAAATATATCTCAATTTTTTAATAACTGTTTGGATATTTCTAAAAAGTTTTATGAGCGAAAATATTTCACGTGGTATGTTATTTTAAATAGAGTTCGATTTATGCACGTAATTTCACATGTTTTAGTTTAAAGCCTCAGTGTTTCTATACATCATTCATTATATAATTTACACGATCAGTAAAAATAAATCTCATTTGATCTATGCATATTATGTGATAACAAAACATACGAATTTTGCTTAGTAACTAACGACCCAGTCATGTGCGCATACGGGGGAAGGGCTCGACCAACTGAAAATGTCAGTTTAAAAATTAAAATACTAATACACCGATACGTATTTTTTAATTCACGTAAGACTATTTATCCCAACTATTAAAATTACCTCCAAAAATTTATTCTGTACACACTCTTGGACCCAGTCATTCTAAAAACTAAAACATAGGTGTTTTGTAAAAACCACAAGTTAACCAATGCTTGTGTTTAAAAGTTTTTCAGGTCTGAGGAAATATTTTCGTTACAAATATTTCTTATTAACTCGATTTAGTTATTTTTTCTTTGGAGTAGGTGTAAAATATCAAAATACCATAAGGTAGACATTTAATAACAACTTGTGGTGATAAATAAATAACCAGTTTCATGACGAACTATTAATTGATCGTTACGAGTTCGTAATTTAACACGTCATAGCAATATGAGAAGTAGAAACAAAAAAAATCATTCAAAACTTTTATTATTGATAAGATCCATGATGTTCATACCAATAATCGCAACTGCATTCGAAGTGAACGATAATGCTACAAATAAACGCTGCCAACGTTTATAGTACGTAGATTGAATGGAAAAAATATTAAAAAGTGGATACTATCCTACGCGCACGTAAATTTGTAAACGTGTGTGTGTGTGTGTGTGTGTGTGTGTGTGTGTGTGTGTGTGTGTGTGTGTGTGTGTGTGTGTGTGTGTGTGTGTGTGTGTTTGCGAATGTGTGTATACACGATTGAAAAATTTTGCTTTCTGTTGATTGTCTCCGATTTGTTATGCATCTTATGATAAATTATTATTATTAGGCTATGAGCTGTATATTTAATTTATTATCTAATGCATATAATTAGTATATATTGTTTACCATATCGTAGTGAGCGATGGTCTGGTAATAAAAGTTTACTGCTGAAAGCTACATGAAAAAAAAAAAAAATCATCTGTGGAAAAAAAATTCGCCGCCCACGCGTCGCACACGACGACGATCGTATATTATTATGTTTATAACTTACACCGTCCGTCTTCTTGAATCTGTTCGATATCCGACCGTGCTTATGTAAACTGTAGGCTATGAAATCACTCACGTTATAAACGTACCACATTTCTTGAAGATTTCCAATGTACCATAAACCCTTTGATTCCGCTGCCCTCGTCAGTTTCTCATATAAATTTGTCGATAACATTACGCAGTGTGTTTGAATTTAGCTTTCTGTTAATTGTCTCCGATTTGTTATGCATCTTATGATAAATTATTATTATTAGACTATGAGCTGTATATTTAATTTATTATCTAATGCATATAATTAGTATGTATTGTTTACCATATCGTAGTGAGCGATGGTCTGGTAATAAAAGTTTACTGCTGAAAGCTACATAAAAACAAAAAAAAAATCATCTGTTCCGATATTAAAACGCAGATAATCGAATCGTGTGAAACATACTTACTTACATTAATATTGTAAAGATCCGTGATATTATAAAGGCGTGCTCCGGTTTTTTTTTCCGATACGGCGAAGGAAATATCAATCGACGGAATTTCGTTGCAAAATCACAACTGCGAAATTCCAATACACGATCACGTGTTCTTGTTTCTCCTCGAAATCCTCGTGCAGAGTAAAATAAGGCGTGGCTTCCTTCTTTCTGTAATTTTACAACTATTTTATGGCTGATTTATTACGTTCAAGTATGTATGTATATTTAGTGCGTTTGCGTCAGACTATTTTCGATGTTTCCTATTTATGTATATGTTAGAAGATATACGACAATCGGGACAAGTGCTTTTAGCGTTTAAACCGATATTGTTTCGTGATCCGGTTATTTTCGACGATAGACGGGACTTTGTGATTTCGTACTGACTTGGAAAATCGATACTTCAACGAACGTATACACGGTTTAAGGCGGTTCTCACACCAAAGCAATAGCAACGAGCAACTGTCAATCAAACAATTTTCAACAGGCAATACGTATTGCCCCTAGCTAAGAAGAAGAAGAAGAAAAATAAAAAAAGCTGTTAAGTGAGATGATGGTGGTACAAGTTCGTCCTTCGTCCCTTCGGTACTCGGACAAGATATTGGTGATGAATGTATTAAGTTTTAAAGAAATGATGACTCATTTCTTTAGTATAAAACGATTCTGAGCAAAGCTTCAGTGTAATATAATATATTATTATTTAAATACAGTTTACGTATTTTACGGTTATTTGTATAATTTTTGGTGAGTTATAATAATTTATTAACGTGTGTATAAAAAAAAATCCTGACTCACGATTTTTGAATTTTTGTTAGGATAATTAGGTAGGTATATGAGTAAGGTCATATTAAATTTTCAGAACTTTTTGTCAAATATTTAAAATTATCTTACATAAAAACTTTCAAACAATTTGGTAAATTAAAAGTTCTATATTTAAGTCAAAAGTGCTGTAATTGTTCTAAAAATGTTGTCCAATACAAAAAAGTATGTATTTGATATTGGATAAAATTTTCAAGTTTCTAGCTTCAATACTTTTCGATTTGTGACTAATTACCTAAAATCTGAACAGTGAAAATCTCGTTTACGGCGGATTTTTACCGATTTTACCGTTTTTACTCAGTTTTTCGATCGTTATTCTTGATTACTGGAAAAACTATGAAGATTTTGGAAAAATGACCTCTCTAAAGTACCATCTCAGTTTAATTTCGAATCTAAAAAGTTGCTGGACGAAACTTTTGGACAAGGATTTCTATACGAAAAAGTGTTTAAAGAAAAAAAAAAAAAGAAAAAAAAAATATAAACATCATTGTAAAACCATAAGATCCTTCGCTTCACTCAGAATCTAAAAAATTGAAATTTGCCGCCCTCCAAATGTCGCCGCTCTAGGCTCGGGCTACAGGGCCTGTGCCTAAATACGCCTCTGTATATATATATATATATATATACATATATATATACATATATATATTATTCAAATTTTGCTATTTGTATTATGATGTATTTCGAAAGAATCTTAAAAAAACATAAAATAAGTAAAAATCGTTAGGTAGTTATTTAGTTATTTGTTATTTTTCTTGACCCGTATTATGTCGCGATGATAACCATGAAATAGTTTGCCATAGATACTCTGGCATATTATATTCATATTCATACAATATCTATGAACATAGTAATATCGTTTTAATTCACGGTCAGCCGTCATGATGTCAATATGATAATAATTATTAATAACACTAATGAGCAGAAATACTTATCAAGTTGTCACATAATTAAACATTTTCTACTATATTAAAACTTTAAAGTATTAATTTCGGAAAATCCTGCTTTAATTGCGCCTATAGATAGGCAAATAAATACATTTCCTCGAAATGCCAAATGCATTTGTACGGTATTTTTGGCACTACGTTCATCTGACAGTCAGTCAGGATCAGTACGCCTTTGATTATAATGAAACATAATGTATTTTTAAATATTTGTTTCATTCAAATATTTTATCTAGAAGCCCACAACGCGTGGGCCCGAAAAGTACGGGGGCCGGTACATGTGCCCCTCTCGCCCCACTCTTGTTCCGGCTCTGTATACGTTGTATATATATAACCGTGTTAACGGATGACTTGATGGGCAGAAGACTACGAAAGTAAAAAGTGGTTGAACGTATAACGTACAATAAACATTCCATCGACGACGACCATCGATTTGGGAATGGGGAAGAATGGCACGCCATAGTCAACTCAAATTCAAATGGAAAAAAACGAAAAATTCTAGAAGAAATATTTATTATTGAAAACATTTTTATAAACTTTGTTCGGAGCAGCCCATCACGTGACGTATCATATGTATGCATTCTGTAAATAATTGTCCCCGGAGACGAGAAAACTTTTGCGGTGTTTCCAAAGGATAGTATTTTTTAACTTTTGCACGTGTATTCGTAACGGTAGAAAGATTATTGAATATTTTCAGATCACTACGATGTTTGATGACTAAATACCGTGTTCTGTATAATGATTGAGTCGTGGCTGAGAAATTACGTCGTATAAGTACACCCTGTGTGGGCGTGTGACCCGGAGAGCTGAAGAGACTTGATAAAATATTCATAAATGGAATAAAATAATACGACGTACAAAATTATCTCAGAAAAAGATACTCCATGTTAGGATGGCACTCCTGGGAGTCTTTTCCAAAGTGTAAATTTATGTAAGCTATATCTGCAGAGATAAAAAAATAAATAAAAATATGATCCAGTTCTCACTCCTTTTTTCAAATTGTTTATTCTATGGATTCTAAATGTATTTTTGTTTTTTTTTTTTTTTTAATGTGAATAAAGTGTACGCATGTTTTCGTTGTGTACCTAATATACATTCTAATTCACTGTAATAGTGTAATGTACTTAGCTCTTTCAAATCATTGGACTTTAAATTCTAACTCCGATAAGTGAGTTGGCGTGTTTTTAATTTTTAAATGTTACACCGTTATATCACTTGTAATTTTCGTAAAAGTAATGGAATCATACAATTATTAGATTTGTCACTATAATATACTATACTGATCTTGTGACGTCATGTTGATAGTTTATATATTTATACACAACTATACGTGTTCGTATACGTCACAACTCATATAATATTCGTCTCCGTTATTTTTTTTTTTCTAGTTTTGATTATTTTTACCATCTGTAATGTGGAACCGACTACCGGCGTGATACTAGGGAATTGTACGTACCACGTGGGCGATAATACAAATACATATTTCTCTTTTATTTCGTCGAGAGAAATATGAGAGACTATGCCGCTAAATTTTGCGTCCGTCGAAAATTTAACTGGAACGCGTAAATTTTTTCCATGATTATACAATTTAACGTGAACCGTAGTGAATAATGCACTGACAATTGTTTTTTTATGTATGTAAAGTGCATTAGAAACAGGTGCGCGCAGCACGCGTGTGTTATTTAAAATATTTTTTGGCAATCATCGTACGGAATTCATAACCATGATGGTCATCAAAATAATAATTACAGATAACGCATTAAACCTATGACATCAAAACAATTTCAATGTTCACAGGTTCTTTTTACATTCGCTTACAGTAATTTTATTGTGTCGTATCACGTGATGCGTTAAAATCGTTAGTATGAACAGTGTGTTGATTTTTTATAGCGTCCATTTTTCTTTATTATATCGTCGAGTTTTAATATTTCGCTTTGGGATATTGCACGTTTCATTTTTGTTTTACATTATAATTATTATTATTAAAGTTTATTTCATTACACGATAATCGGATAATCTCGTGTCAATAAAAAAATTCTAAATATTTCCAATAACATTTTCACAGTCATCGTACTCAATTAAATGTTACTGTACATTGTGCCGCGTAGAAAATACCGTTAAAAATTATTTTAAATTCATAGTGGAGCGGGAGATGTATTTGTTTAATTACGATGACGTTTACTTCATCTCTTTTTTTCAGGAGACATTTATTCAAGTCGTAGATTTTACCCAAAAGTTATATTCAACCTTTTTAATGATCAAAATATATACCTGTTTCATACTTTAAAGTGGTAATATTTCTCTATTCTCTATAGTTTTCCCAACGCGAGGACAATAAAACAATAAAATACGTCGTGAAGAGATTTTAATTCTAACGATTTTAGTAATTGAATTGTTATTCTCAAATTAATGTTGCGAAATTTGAAATCGTCACCATATCAAAATAAATTACACTTATACAAACCTGACAAATGTTTGAAACAACTTTGACTCTTTTTAGACTAAGTGTAAAACTTTGAAAATATCTTGTTTTTTCAATGTGTTTTATATCCAATAAAATTTTTGTTTTTTGATATGAAGATCTACCAAATGTAATCTCACACTAGTTAGTAATACTTTGCTAACGATACTAAAGAATCTTAAAAATCGTCGGTCAGAATTTTTTTATAAGTTTCAATTATTTAAACATTTGGCGAAATTATTCGTTTTCGAACACAATTTTATATTTTAAAGTACCTATATAAAAAAATAATTGACCGATTCAACTTTAAAATACGTTTCGAATGAAAAATAAAATTTTACTGGATTCAAAATTAAACGTTTTATGTATTATAAGAGTTTGGCGAAAAAAAAATTAATTTAAATTTGAAAATGGTAAAATATGTAAACGTATATACAATTTAGTATTTATTGTATTACACTGAAATTTTACAAAAAATCGTTATACTCAATATATGGAAATGATTTATCGTTTTTAACACATCGGCCGTCACCATTAATTTTGTTCATGGACCGAAGGGACGAAAGACGAACTCTCACCTCCATTATTTTATTAGTTTTTAAACCAATAAATATACAAATTTAATTGAGAGTTATTTTGTTCCGTATATCACATGATTTACGTCACTGCGTGGTGCAGAGATATAAACTTTTCAGAAATATCAGCCCACGACCAGTCTCGCTGATTGAAAATATTAACTAGTTTTCCGACGGATATTGACGTTATAAATAATAGTAGTTACTACTATATCCACGAACAAAACAGTGTGTTTGCCGTTTCGAGCATTGAATATTTCGTGATCGTTATTGTCAACTTTTTTTTGTTCGATATAATACGAAAATTCAATACGCCGAACTATGTTATTAAAATCGCTGTGCGGGTACCGTATTCATTTAATGCGCCGTTTAACGGCGAAACAAAGAGGCGGAGGGGTGGTGCGGGGGGAGTAGGCGTTACACTAATGGAGATAAATTGACTTCTTTGGCGCTCCGCGCAACCGCCTCGATACATTTAATGGTCATAATAAAAGGTCTGCAGAGTACGCGGTCGGTATTGAAATAATAACTGTGCGCGCCAAAAATTTTTAGAAAAATATTTCCCATTAGTGTATTGTGTCCGCGTGTCGGGGACGGGGGGAGGGGGGAAATATATGCTACAGTAAATACCTATTGTGTTCGGAAATTGATTTTCTCATCCCATGACGTCACGAGAATGCAAACGTTTTAAAAATATGAAAAACAAATGCGACGAAAACGATAGAAAGGATCAAAACGTGCATCAGGAACGTACGCGGTATGGAACCACTCGCTCGGCGGGCCCGTCACACGTGTGCGTTTCATTGTTTCAATCGTGATGAATGACGATACCGTTTTGAACCCGTGTCACACGGGCAGTGGGGAAAAAAGAGGAAAAACTCGATAACTGCAGCCACTCGAACGGAAATTTGTACGTCACTCGAGAGTAAAATAATTCGGATATCGTCATAATATGTAATTAAAAATTCCGTACAGAAAAAAACTGCATCTACCGTAAGCGCGGGTGAAAAGACTCGCCGGTATATTCTTCTTATATATTATGTGAATTGAGTCTTTTTCGGAGAAGAGACCCCCGAATTCATCGGGTTTTTTTTTCACAAAATCGTTGAACAAACATAAAAAATTGAAGCGATCGGCTGGACAGTGGGACAAGCGCCAGTTTCGGTAATTTTGTGTTTTTCGGTGGAATATCGAGACACGTGTAAAATTTAATGAATGTGATATCGAACGCGTTGAAATTTTATTATTTTGAAATAGAATGGCTAAATTTAGGTTCAATTTTGAATGTTTTTATTCCTGGAACAACAGGACACGTGTCGATTCTATCATGTATTTTTAAGATATCTTATCGTTAGCAATGCATAGCGTCAATAATATTTTAAATAATTCGTGTTAGTTGATTTTTTCTTTTACCTAGAGTGTAGTGACTACTTAAAGTGTCTGTCAAACTTTCTCAAAATGACGAAAAACGTTTAAATAAAACTCGTAAACGGCCCATTAATATATCTGAATGGGCATCAAATAAAAGAAAAAAATTACGTGATTCTGGTAAATCATACGTATCAAAGTGACGTGCCATTGTTTCTGGGAAAATTCCACCGACTGAGGTAGGTTCTTATGCATGTTATGTGAAATAATAATTAAAATGTATGGCACTTGTTAGTAGACATGATAGAAGTGAATTTTTTAGTGAATAATAACAATATTATTCTTATATTTTTACGTGAATATTACGTTTTCAGGCACGAGTGTGTAATGAAACTCGTCCTATATATAAACGTGGTTGTACCGATTTAAATCTTCAAACAAAAATCAGATTTTTCAAAACTACCATAATCTTACTTATGATGAACAGTCATCACTACTTAAGTCACTAATGAGTAATGACACTTTCAGAAGTTGGGAGACGTAGGAATGGGAAAAACGATGCAATCTCACGTTGTAATTGTACTATTAAATATTTTATTGATAATCTCGAAGTATGTCGTCTTACATTTATGAATACAATGCAAATTACTAAGCGTCGCGTCGAAACAATTCAAAATAAAAGGAAAAATAATATAGATATTCCGATCGACGGTCGTGAGAAAAATCAGAATAGACCTCTTGCAATCACTAATTCAGTGAGATCAATGATCCAAAAACATATTATAGATAGTTTTCCGAGACAGATGTCTCACTATTGTAGGAAAAATAGTGAAAAGGAATGTTTGAGTCCTGACCTAAGCCTATCTAAAATGTGTAGCTTATTCACTGAACTACATCCCGGTGTGAAAGCAAGAAAGACATTGTATGAAGAAGTCTTTACCAAGGAATTTAATCTACGGTTTGGTGTTCCCCGTTCAGATACGTGTAAGTACTGTGACTTGAACTTCATAAAGTCAATTTCTACAAAAACTGAAGAGAAAATAAAAAATATTGAAATACAGAGTAGCTAACATCACAGCAAAGCTGATCAAGCGTACAGTCAGTTAAAAAAAAGATGAAGAAATAGCCCGTAAAAATAAAAATATTATTGTGTTATGTGTGGATCTGCAACAAGTGCTTTTTTGTCCAAATCTTACACATTCCTTTTTTTTTTACCAAAGACAGCTAAGCAATTATAATTTTGCTATCCTTGATATGGGGAGTAATAATGTTACCATGTGCTTATGGCATGAGTTTCAAGCAAAAAGAGGGTCCACTGATCTCATAGCTTTTTGCATATTGAATTACGTGGTTGATAGATTTACTGTTATGCAACCTGGAGAGGAAAGGAAGTTAGTTGTTTCGTCAGATCGATGTGTAGGGCAAAATAATAATTGGCGTGTATTAAATTTATACGCTCTTCTTGTTCGGTCCCGATATTTTTCTGAAATAAATCAAAAATTTGTATGTTCTGGACATAGTTTTCTACCCTGCGACATAGACTTTGCCCTTATTGAAAAAAAAACTACAAAGGTCTTGACACATATATACCTACTCCGTTTCCACTGCCGTGGTGATTTCTTAGTTAATTTGTTCTAAAACGTGAATAATTAGGGACCGAAGTGAAATACTATCAACCAGTTCAATTTTGTTAAACGATAAATAGGCGAAAATCTTGAATCCTTTAATATGCTGTGATACATCAACCTAATCGTTATTAAAATATTTCACCAGTATCGAAAATACCACTAATCCAAATGGATAGATTTTTACAATCACGAATGTATCGTGGGTATGACGTCAGTCGCATTCAGTGGTTTTCTCAGGATTTTTGGTTGGGGGGGGGGAGATATGAAAATGTATAGCGAATATAGCCGTGGAGACTATGCCACCACTCCCCCTTCCACATTATTATGAAGGTACCTATATACTTAGAAATCTAGGTCGAGTTTTCGAAAGTCAAGTGTCATAATGTCGAGGGTAACAAAATCAGTTGTTGTAAAATCGTATTATAACAGAAATTTCTCATAAACGTCATTTGTTATAATTTTTTTTATATGAATAAAAAAATGGCCCATGAGAATGGTCATTAATTGAAAAAGGCTTACCTTTTGGATCTATAACATGAATATGATTTTTGAAAATCGTCTGTATACGAGTTCCACATCGACAAATATAATAAAACACAAAATTATCATAGGTTTTTCTTTGATATTGTCTATTGTATATGTATAAATAGCCATTTATGTCCAACATATCACTTTTTTCATGAATGGACAGAGTGACAGTAAAAATTAATTCTATTTTCGTAAAAAAAAAACTAAATAGTTTAGGTACTTGTACCTTGTTTAATATTTTAATTTCGTAAATTTTTAGATATGACTGTTTCAATTCTATACTGTAACAATTTCAATATAAATGGTAAGTTATTTGAGAACGTATTTCGTCTGATGTTATAGTATCCAATTAAAGATAAATTGTAATTAAAACGATGAGAAATAATACCTTTTTTTTTTAAGAATATAAACAATCTGTTATTTAAAACAATAAGTACATTTTATGAATTTTATACATAATACAATAACATGAATAATGTGAGGAGGAATTTGTACATTAACAACACCTCAGAATATTTTTATTATTTATTTTTTTTTTTTTTGTCTAGAATTGTAGCATATGCTTAATTTTTATATAAGCAAATCTCCTGACTAATTTCTTTTTAGCCGGCGTTTAACGTATTTCTTCTTGTGTATAACTTATACATTTTTTAATTTAATCAATATTTGTATTTTTTTCCACGCTTAACTTCATTATGTGACTTCATGGACATAAAAATGTATATTAAAATCAGATCTCAAGTAAAAAAAAAAAAAAAAAAAAAAACAGAAAAAAGATATTAAATAAAAATAACTATGACGGTACAATATGGCTAATGGCCGTTTTATTTTTTCATTCAATATAAGCAGAAAGCAGTTACCTTTTATACAAGATATATGATATGGAAAATATTGTGGAAATAAAGTCTGCTGCGTATACGCCTTTCATTTTTTTTTCTCTGCATTCAACCAGTGGTATATAGACATCGTAGGTACGATGCTACCGATTTGATAATATATATATATATATATATATATATATATATATATATATATATATATATATATATATATATATATATATATATATTGGTAACTGGTAAGTACAATAATTTTTCATGAGCATCTTTCCGCCCCTACGCATTACAATATACCTACCGATGCCCTTGGGGTGCGTTGAACGCGTGCAATTTCCTGTTGACCTAGTTCCATAGGTCAGCGGCGTGCCACAAAGGCCGTCAAAATATACGTGGGCATATAATATACATCTAAGTAAACTAAGAAGTAGTACTGCGCGAGTGCATGAGTAAAATATTTCATTGTTATAGGAGCGCCGCGCCGCGTGTGTGCCGGTGCATTATCGCCCGATCAGGGTATTAATTTTTCTTTTTTTCTTTTATGTTTTGACGTGACCCAACTATTACAAAGCAAAATTAAAGGAGCGAAAATACGCATTTTACGCATGGTGCGTGATTTTATCCGTTATTAACAATAATTTCGGACAGGTTTTGCATATTGAGATAAAGAAAAGACAACATATATATATCATTTCACTGAGTAAATAATTTTACTGATTTTAAATTATGTTTAGCAAATACATTTTTAAAATGATAGTTTTATTCAAAACATAGTTGTAGAAATATTAGAGTTTTCCGTTCTGTAATCATATTTGATTAATCGATAGTTTCTTTATTATTAAAATAAAGTGTATTATCGGGTTAGCAAAGTATTTATTTTATTTCTGTAAAAAAAATATATGTATTTAAGTTGATAAAACGTTATTATATTTTTAATAAACCTGGTTCATACTTCATAATTTTATTAAAAATCTATGTTCGCATAATTTTTTTTCATCGTTACCGATAATACTTTTTTCATGTGGAAAAAGCGATTTTATGCAGGGTTAATAAAAATGATTTATTAAAATTGATTGTTATTTTTCATCGAGCGCGGAAAAAGGCAAGTGGCTGCGGAATTCGAATTATTCGTCGAAAATTAAAATCATTGCGATATCGAGGGTTAATTCATTTTTTACGTTTTCCCGTACGCTTTTCCCGGATCGAACAAACGCCATCGCAAAATAACACTACATAAAACCCCTGAGTCGGGAGAGAGATACGCAAACAAATGATCGGGAATCGTCTTTTTTCGATATGCCGGCCTGCATTGACGCGGTATACCGAACCGATGACCCCGAATCCGTAATTCTGTCGTAGCGCTTCGCGGAGGTAGACACCATTTGTTTTACGGTCGGACGTGGAAATATAATATTACTTTTCAAAATTAAAGGTTAAGTCGGGGGAGTTACAGTATACCTGCGGTCCGACGTCGGCGACGACGCATTAACCTGATTATAGCCACCGCCCACGCATGGACGTCCGGCGAGGATCATCATCCCACAGTATTATTGTGCCATTTATACGCGTTCTCCCGCGATCGCACGAGATGAACGTATAGAGGCTCAACTTCCGACATTCAGACAATATTCTGAAATAATCCGTTTGTCCCACGCTCGCCGACGGATCGGCACTGTGAAACACATCGCGTTTAGTGAGTAAAAGCTGTAACGTCTCTATGACGGCTCTCACACCGGGCAACGAGCAACTAACAATCGGCAATAAGCAATAATATCGCCATTTGATAAATCACGTAGAAATTAATGAATATCCTCACACGGGCGTCATTCATTTGGGCGAATAACCCAAAATTTACCTGAGTAGAGCTGTATCATTTGGGCGAGAAATTAACCGATCGTTTAGGCGAATTTATAAATTATTGAATAATAGGGAAGTAACATATATATAACATTTGAAATAAATACGATCATACTAAATATGAAAAAATATGCATCAAGCTCAATATATGTAAACACATGCAAAATAAAAATAATACCATCTTCATCACAATAATATAAATCGTGGAACATTAAAATCATGGGAAGAATATCAAACCGGAAAATTAACAATAATAGATTATATTAGACAAATGGGTATGCGATACCATACTAATAAAAAAAATTAGTTACTATTTTTAATAAAATATTATGACAATTTTTATGAGAATATAATTTAATATAATATAATGACCAATGGGTATGAGGTACCATACTAATAAAAAATTTAGTTAAGATAATAAATTATATGACAATACAACACATTTTTAACCATACCAGTTAGAATTAACTGAGAGTCCTAAGTCTCTAAAAATGGGAAGGAAAACGTATATTATATAGTCTATAAATTATAATCAATATGTTGCCTAAATATAATATTACAATTATTTTTAATTAATAACTCGGCTCGCCCAAACGATGTATTAGATAAATTAGGGGTCTGTGTAAATTTCGCCCAAATGATGTATATAAATTCGCCCAAACGATATGTTATTTTGGGTTATTCGCCCAAATGAAAGCCGCTCCCTCACACCGAAGCAACACGATGTTTCTCGTTTGCGAACTTGTAGTAACATGCATTTCCAACGACACGACCGTCGTGTCGCCGGTCAATATATTTTATTGACAGTGTTGAGCAATACGAGCTACTAGCAGTATGTTTTTTCAATATTTTTACAAATAAATATAATAAATTCAATACGTCATATTATTACACTTATAGCTTCTCTGTAATTGGTATCTCGTTTTGTAATACCAGGTTCAATCATATTCAACAGTTTTTGAAAAGTATCTGGGCTCATTCTACAACAGCTTTTGAACTGCAATGGATGAAGTTTAAATTCGTCTGCATAGACATTCGCACCATATTCGATAAGCTGTTGAAACGCTGGGTTAATCCAATATTTACGTTTTTTATTTTTTATTTTTCTTCTTCTTTTTCTTCTTAAATGCCACCAGAATAAAACATCGTCCTCGTCAGATGATGACATGGTGAGTATTGAGCAGGGGCGGCTCCAGAGCCTAGGTTAGGGGGGGGCCAAGTTATAATTTCACAAAATCTTATAATAAAAAGAAAACAACAATTTGTACAACACAAATTCAAGACGTCTATTTTTTAAATTGGCGAAAATATCAATAATATGATCTATTTGATCTAGAATATTAATTTTATTATAAACATTAAGTAGGCATAATGCTGATAGCCTATCATCACTTATCCTTGAGCGAAGCCAGGTTTTCAGTCTTTGAACATAATAAAATAATAATATCATAGTATCAGATCATAGTAAATTTTATATCAATATAGTTTATTTATAGCCTTATTGGTTCTTCGTAAAATATATAGCATCCAGCAGGTACATCGTCGATATATACACCGTCGTAAGCTCTATGGCTCATATTATAGTCCATATTATGACAATATCATAATATGCATTTTTTGTTAACAATATAAATTTTTTTATAAATACGGGCTTGGGGGGGGGCCGCGGCCCCTAGGGCCCTCCCCCTTGGAGCCGCCCCTGGTATTGAGTGTTGCTGCTACAGAGTTGCTTCTATCTGAGAGCTAGGGGCAATACGTATTGCCTGTTGAATATTGTTAATTATTGATAGTCGCTCGTTGCTATTGCTCTGGTGTGAGAGCCGCCTATGACCGCGACCGGTACCAATGTTTCGTCTGCTGTCCAAATAATACACCAAACAGAAAACGGAGTAAACTTTGGACCGACAAACCAACGGTCACCACCTATTCTGATAGATACTTTACTCGCCAAGCGGCATGTGATGAATATCGGTACGCTTATAAACCGTTTCGACGATAAGACTGCAATGACGCGTATTCGCGCCAATAATAAATTTGATTTATAGACCTGTGTGGTCGTACCTACACAAACGAGGTCCCATAAAACTCTTATAAAACACTCGCTGAAAGAAGTCGGTCGATTGAAGCAGTCGTATACAATTCAAGCACGTATTTGTTTCCAAATAACTTATTCGGGTAAAGCATTGCAATGGCAAAGTTTATTGATAAAAAAAAAAAAAAATCTTGTTTTGAAAACACGTTCCCGAGCTCAGTCTGATATACGTAGATACCTATACTGCCGATTTTTCCGAACTTGATTCCTCGATTCCACCCAAAAGTGTGATTAATTGAAACGAGTATTCAAAAAATATTCTCCCGCGGTCAACGTGCCAAATATACGTGTTGAAAAATAAAATATGTATTCACGAGCATTAATACGTTTTGTAATAACTTTGGCTTAGACAAATGAAATATAATATCTTATACTTTACTTCAATATTTGTATGTTATCTAATATTTTGTATTTAGTTCTATATCGGGCCTCGGTCTGCAGTAATGTTTGAAAAATAAAATAATATGTTTGTTAAAAATAATCGAATATTGCATACGTACATAGTAAACACAGCACGCACTGTATAGGAATATTTTTAGAAATTGCTTTATTTGGACAACGAGTATAGCCTGTGAATACTAATAACGAAAACAGATCATTATGTAAATAGGTCAACGGAGACGAGGGGTTGACCGCATTTTCAAATCCACACCTGTTATTCGGTACAGAAATTATTATAATAATAATATACAGTGTTTAATCGTAAGTTAGAAACACTCTGTAACTTTACAAATATTAAATATATTTGAATTCTGTTTGTTGTTGGTGCTTAACAAACTTTATTTTAACTTGTTAAGCTAATTAAACTATTTTTAGGCCATTTCGTTTTCGCGCATGCGCATAACAACTTTTTTTTCTAAACGAGTACCCCACTTTTTTTTTTATTTATTATTTTTACGCTATTTTTTCATAGATTTTAATGGTCAAACCTACTTTCTACGTTTAAAAATAGCCAAGTTATGGATATTTAAATGTTTGATATTATATTTTTAGTACCTACTTTTGGTAAGGATTATCTTCTTCCCCTACAGAAACTAATCTTACAAATTTGTCTTCTTAGATGATAAAAAAAAATTTATATAATTAATTTTTTTTATTTTATTTTTTAGAATTTAAAATTTCATTCATTCAACTTATAAATTGTTCAAACTGCTCTCCATTCCAATTTAAGCATGCTTCTGCCCTTCGTAAGAATTCTTTATTTGTTGCAGAGGAAATTTGCGCTTCAGTAATTTGAGTACACGCTACAACTATTTTTGCTTTCAAATGAATAAGATTAGTAGGTGGGTTTGCATAGACTACAGTTTTTAGATGCCCCCAAAAAAAGTAATCTAATGGTGAAAGATCTGGAGATCGAGGTGGCCATTTTATCATACCATAAGTACCTATTCAACGATTTTCAAAATGCTCATTTAAATATTCTTCACGATAATTGCATTATGTGCCGGGGCGCCATCTTGTTGCAAAATCAAATTGTTTCTTGTTGCAAGAGGAATATCATCTAGCATGATCGGTAGCTCATTCATTAGAAATTCTAGATACCGTCTTCCATTTAATTTACCATCGTAGAAATATGGTCCTAACTATTTACCTCCAATCAAACCACACCAAACATTTGTTCCCCAGACAGACTTGTTATATGTTTCAAAAATCCAATGGCGATTTTGATTGTCACAATAGCGATTATTTTGTTTATTTATAATCCCGTTGTTGGTGAATTTGGATTCATCTGTCCATAATATGTAATTTAAAATAATAGGATTGTCTTCTAATTGAGTTACCAATCAAGAAATAAACATAATCCTACGCTCAGCATCACCCTGGCGTAATTGTTGAACTAAGTCAGGTCTGTATGGATGAAATGTATGTTTTTTTTTTTAATTTTATGAACGGCATTATGAGAAATACCTATTTCAAAGCCGACATGACGCGTACTAACTCTTGGATTTGCACTTACGTACGCCAACACTTGAAACTCAATATCTTCTCCTAATGCATTTACTCCTCTAGGTTGTTGGTTGATATTAACTCTTGTGTTAGAAAAAGAACCAGTATTTCTTAAATTCCTTTCTAACTAATGGGAATAACTATGTGATGGGTGTTGCCTATCTGAATTTTGAAATAAAAAACAAGGTGTTTTAATATTTTGACTAACAAAACCAAGTCACAAAAAGTACTTATTAATAGATACATACTCGGGTAACGTTCAACATAAGCATGTGCCGCGTGACGTGAATTTTTTTGACATTCCCAGTAAATAAAAAACATATCAACCTTCTCTGAATTATTCATATTTTATTTAAGCTACAAGCTATCTCAGTTATGAACTTTTAAGATTAATTTAATAAACACTAGTGAAATCGTAAAATATAACTGTAAAGCAAATACTAAACAAGCCTTTTTCAAATGAAGACAGTAAATTAATCGTGTCTAAGTTATACTCAGATTTAAGCACAGTCGTGAAATGGAGAAAACCCTTACCTATCATTTAATGATTATCGTATAATATCCCAAAAAAATAAATAAAATTAGAAGATTATCTGCGAATTAAATGAACTGTATGAATCATTCAAAAATATCAAAAAAATAATATCAAACATTTAAATATCCATAACATGGCTATTTTTTAACATAGAAAGTTGGTTTGACCATTAAAATTCATGAAAAAATAAGAGTAAAAATAATAAATCAAAAAAAGGTGTGGTTCCCATTTAGAAAAAAAAGTTGTTATGCGCATGTGCGAAACGAAATGGCCTAAAAATAGTTTAATTAGCTTAACAAGTTAAAATAAAGTACCAACAACAAACATAATTCAAATATATGTAATATTTGTAAAGTTACAGAGTGTTTCCAACACACTGTATATGAGGGTTTCCGGAGTGACTATAAAATTAAACAATATAAGCTAAAAGTCTGAAACTTTAAAGAGACGTCCCTTGTATGGCGGGCAACACAAAACACATTTAAACTATCCGAATAAATCATCGTTAAATTAGTATTCGACGATAAAAACAATATACCTACCTACGATAAGTTCGTGTCATATTTTGTGCAGTGAGTTAAAGGAAATATTTCTCCTGCAGCGCCCTTCGTGACTGCTCTCATGTATCATATTTTTAATACTGTTAAAATTCAAAATTTTCCCGGTGAGCAAACTCAGTGTGGCGAAAATTATGTAGATACCGACCGTTTTTCCGTCACTGTAACCGTACCATTTCAGACGTGTCGCCCCGAGAGATCTTGTGTCTCTGTTATGTATGAATGTGACGTTAAAATTTACCAATTTTCATTTTAACTTGACTTGAATCCTGCCATTGTTTATTTGTTTTTCATCCCGTTAACTCGGTGTCAAAATATCCAGGCGCATAAAACATACAATTTTATAAAAATCACCCGTTTCGTAAAGTTTTTGAAACGGCCGGTCTGCAGACGAAGACGTAAATAATATTACGTATTACAATTTTCATTCGGCCGAGAGTATAATTTTAATAACTCAACTAATGGAGTTCGCCTTTAAACTCTGGGATTTATGTATCGAAGCTGGAGGCCGCACAGGGCTTAAAGCCTAATAATACTCGACAACGACCGTATTTGTTCGTAACATTTATGACATTATTATTATTATTTCTAGTCTCGCGATCGTAGTTTTTATCGAATCGCACACACACACACACACACACACACACACACACACACACACACACACACACACACACACACACACACACACACACACAGCTAAGCTCAGTTTCAAGAAGAAAGGGATGATGCCTTCGACGAAATCAATGTTTTTTTTTTCATTTATTTGATTTGTGCTATAAAATTAGTTATTATTGATATTATCATAATTCAATGAAATTAAAAAACATCTAATAAAAATAAAATACACGATGTTTGTCTCATTTATTGCATTCGAGACGGCTTTCCATGACCAAAAGTTTAATAAGGTTTACAATAAACCCGCGCTGATCACGATACGTTCTTCCGACAAATGCACCAACTATCTGCGACTATATCTTTTAAGAATGGAGACATCACTTTCCTCCCTACCCGTTATTTTTTTTTTTTATATGATAGTACCAGTTACGACACTACGTAAAATATTTTCAAATACAATGGATTTATTTTTTATTTTTACTCTAAGTCGTTACATCATTAATATTGTTACTTGCCGATTACCACTATAGTTTAGAAATGATATTTACATCATTTTCAATATTTATTCAAAAACATATGAAAATATTTTAAAACCCGGATCTCGGCTCAGCTCCACTCTCAAATACCGCAGTTGCTTTTTGATTCGGACTCTTGATTGAGTAAGTACTAATATGTATGTTTATATGGTATATGCAGTTGCTATTTTGTAACGACTACCTCCGTCTCTCGAATTTTTCTCATTTACGTGTTTACGCGTTAAAAATTGCATGGATTTCGAACAATAAAAATAAATTTAAAAATAAAAAAAATATATTATTGTTTTGAACGAAATGTATTTTTACGATTTTTTTTCAAAGAACCGTAGTTAAGTTCGATAAATGAAATTCTAAACAATCTAAATTATACACAAAGTCTCGACCAGCATTCGTCTATTTGTCGAAATTTTTCATTGAAGCTCATCGACGGTAAATTTTACTTATTCTACTGAACCTCGAAATGACGCCTCCACTTCCGCGGAATAATTCGTCTCCTCCCGTTCTCCCCTCTGTAATGATAATTTGGTACGACCTGAATATTCAAACGGCATGTGCCGTACGTGTCGCCTGTTTTTCCGACGCAAAACTGACACATCCGTGCCGTGTAAAAATGTACGTGGTTCCTCGTAATCGCATCGTTAATCGTACTGTGTGACATAAACGTACAAGCCTCGAGGGAAACGACGACGCGCGTTGAGACGGCGTTTTTAGTAATAATAATAATAACAATAATAATGATGGATATGGATGTAACCGCGCGTTTTGGAGATTCGTAATATATGGCACAAACGGGCGTCTTGCGTTTTACCGTGCTCAATTTGTCACGCGAATCTCGTCATTCGATTCTTGAACGGGAAGGGCTCGGAATTCGTACCATGATTATCATACTACAATAGTTATGTCTTTTAGTATGCCTAGAAGTCCTAGAATACACGTATTTGAAATTTATGGGCATATTTACGGGTTTTAGACATTTATTGTGCTGTTTTGAGTTTTTAATTTTATTTTTTAGTGTGTTTTCACATAATTTAAGAAACGAGTACTTTTCATCGAAACGAATTGAATACCTGCTCACCGTGAATTTTAGATTCTGAATGAAGCGAAGGATCTTATGGTTTTACAATGATGTTTATTTTTTTTTTATTTTTTTTTTTTTTATTTTTTTTTTCTGTAAACACTTTTTCGTATAAAAATCCTTGCCCAAAAGTTTCATCGAGCAACTTTTTAGATTCGAAATTGAACTGAGATGGTACTTTAGAGAGGTCATTTTTCCAAAATCTCCATAGTTTTTCCAGTAATCAAGAATAACGATCAAAAAACGGTAAAATCGGTAAAAATCCACCGTAAACGAGATTTTCACTGTTCAGATTTGAGGTATTTAGTCATACATCAAAAAGTATTGAAGCTAGAAACTTGAAAATTTTATCCAATATCAAATACATACTTTTTTATATTGGACAACATTTTCAGAACAATTATAGCACTTTTGACTTAAATATAGAACTTTTAATTTACCAAATTGTTTGAAAGTTTTTATGTAATATAATTTTAAATATTTGACAAAAAGTTCTGAAAATTTAATATGACCTTACTCATATACCTACCTAACTATCCTAACGAAAATTCAAAAATCGTGAGTCAGGATTTTTTTTTTTATACACACTTTAATAAATTATTATACGATTTTTTACGATATTGTCTGATTTCTTTTAAGTTTATTTCTAATGAAATATTGAGTATTTGTTAGAAAGTTCTGAAATTTTAATGCAAGTTTACTCTTATACTAAACTATCAATACCGAAAAAATATCAATAATCGTGACTCAAGATTTTTTTTCCAAGCATTTAAAAAATTATACAAATAACCGTAAAATACGGAAACAGTATTTAAATAATAATATATTATATTACACTGAAGCTTTGCTCAGAATCGTTTTATACTGAAGAAATGAGTCATCATTTCTTTAAAACTTAATACATTCATCACCAATATCTTGTCCGAGGACCGAAGGGACGAAGGACGAACTTGTACCACCATCATCTCACTTACCAGCTTTTTGAAAATATAATATGAATTATTGTGAATTGATAGGTTTCTCTGTTTGGCAACAGTGGATAATATTTTTATTCCGTAAATACAAAGTTATAGAAGTTGTAGTTGTGAATAATGTTTAAACGGTACCGCGTTGTATTTCTGCCAGTCATTATCACCTATGCGTGACTTTTGCCGAGCACGACGACGGCACTTTATACCATAATTTTCGCCCGTTTATTTCCACCGGCATTTTAAACGATTAATTCGATTGTATAATATGACGATGACGCAGCCGATTCCACGTGGCATTACGATTATTCGATTCCCCTGGGCCCTGGCCGCGAGTGTCGAGCGATATGAATGATAATTGACAGCGGGCGGGATTAAACTCATCGTCTAGCAACACAGTGTAACATTGTACAATGTCAGTCGTAAAAAGCAGCACGTACTTTGCACGGATACACTTTGTTCCCTCGGACGAATATCTCGGTGGCGGGTGTATTGGATTGTGTTGAAATGATAAACCGTTCCTTTAGCAAAACGATTCTGAGCAAAGCTCCAGTGTAACATACTGAAATTCAACTTTAAACGCTTGTAAATTAAAATCGTTTACGTTTAAATTAAAAATGATTATAACTTTGAATAATTGGTCTTCTGAAATACTTTAAAATTATGTCTAATAAAACTTCTGTTTGTTAAATACGTTATTTTCATTGTTTGTTAGTTTTTTTGTTTTATTATTATTTTTTTTTTTTAAATCAGAAAACTCTCTTTTGGTTTCTATCGTCATCAGATTTTAAGCGTCGAGTAAATACGTTCTCCGTCCAGGTGAAAACGTGTCCGTCGCCGTCCCAAGGGGTGGCAGAGGAATCTCAGGTCCGACCAGTGGCGGTTTGAGTTTCTGAAACCCAAGGAGCAAACTTCATGAAACCACCCACCCACCTTGAAAAATTTATAAAGCCGTTGGATATTATTTGTTTAGGTTCTCCACAAGTACAAAACACAAATTCGTTGGTACGCATATTTAAAAAAAATAAAGACGCCCATATTGCTTTATTATTACCTACCTGTTATTACTTACTTCGTTATACGTTTGGTAATTAGAAGTAGGTTGGAGGTACCTATCTTCTTTTCTATAAATATAATATGAGCACCCATTCTGCTGTAATTTTAATCGTAATTGGTACAACGCATAAACTTTGATTAACTACTTGTATTAGATACACACCCACCCCTTTTTGGGCCAGGAGCAACTGCTCCTGGTAATCTCATAACAAGCCGCCTCTGGGTCCGAAACCGGCCCGGCTGCGGACGTAAGCCGCGAGGACGCCACCGGCCAGAAGGGTTGCACTTCCGTCTTGGGTCCAGGCTATCAGCCGAGACCGGTCTGCACCGACGCGGGTGCTTAGACACGGCCACCGGATGACTTCCGGTCACGGTTCCGGAACGGTACGGAACATAGAGGCTGACATTGGCCGGTCGAACGACGGCCGGGCAGTCGAAACGGAGTATTCGCGGACGTCTCTATCACCAGCGAAATGCTGCATAACGTTATGCTCAGGAATTTTTTTTTTTTTATGCTTTTTCTTTGAACGTTTTCTACCGTCAGGATGAAGAGTTTCTCACAGAATGGAAATTAACATTTCAATTTGTTAACTTCTTAACACGACAGATCAAAAAATGTATTTTTATAACGTTATTAAATATAATAATTATAATATATATATATTGGTTACATGGGTAAGGTACAATTAGAAAAACATAAGGCCTCGAACACATTTTTTTAATAAATGTATTATACAGACTGCTTTCTTGGTTAGTAACAAGGTAAACAATTAAAATACGTTTATGAAATTTAAACACAAAAATTAATTTAATTATTATTTACATGAAAAACAAATAACACGAGTCAAGGGTTATTATTATTCTGGTTGTGTGATTATAAAATCGTCCCATGCGATTTTACAGAGACATACTATTATACCATTCGTCGTAAATTTTCAATCCGGGCAATGTTCATAAAATATAAAATTAATGTAAGTCATTACTCATAAGACGTTATTAAAATTATGAGATTACTGAAAAATATTTGAAATGTCAAACATTATACGAAAGTATTGTCTTATAAAATGTTGTTTTAGCTTTAATGATTTATGAAAATTTATAGTGTAGGTATGTTGGAACACAATCTTCAAAATGTACCTATTTATGGGTACTATTATTATAACGTTATTACAGTTTATTTATTTTTCATTTTATTTGTATACATTTTTAGTATAACATAATATTTCTTTTTTGTGCTATTAGAAAAAAAATTATAGTTTCAAGAGGCCTCATTAGAAGGGAGCCCAGTCGGCGATCGCCGTCTTGCAGACCTGATCAGGCCGTCACTGCTTGTAAGGCGTACAACTTTATTTTATTCGTGCAACGTTTTTCCAACCGTTATAGTGGTGAGTCCAAAAAATTTCAAAGGAAGAGGGAAGAGGATAATTGAAATTTATCCGATTCCAAACTTAGTCTCATTTCACGGGACAATTTATCTACTAATAATTGTTGTCACCTCCGTTTTCAATCGTTCAGTACTACCCGAGTGACATCACTCATGTTTAATTACATTTATTACTCCACGCATGCAATAGATCGATTAGTTTTCACATTATTATTAATATTTCCAATTACGATTCTAATGTCACCGATTTACAGTTGTAGTGTTGATATAAAATGTCTGTTTATTAATAATCGTATAACTATTTTATCTTTGATATTTGGCTTTGGTGGTCGCACAGAACAAAATCTGAACACGGACCGTGTATCACGGACCGCGTCAAGTAGACATCCACCCTTTGGTGAACATGGAATATAAAATAATAAAAATTACAAAACGTATTCTATTCGTAGCTGTTAAATGTTTTTTTATGCGACCATTGAATGAGCTAAACATTAGTAAAATTATTTTCGTATTTATGTAAAGAATTATTTATGAAAATAAAATAAAAGTAGTTGTTATATGTGTGATTTATCATTTTAAAACTCGTTTTTCGTCACGTAAAACCTTATTGATCGACAAAGATTTCTGGTACATAAAACATTTTTTTTTAACATGACTTTAAAACGATACACAAAAAACAAAAAAAAAAAATGATAATTTTAATTCGAAAAATATGTCAAGCACACAAAAATAACTACTCCAAATCAACCTGAATTGTACAATTATTAATTATTTTCGATTTCAATGCATAGTAAGGACCTATTTGAATAAATCCTTTTATCTTCTTAACTAATATTTACACTATTATGTTTGAGTATACTACTAAATATCGAATAACGTTTAACCTTACTGTTATTTTCGCTGTGTATAGTATTTCACGTGGACTTTGGTAGCGTAGTTGCACCGCCATTGAATTCAGATTTAAAAATTTATTACATAAAATTGAAATGAAACACTTGGATATGATTCATACGGACCTTGAATATTTCAAATTAGTTTGAAAAATCTGTAATCCTTCTTCATTTTTGCGGCTCACTCTTTTCGTCGTGACTAAATCGCCGGCACTTTACACGTCGTCGTCAGTTTACAGCCGCCGTTTGGTAATGTGGTGTGAAAAAAAAAATGCAATCTGAAACGATCATTCGAAGGGATTTCCGTTATTCCGTCGAACGGAAACGACCTACGACACGCACTTAAGCTCGGCGGGTTAAAAAATCTTTTCCGTCGAGCTTTATCTGCGGGAGACGGGCGATGGTTTTCCCTCTCCCGCATTATTATTTCATCGTGGACCGTCGGGCTGAAAGGGCTTTGCGTCACGTCTCCGTCGCGTCGAAGTGGCAGCAGGGAGACCCGCACGCGGTCTCGACGAAAATGTGTCCTATCGAAAGCTAGTCGTGTTTATTTACTGGTAGGTAGCGGGATAGGTTATGGTCCGAAGTAATATCATCAACGGTTTCATCATTTTATATTCATGCTCCGCGGACTTAGTGAAATAATAACGTGCGAGATAATATTTTAACAGCAATGGCGTGCTTACTTACTTTTCACTATAGAGATAATCCACCTCCGCGGGATATTGGATGCGTTCTAAATACTATAACTGCAAATCTCACTCGTCGTTGTACGTGCAGTGATCTAACGTTATAAAAAAAAGATCAAGATTACTATGAGCGATTTGAATAAATAAAAAAAATAAATGACAATTTGATATCCAACAACTGGCACAACTTTCCCTGAAACAACATTATATACCTAAGTACTTTATAACATTTTTTTTCTAGTCTGTAATATTTGGGCAAAATACAGATTTTTAAAAACATCTCGTTCTTTGAAAGTTTATTTCAAATACGATTTTTAATTTTTAGAGTTGAAAATTTAATTTAAGTACCATTTACATGGCACATTTTTTTTAAATTTAATATTCAAGATTGTTTATTTTAACATTTAACTCTATTCATATACAATTTTAATGAAACTGACATTTTACAACAATTTTAAGCATTTGTAATACATAGTAACAGGTTAATCTAACCAATGTGTGTGTGTGTGTGTGTGTGTGTGTGTGTGTGTGTGTGTGTGTGTGTGTGTGTGTGTGTGTGTGTGTGTGTGTGTGTGTGTGTGTGTGTGTGTGTGTGTGTGTGTGTGTGTGTGTGTGTGTGTGCGTGTGTGCGTGCGTGCGTGTAGACAACATATTTTATAAACTGAAGTTAATTTAGCTTATGAATAATTGACTATTTAAAAGACTAAGAGACTACGTTTTTAGGAAATGTCTACATATATTACTACCTTACCTTATCTCGAAGGCATTTGTTCTCCCTGGCTTCCAAACTCGTTGCAATTCATTAATCTCTTTCGCATGTGCCCCAGACATGCCTTGTCTTACTTGATCATTGTTGATTGAAATTCCTCATTTAAAAACCAAATCATTTTGCGTAGTTCTCCCTAGGACTTTTTCAAACAATATTTTTTGTTAATGACGATCTAAATATAATTGTTTTCAAATAAAAAATTATTGGAATGAATTTTACAATAATTCGAATTTATTTTTCTTTCTATAATTGTTGATTAATTTACTAATCGGTTTGTACTTGGAAATTTTAACACTCACAAAGTCAATACTAAAATAAATATATATGTCATAGAAAATAATAATACCAACGATGAAAATAAATAATTATAAAAAAATTTAATTTCAATAAATTAATCTAAATGTCAGTAATTATTATTTTTATTTCAATATAACTGCATTTTTTAATTAGATTACAATTTCAGTATGCTCGTCAGTAGCGTACGCAGGATTTTAGTTCGGTTAGGGTTTTACATGAGTAAATAATTTTAATAATAATAAACAATTTAAATAATTTGCTTTACAGTTTTTATATAATTAGTTACCTATAAGTTATAACAAATTATAATTAATAATAAATTAAAAATTACCAACAATTGATTGACTGTGTATTCAAATGGTGGTAAATGAGATATTTTTCGTAAAATGAAAAATTTCGGTGGGGGTCAGAACCCTAGAACTCTACCCCTGCGTACGCCACTGATGTTCGTAAACATTAACGATTTTTAAACTTTTAAAATTTTTGACAAATATTAAAAATTGTTTTAATGATAATCTTTTTAAAAAATAAGGTATTTTTACAGCTCTATTCTAAGCCCAAAAATTTAAATTTTGTTTAAACTTTAGTAATATATTTAATAGTGTGTGTGTGTACTGTATATACCTATGCGTGAAAATATATACATTTATTATATTTCTGGCTACGCCTCTGTAACAAACCTACATTTTTCAGGGAGTTATAATAATCTACCATTTATCTAACAATTTTTTGGTACATTGATTAGAATTTTTTTATAAATCTCCCCGAGATGCGTCGAAATTAAATTACTTCTATAGTAGATTCGGTTTTTTTTTCTAACATTTATTTGGTTATTATCAAATACTATTACATTTACCTTATTTTTTAAATAATTGAATAAAATTCTAGTACACGCATTTGTATACCGTCAAGGTGTTTTTGATCAGATGTTCAGATACTTACGTTTTGTCAATTATTGAAGCAGAAGACATAAAGCGAAAAATACCGTCGTAATTTCCTCCCCACAGCATATTTAGTTTTCAAAAATGATCGCTATCCCTCAGGGCTCAGACTACAGAGTCTGTTGTCTCTCCTTACCTCAAATGTAGTCATAATAGTGTGTAATAATAATATAAGATAATATAAAATAAAAAATAAAATAAGTGTGCGTGTATGTTCTTTCGCGTCTCCCGGCTGTTTGCACACGGGCATACCGCAGCTTATTCGGTACCTACCAAACTGTTTAATACGTATTGTCCATGTTGATTCGTCACACGATCGCTCGATTATCCGACCGTCCAATCCCGATCAAAATTAACCCGGATTGGACCGCATTCCTAGGTGAACTCGAGTTTTTCCACCCCATCACACTCCTTTAAGTAATGCGCCGCACATTGTCACGTGAAAAATCGTTATATTTTACCCCTGACAAAAAAAAACGCCGCCCTAGGCGTGTGCTTATTTCATCTACTCCCCTTGAGCCGGTAGTGTATCTGACCACCGACGTACTAGTATTGTTTTCATAGATAGTCGTGACTCGTGGATCAACGTCGACGTAACGGCAATGTTATGCAACGAACACTGCGACCGATCGTCTCACGTGGACACACCAACGAGCCGCGCATGAAACGTCAACGTGATCACGGAGAAACGTAACTGAAAATCATTTTTTACTACGAATTCGGCCAACTTGCCAATAACAACATTTTCGCATAAAAATACTCAGAAAAATCAGCTTTATCCACGATTTTTTTTTTTTTTTTTTTTTTTCGTGTGGCATGGTTATCCGGGAGTGCAGACCCTGGGGTCTACAGTTCGGATGCCGGTTTGGCAGAATTTCTATTGGGGCACCCGTAGGTTTCTGCCATGCACGAATAAATGGTGTAAACAGCTACTTCATTAGAAATAGGTAATTTTGAATTGAAAAGTTTTCATTTGAGTCAGTGGCGGATTCAGAGATTATCCATTAAAATTTTTCCAATTCTCAATTGAGTCATATTCAGGCCAGAATAGTACATTACTACCTATACAAAAAAACTTAAGGGGGGGAGGTAATACATATGTAAGTATTACCCCTCTGCATCGGCAATTGCTTAAATTACATACTTAAAATATAAAATACATACTTATAATATTTAAATATTTCTTCGCCTTATTTTATTTTTGTTTGTTTGTTAAATTAATTATTTTTGTTTGTTTTGTACCAAAATAATAACAGTAATATTTATACGTGGTCACGGACATTTTATTGTTTCTTTTATATTACTTTTCAGTCACTACAATTACGTGAAGATAATTTTGGTGGTAATATTAAATAGAGCTAGAGGAAATAATTATTAAAATGTTATTATGATGTGCGATATCTACACCTCGTTCAGCACTCGTTATCGTGGTCTAATGAGAGGTGATATGTATTCGTTCAGGTTAAAGACATCTCACTGCGAACATTTAATACTCATTATCATGGTCAAGTGTTTCAGGAGTAAAATGATTGTAGTGTAATACAATATAAAACCTGATGGATCTAGTTTGACTTCTCTTAAATGATACTCGGTATCGTGATCATTTAAGAGGAGCATCGACCAGATATTTTACAACAGCTATCTTTATTAACTTGCTTGGCTTTTGGAAATTTGGAGATTTGGAAACCGAAAAATATCTGTTGTATACGTCAGGTGTTGACTGGCGTATACGACAAAGTGACATCCAATGTGAAAACAAAATATGTCGAATATAAATATACGACAAGTGTAAATAAAGATTGTAATAATTGATAATAATTTACATGATACATAATATGTATAAATACATTACTACACTATAAAAAAAATAGTTTTATAGTAACGACTTTATTAAATATTATAAAGTGGGCTGCTCAAAGTACATAGTCATGAATAGGATAATACTTACAATACACTATGACAGGCAGTAAAAAAAAGGAAATATGAACAAAATACAAACAAGAGCATACAATAATGATATTATAAATTCATCTTAAAAATAATGTGTCAAAAATAGTAAATATGTTTGAAATAAATTAAAACAATTTTGAATAGCTAATAAGTAATAACCATTTTTTCTTTTTTTTCATTTTATAAATATTAGTTACATAAAACAAAAATATATAAAAACATTAAAAAATTGTAAAAGTTAGTTAAAAATACTGACACTTAATAAAAAACTTATTCATGTTTTACCATAAAAAATAAATGTTTCTAATTAATTTTCCTTCAGATTATTGTCATTACGAAAAATATATATTATTATATAAATACAATGAATATTATGAGTATCGATCTCATCGGCTCAATGTAAACTATCAGAAATATTTAAATCGATAATCAAGCCGTTTATAAATCTACAGTTAAGCAGAAAACTGAAAAAAAAACTACAAGCCTTAGATAATAATACTAATACTTCCATTTAATATCCCACAAATTACCCTCTATACAACTGTTAATCTACTATTGGTAAAATATTAAACATAATTTTATTTACATTATAATTATCATATCAAATAATAAAAGCTTATTCCTTTAAATAGTGTGAAATTTGATAATTTGTAAAATCGTAAAGCTATTATCGAAAATAAACATAGTAATAATAGAGAAAAAACCCAATGAAAAATAAGTTTGAAATGTTAAATTGGAAAATTTCATTCAGTATACATCCATACGAAAGATAACAATTTTAGATGTGAGTTGACTGAGACGGCTAATTAGAGACAAATGTGTACTAATTTTAATGTACCTCGAAAGTATCATGTCTCAGATATATTGGATACACTATCGATCCTTCCGAAAGATCTTGACAAAGTTCTTGTTAGTTTTTTTCTGTACTTTCATTTCTCAAAGAAGTCCTCCCCACAGAATGATATTTATTTGATCCAAGAGTTAAATTAGAAGAACCATTAGAACTTGGGTTACCATGCACCGAGTTCGATGATACAAATGTCGGTCTAGTTACAAAATTCATTTCTCTGAAATTTCAAATTAGGTGCGATAGTATTTTACCTTATTTCTCACAAATGATAAATATTACTTACTCGGTGGATTTAATATCAGAACTGTAATATGTTTGTTCCCGAAACGCGATATCAAAACGATTTTCGAATGTAGTATCAGATGTCTAAAAAATAACAATCAATAATTATTCAACTATTTTAATAACTATAAATAATGTTTGACGCGTATACCATCGATTCAAGTAAATGGAACATACCGACACTTACTAGGAGAAAAGGCAAGATGCCATGTTATGCTAATAAATTGGAAAACTTGAGTAGCCTCACGAACTTTCCGTTATATACGTATTTTCCGTTTTATTTAAAACAGTTATTCGGATGCAACTCAAGAATTAAAGTTTAAAATAATTAAAAGTTACTGAAACATTATTTGGTGACATTAAATTATTGAAAATAGATACTTCTCAGGTATAAATTTGAAAGTATATGCTATCATGTTTGTATACTCGTTATTTACGAATAAAATTAGAAATATTTACAATTAATATTATAACTTTAACATATAGCCCATAAGAAGGCACTGATCCCTGCTCGCTTCGCTCGTTAACCTCGAGGTCTCATTCAGGCCAATAATCAACAATTCTATTTTTGATACAATGATGTGAGATGGTTCATTAAAACAGTAAAAACAATTTATTGACTCATTGTAATGTTTCATTAAATATAATATTAATTATCTGGTTGAAATGCTGCTGCATTTTTGATTTCTTAGATGGAAGAGAATTTTCCTAAAATGTTGTTATTATTGAGAGATGACGATTAAAACTACATTATATACGATAAAATTAAAAACAATTAAACATAGGAATATATGACTTCATATAAAAAAAGTTCGTTATAAGTTTTTGGTTTAAATGTATCTACAGAAGTAGAAACCCAGGTATTCTATATTATTGTATTTATGTAAACTTGCAAATAGTTAAATATTTTTCAAACATTTAGAGCTACTGAGTTTTTTTTTAACTTACAATTTAGACTGATGATGCGAAGGAATTCGTGTACAAATATTTGTACCTTCTTTTGATGTTAAATACGGGAGAAAACTCATATAAGTCAGAAGGAAATGAATGTGATCTCTTAGAAATCATACCGTTTCAAATAGTCGATATGCTCCCAAATTGTTTTAAATTTAAATTAATCTAATTCAATTTATAATGACAAAATATTATATTATTTGAAGGCTGTTGCTTTGTGTAAATTATAAGATAAAATAATTTGATTTGTAATACTGACCTTTTCGGAATAATTTTTTTCAATGTGTTTTTTCATATTTTTAAAACATTTTTCCAAATGGGAATGTGTCTTACACATGCACAGTGGAACTCGGATTTTATGTAGTTTCAATCCCAAATTTAATAATGGTATCTGAGAAGTTATTAGATACTTTAACTTATCGATAAGTTGTTCGTCTTCTTTATGATTTGTCAGATATTCAGGTGTGAAAAATGCTTGTTCGTAATTCGATATTCCTCCCATCACAGCAGGGTCTAATACCCCTAATAAAGTCATGGATAAATCATTTAGAGGCTCTTCCTTGTCATCTTGATACCTAATTAGCAACTGTTTAAGACTCCTATTTGAAAATATGATTAGTTGTAAACTTATTTTATAAAACTTTTCCATAAAGTCACCTATTTTTATCTTCCATTGTTTCAATCGCAACTTCAAGAGGAGGAACTTGATATGTACGATAATCTGTGATTGGACACCATCGAACAATACTTGGTAATGAGTATGCCGTTTTCATTTCTGTACGTTCAACCCAAAGTTCTCCAAACTCGTTGCCATTATTCAATTTTTTTTTAGCGTTTACTTCTTTAGACTTTTGTGAGAAGTTGAATTTTTTTACATAGTTTTCTCTATGACAGTAAATCAATACAAAATAACTAACAGTAATTATTGTAAACACGATGAATTTACCTGTAATGTTGAAGTACTTTCTCGCTGATCGATGAACTCTCTAAGCTCTTATAACAATCATCCATTACGGGTTTTACTTTACTTATTTGAACACCTGATTTAACAAAACCGAAAAGTTTAAGAATACGGTCGACAGTAAACCATGCTTAATCAAAATTTAAATTTTGCATATTGTATTACATAATATACTTTACTATCAAAGCCTTATATACACTAGATCAGTGGTCTTCAACCTTTTTGGACTCGCGACCCACTTTTTTAGGCCTACATTTTTCGCGACCCATGTAAGCTTTATAAAAAATCTAAAATTGTTTAATACTTTGCAGTATTAAAACTGAATAAATAAAAATAACATTTTTTAATTATTATTAATTGAAAACGTATAGAATTCATATGAAAATATGAAATAAATGAAAAATATTTTTTTACCTTTAAGTAATTGTATAAATTTAATTTTTATTTTGAAAAGAAGACTCATCGCGACCCAATTTTAAAGCTTACGCGACCCAAAAACGGGTCGCGACCCACCGGTTGAAGACCACTGCACTAGATGACCAAACAACAAGTACGCGTTATATATTTTATAAAGGATACCTACATTGATCAAAAGAATCAGTCATTTCTGGTCCGGATTTTATCACATGTTGCACAACAGTAGCGTTTGGATACTGATCTATGATACTTTGTGACAAACCATCTAAGTTTTCATATTGTTTGCACCTGTATATAAAGGCTTTGTTTTGTAGAAAAAATGGAAAACCTCTACCATAATATACGATTCTGTAATATTCAGTTTTCGCTCGAAACTCATTCATAATGTTGTCATAGAGTTTTGACATGGTGTGTAATAATGAACTCAGTTTTGAATAGTCATATACGAGACTTTTATAGAATACTGCCAGCTCTTCACATTTCATCACAGCGCACTCCCACATCTAGGAATGTATATTCGGAATTATTTTATTTATAACTCTTAAAAGTGACAAAAAAATATTTTACTTTTCCCTTGTTAAAATAATCAATAATGTCTTTTAATAAAGCCTCTTTCAATTGACTATGTGTTTCACATGTTGGATATACCACCGGAGATTTCAATAGAGAAGGTAATGGGTCATTTGACCAAGATAATAGATCACTGTGCATATTTAGAGTGTACGCAGCTTCAGTAAAATTGCCACATTTTAAATGTAAGAAACAAAGTTTATTCGCATAACTGATAATCAATTCGGGTTTTTGTATGTCTCTATAAAAATTCTAAATAAAACAAGCAAAACACAAAAAAGCATTTACACCCAGAAATCACAATTTAATTAAAATGTCATAACCTATATTATAAAGTAAATTATTTTCTCACCAATACAATCACATTAAGGTTTATTTTACTGTCAATGTTTTCATCATTGATCCCTGTTTGGTATTCTAACAATCGTTCAAGAAGATCAGTGAATTTTTCAACAAACTCAATACCCTAAAATAGATTTCATTAAATTTTACAAACTATTTAACCACTAATATATTCACCAGATATTAAACATTAAATAAGTATAAAATGACACATATTATCGCAAAAACTGTTCTTTAAACTGAATTCAGTGACAAAATAACTCGGCATCCAGAATTTGATACTTTAAAACTGGAAACATTGGATTTTAAGAAATTTTTCCGTATTTAATACCAAAAAAAAAAAAAAAAAAAAAAAGGGAAAATTCAAAATATTCAACTTCAAATAAGTAAAAAATAACTCAGATTATTGCTAAAAAATACTCTTTTGAAAGTCATTACATGACATTCTAACTCAACTATTATAATATTAACCTTTAAAACTGGCACAAATTGGATTTTAGGCCATTTTTTCGTTTTTTCTATAAAAATATTTGAAAATCTTCATGTTATTCAACTTGAATTGTGAATCAAAATGACCCAAATTGTCGCTAGTTGAAACAAAATATACGAAAATATATAAAAAAAAAAAAAATAATAAAATTTAGGGCCACATTTAATATGGAAGTAAATTTTGGAATCACTGGTGCATAAAATTGTTTCAGGACACTGTAAATGGTACGGAAAAATAAAATAATCTAATTATTGTAAATATGTACTGAATTTAAAATCATAATTAAATACAAGTTTAAACCGTATGTTTTAAAAGTTGACGAAACTAAGTATTACTCAATTAACGCGGAAATAATTTTAAATTAAAATTACTTGATTTCTTATGGTAGAATGATTTTCACAATGCATTAACATAATGGTCTTAAAAAGCTCTTTAAATTGTTCGTCACCTTTGCCATCAATGACTAAACGATCAATATTTTCAATCATCTTATTTTGGAACTGCAGCACAAAATAAAAATAATTTTAATGAACTAGTTTTTATATTTTTTGTGTGATAGCAACTTACGATATCAAAGTTACCATTTTTGTTGCTTGAATTTCTGTTGTTTTCACTGTCGCCAATCTTTGAATAAAATTCACATTGCATCATATCAAAGAATATCGGGATGATGGTTTTCCGCAGCTCGTTTTCGGGCACAAGGGACATTTCTAGGAAATAGCTCACTAAATCAGGCATAAAATACACTTTGTGTCGTCCTATTTAACCATAAAAGTCAAACCATTAAAGTATTTTATGATACACCTTTTGAAGCACAATACTAACCCAGGTACGACCACATAGTCTGTATTAGGATTCCGGATTCTATGCGCATGTCTTTATAGAGGTCGACGATTCGAGAACGTTTGTTGCACGGGAACTGTTCCAGCTGAAGAGATGATTGAAGCAAGAATGTAAAGGCACAACGGAAGAAGTTCGTCCATACATCTCTCTCGAAATCATCGAAAAAGTATTCTCGAATAGCGTGCGCGAAGTATTTCAAAGACTTTAATATGACGCTGAGGCGAGATTAAAATTAAAAAGTTAGAATTATAGATATATATTATTCAATTACTTTTTTATTATATATTTACTAATGTCAATAAGACGTAGACGGGTTTTATTACAGTGATTAATTTTAATTCATATTTCACGTGGGCGTAAAAAATAATTTTAATATATTTTCAAAATTTCATTTGGTCGATCGATACGTTGAAATGTATACAAATCTATTTTTTATTTTTTTAAAATAATGTTCTCTCGTGAGTCTTAAGAGATTTCTATACACAACACACGATGAATTTAATGCAGTTACCTGTTATGGAGCATTATCATGTCGCACCAGCTACCGGGAATTAACGATGTGGACACGATATCTGTGAAAACTGACAGTATTTTGTTCAAGAACTTAAATAAATCAGCCTTGACTGCAAAACGTTTGATATAGGCGTCAAAGTGTTTGTCAGTCATTTGGTATAACATCGATATAACCAGGGACGCAATAAAGCCCTGCACCACGTACGTTAAAGAGTAAAGGTTTGACAGTCATTTTGTTAATAAAAAATAAATACTTTTTTTTTTTTTTATTTGGAATCAATATTGATTACACTTACTGTTAGACAACGCTCTTCGGGGTCAATTACTTTAACAATAAGACGCGTATACAATATATTCGTGGCAACATGTAAGCACGTTGTCATTATTTCAGATATATCATTAAATTTTGAAGCTTCGTCGGTCAAGTATAGACGATCCAAGATATCACCACATAATTTTGCAATCTCCTTCTCATACCCAGAAACCTATGGTTAGCAGTATCCAAAAATAAAAAATCGATTTAAAAAAAAGTGCATAATCACGTGTTCATTTTTTTCAGTTAAACAAACTGCGTGATGCAATATTTTTTCGAAAAATATTAACCTTTTCACTGCCATGGGCGCACATATGCGTCCAAGTAAAGAAATTTAGATAAAAGAATGCAACTGTATTACGACCACAGCGACAAAGAGGAACTTTAACTGTACCGAATTTTAAATGGAAAAGACACGGTCAATTCCAACCTAAAATCCATGAGTTTGATAGCAGTAAGTGTGGTGTGCAAAAAGATGAGTTTGAACTCCACGAAATTTCAACTGCACTAGATTGTTTTGAAGCTCTATTCACTCCATTTTTAATGGGAAAAGTTGCTTTTGAAACAAATCGTTATTACCAACAAGTAATTGAAAAAGAAATGATGTCATCTCGGACATCTCGCTGATACTTAAATTTTTTTTTTTGATTGATTGATTTGTGTTTTAATTAAAACAATATAATTTTCATTTTAATACTGTCTAGTGAGAATACTAAAATACAAGTACATGTTTAACTCATATTTTATTAATTTTATATACAAGTTAATAAATTATCCTATCAATAAACTTGTTATTTTTTAGTATTAAGTTTATTACATTTTTATCACATGTTTTAATTTATATTGTTTTAAAATGTTATTGTACAATAAGGATTGTGATAATATTTGTTTTATATTTATTAAAAAAAAAAAATTGTTACAATATGTTGAATTTTTTATTTTTGAATTACAAAAAAATTAATAAAATTGAGCAATTTACGATACGTTATAACGGTTGTTGAAAATTGTTGGGAACCCTTGGCCGATGGATTTAAAAACTTGCTAAATACCATTTTGTAATTAGAGAAATTTAAAAAAAATATTTTTTTAAGTCTTATATCATAACAATTGATTGTTTTTATTATATATTTTGAAATTTTTAAAACATAATTTTAATTGGGCCTGGCTATGTAATACCATAAATAAATTTTTGGCAGTGAAAAGGTTAATACTTATTTTACATATTATTGATTAATTTTGGTTCTATTGAAACTGTGTAGAATACTTATTTATTTCATTACGTAGCGATGAATCATGCGTTTTTTTCGTTTGTGAATTCTTTTAAATGTATAAACTATAAATTAATGTATATAAACTATTTTTATGAACTGTTAAACAAAAATTATTGTTCATCCAAAAGAATCTAATATTTCATATTTTTAAAACAATCAACGCTATTACAGTATATTATTTTAAGCTTCGATAATTTGGTTAGACTTAAGATATCAATATATGATTATACAAATTATTTTATAAATCATAAAATCTGCGTTATATAAACTTTGTACTCCATGCACTTGTTATTTATATAACTTTATACTAACCTCATAAATTAATATATAAATAATTTATTTTTAGTTTAGGTTACATTTTTTTTTTTCTTTATTAGCTATTAGTATACAACTATGACAGCTCGACTATTACAGAAGGGTTACATATTATTTTGGCCACAACTGTGATGCTCAAATAATATGTTCATACTTATATTCAAATCACCCCATTAAAGTTATCTATAGTAAGGATTTATTTGCACTGAACAAAAATATATTTCTTACATATTGTAAAATTAACATATGGATATGGATCTAATTAAACAATATCACCAACAAAAAAATACATGTAATAAAATAAATAGTTAATTATGATGTTTTAAATCATACAATTATGTATGCATCATATTGGTATGGTCTCAAAGTTCTAATCGGCTTGAATTCAATACAAGCATATTATTAATTGATTATAATTTTGAGTTTAAGTTATAGAATCTTAAATCAATAAATCATATGATTTCAAAGAAAAATGAAATTTTTTAAATATATATTTTGATTCAAATAAAATGATAAATCATAGTTTCAATGGTATACTTACTAAGTCAGAATAATGCAAACATTCTTTAATTTTAACAATGAAACATGAAAGTAAAATAGCTCGGCAATCTATGTTTGAAAAAAGCTGGCTATGCACAATATCACTCATGAAGTTTAATTTTGGTTTCACAAACTTGATAGGATGCAAGCAATCAAGAAGTTCCACTAGGAATGAACTTAAACAGAATATATTACAATACCGTTAAAAAATTATTGGAATATAATACTTGCACAATAAAAATATACCTTGATTTTATATTACTAAAAACAGTTGTAATATCAGGTATTGATTGAGGTACATATTTGAGGCAAGCGGTTTGTAAGACTTTTGCAGAATCTGAATTACTACGCATCAAATTCAAGATTGACGTAAGTATTTCGTTCATAGATTTTTCAAACATTTGTTGATCCGTATATTTTTTTAATCTATACAATTGAAAAAAATAAATTTAATATAAAACACGTTGATCTGAAGATAGAGCCAAAAAGCCTTACTCAGAGGTATTCAAACTGTGCGTCGCGGAAGTAACAAAACCGGAAACCAAAATTAATGTAAAATAATAGATGTGTGTATAAATTTAAACATTATTTATTTATGTACATATAAAATATTTGATCTACATTTTTTCTATGTTGCCTATTCATTTAATAAATTGTTTTAAAAGCGTCTCATGATAAATAAATAAATTTACATATATATATATATATAAGTATACAACCATTGTTTTTTCGCCACGATAATTTAGAAGCCGTCAGAATATTGTAAAAATATAAAGGAGCATTGATGTGAAATAGTTTAAACACCTTTGGTCCAACTCATTAAAGCGTGATATCGTTTATGGATCTTCAAACTTAAAATAAGTTAAAACGGTCACCAGTTATTTTACTATGATTTCTAATTGAGTCACAGGATTGATCATTTTTTTTAGAAGTTAAATAACACCATAGTCACTAAATAAGAAGGGTTGAATCGAAATAATAAGAGGAAAGTTGGAATCCAAATGTAACTCTTCCGTCACACGAATCGCACATTAAAATTGACTTGGCCTTTTATCGAATGTCCTAAACAGCTAATTCTTGATTTAGATAGTCTTTTTGTCATTTTTGCGACCATAAGAAGTTTATCGTGCGGAAAACGTTATCGGTTAATCACGTTAAACAAATAAAACTCCCAATCTTAACAAAACAATGCTAGCCATAAATATTATTTATTAAAGTCATACTGACAAGTTTCTCAAAAATGTTGTTTTTTTAGTTTTTTTTAATTTTGAAAATCATTTAATTTTTATTTATTTATTATTTATTGAATTATATTATATTTATTATTATTAAAAACATTTAGTTGTAATTAGGTAAAAAATTGTTATTAAAAACATTTGGTAGTAACTATGTAAAAAATATAAAAAAAATTATTAATTTGGTAAAAATTTGTAACACATTGTTTTTATAAATTGGTATCTGGTAATGAGATTACCAGTATACCGTGACATCTCTTCTCTTAAAAATATTTGTTTTTCATGATGTTTTTTAGATTTTTTAGTTCCATTACTTCTGCATTTAATATAAGTTTCAGATTGTACTTCTAACAGCTCGTTTATAAATAAAAAAATATTTGAGTGCCCACTATAGAAACAACTGTTGAGCTTACAGTGAAAACTCTCACAACTATTCGTAGTTCTATTTAAAGTAGTTGAGAATTGAGCCCATATACTTGGTGGAAAACTATCAAACTTATCGAAAAAATCTAGGTAGTGAAATTTATGATCGGTATAAAGGTTGTTTAAAAAAACATTTGGATGACTTCGACCGACCAAAACCGTGATGACGTATTAAAAAAATAAATATTGTATCCGTCAATTGGTTGAACCGATAACGACGATCCCACAATACCATTTCAGTGAGGGAGAAAGGAAGTCACGGAGCTTCGAAAAATTTCCCCGTCCTCCGGGTACAAACAATTATCGGCCATGTGGGATTTTTAAATATGTGACAAACATAATATATTTTCCACGTTCATTTAAAATATTGTCTTAATAAAACTTAAAATAACACTGTTAACAACTGTTGTAAGAACTTTTATTTGGTTTTCTGGAGATAAAATGTTAGGTAAAATATAAATCGCAATTGAATTAATAAAAAAAAATATTACTCTGAGGATAACGATTTTGATCTGACGATAAACTTCATGATATAATTCAATGATTTATATACGTTTAAAAGATAATCTACATCGGTTCGATTCCAGTCTGTTAAATAATTATTTAAAACCGGCATCAACTTGCTGAAACATGAAATAAAATAATTAAAACGTAAAACAATTATTGTTTTGAATATCATATTGTACCTCACCTATAGGCTATTTCCACATCGAAATTTTCTTTGATGTATAAATCTAAAACTGGTTTGAATTCCAAATGGTTTTCATCGCAAACCAGATCAATGATATATATCTAAGCACACGAAATAAAACTTCGGATAAAAAAATGTGTTTTGTGTCTATACCCATTTACTAACCAAACAGTCAAACACCATGGTGTCGAGAGTATTCGTATATGGATGGTTTTTGTAAATGTCAAATAACGCATCTAGAACGTCATGTAAAAACATTAACAACCCTTTTGCAGTTAATCTTTTCAAGACTGTTAAGCTCTCGAGTAAGTCCGCAGGACTTCGTTCCCAACGTAAATAGTTTAATAGATAGACTAGATAAAAACCAATTTTAAGTACGTAGTTTACGAATAATACATAAACGCATATGCATTTATTTATTTATTAGCAATGTGTTTATAATCGTAATTATAGAATTCCATACTTCCTTTTGAAAACTCTCCGTTCGACAAAACTGTATAAAAATCATTTTTCACGTCGTCAAGAGTTATCATTTCCGAAAAACCTATATTTTTTACGAAGTCTACATAACGTAATTCTGTCGTTTCATCTCGATTTTTCGCAGTTAAATAAACGTTGTAGTTATACCTATGATGATGGACATTGGCAATCGACATTTCGTACTCACTGGTAGTCTACAAACAGAAATATGTTCAATACACCCGGTCACGCGAATCGAATGAAATCGTACGTTTTTATCATGGATGTATTTAGCGGTAACCGCATGGTATTCGTGTAGCCGGAGAATCGGTGCCCGGAGTGGATTTATCATATTCCCCTGTTCATCCATGATCACCATATCCAGTTTAAAAAATCTGAAAAAATTCGCTAATATTGAGATAGGTATTGAAATAGCACGACCAAGGCTCAAACATTTATACATTTTAAAAAAAGAATAAAAATATGCATTGAAATGAAAGCCTCTAGGAAAAAAATTGAACTTATTTCTCGCTATTTTTGTCCTTCACCCCTTTGCTCCTCGGACAAGATATAATATTATACGTATTTGGTGTATCCAGATTTTAAAGAAACGATAAATGATTTTTTTTCATAAAACGATTATGAGCTGAATTTCAGTGCAATTTAAGGGAATTAAAATTCTCATTTCAAATCCTTTTGACGGATACAGGAGAAAAAATGATTTGATTTTTTTATTTCCATCCTGATCGATTTATACAAGAAACATAGAACAGAAATAAGCTATTTTTCATCAATTTTCAACTTTCAATTTTTATAAAAAAAAAAAAAAAAGTCCATTCTATCATAATGAAACTATGGATATTTTGAATCTTTTGGTTAAAAAGAAAATGTCTCATTTCTCCAACAGGACAACTTTAAACAAATTTGAAAAAACTCTGCCAAAAATTGGACTTAAGATGGTAAAATATATTCGCGGTAATTTATTTTCATAATGAAGCTTTGCTCAAAATCATTTAGGTAAAGATATTATCTTTATTTTTTATGCAATACATCTAGCCCCGATATCTAGTCCTAGAGCAAAAAATGCCCAATGATGCAAAGCACATACATTTTATGCTTCTAATTTTGAACGAATCAAAAATAAAATAAAATTTCACAATTTTATATTTATAGTTTGAAAAAACTGAATTAATTTCCGAAGTTTTCCTCAATTTTTAACTTAATAATATATTCATAACATGATTTACGTGTTATTTTATCTACTTTAAATAAATTTTAATAAATTCATCACAGAAGAATGTTTGACTTGTTTTGTATTCAGACTTCAGAGGCCACGTAATGGAACAATAAATTAAGCTCAACAGTAAAAATAAACATATATTTACATAATATTAGTAAATTGATATCCAATGTAATAATATACTTGAAATAAAAAAAGTAACGTGATAAATACATAAATATATGGATAAAAAAAGAAAATAGAGTAGGTAATTAGTAAATGATAATCGAATGTATACGTGATATGGATTACGGGAGGTAACTAATGAAAGTTTTATGGAGTGTGAATATTAGGAAGTAGATTTGTGTTTAATAGAGACGTCAAAGCAAGTAAATGGTGGTCACGTATTGACTCAAGTTCGTCGAAAAATTTGGTGATGATATGAAGAAAAATTATAAAGTGATTATATTATTGTGGATATAATTTATATCATTGTATTCATTAGTCAGCACAATACTCAAAAAAATTTCAAGACATTTTTTTGATTTTAGTTTCGTATACTTGTTTCCAACATTTATAGCTAATGAAGCCATTTTTTGTTTTTCTCTTAGCTGGTGTAGCAAAATTTTTCTATTTGATATTCCTTTCCTCAATTGTATTAAATTGTTTATGTGTTCTTCTAAACTATGAAAACTTGAGTGGTTTGACTGGAAAAAAAACGCAGAAATATATTAGTTAAATAATTTTTATAGGTACTTAATATTTACAACTATTATAGTATTATTTTTCTTCTTCTTACTACGTATTTTCGTTTCCATATTGCACTCCATTCTCTAATAACGTTGGTTAATTCGTGCACTAGTTGGCGTTGATAAGATCTGTCCAATTCGGGCGTTCTAATAAAAACAAATAATTATTAGACGATTGAGAAATATTGCGAAAATTCGAAGAAAATTCGACAAACCCAATTCGTTCCATGATGTGAAAAATCTTCCGATAAAATTTTCGATGGGTATATGAATACTTAAATGGAAATTAGTGACATCGTTCGACTCACTTTCCTAAAATATTTATATACTTGGTGAAAAAACATGTACTACGAACATACTTGTTGCTAATAACCAAAATAAAATTATTAATTTCAAAATTTATGAAAATGCCGTGAACCACTTGAAAAGCAATATGAAATGCGTTCAAAAATATTGGCAGATTGATAGTTTATGTACCTACATGGCTATATATGTACGAGGATTATTATTAAAAACACTTTGAGATGTCTATGGTAAAGGCTGATTGTCGTGACAGTTGTGAGTAATATTAAAAATATCTTAAATGACTTTATCATCTGGTACAGTGACTCAAACTTAGGTACTTTGATTAAAACTAGTGTTTTAAAACATTATTACCAAGTATTTTTGAACATATCGCATCACTTCTATGCGTTTATTAGAAGCATGACCAAAAAATTTTCTCACTAAAGAGATTACTTGGCGAACTGTTTGATGTAACTCAAAGGCTATCAAATTTTTTTGTCAATATATGTATCACCTGTGAGTACCTAGTATGGATTTCAGTATGCCATCACCATAGGCAGTGGCGTATTTAGCTTTTAGACGCCCATATAGGCTAATTTAATCTGCCATCCCTCTCTACGCTACTAAGAGACCAACAATATCTGGTCTAAACGTTTCTCTTTTAATCTTTGTTTACGCATTTTTCTTTTCAAAAATATTGTTATTAAATTTTTTAAATGGACACCTAAAAATAATATATTTCGGGCCTAGTATTTTACTTTACCTACTTAACATTAAATACTTGTAGTTTGTACAGTCCCATCATAGAAATATTAATAAAATACTAAATGACAATAAATAAATAACAAAATCGTACAAAAAAAAAACCTTAAAATCTATTAAAATCAAATAAGAAAAAAAAATGCTTTTTTACAATTACAAATAAAATATTTGAATAAACAATTAGTTATCAAAATAATTTTAATAATTTTAAGCATTAAAACAATATTTTGCGTCTGCTTTTTTGTTCTGATAACGCTTTTATGACGTCTTCATAATCTATTTCTGTTGTAATTGTGTTATACATTTTTAGAAAAGACCCATATTGTTTTTTGTCCACTCAAATTACTAATTAAAAACCATAAGATCCTTCGCTTCACTCAGAATCTAAAAGCTGGTAAGTGAGATGATGGTGGTACAAGTTCGTCCTTCGTCCTTTCGGTCCTCGGACAAGATATTGGTGATGAATGTATTAAGTTTTAAAGAAATGATGACTCATTTCTTTAGTATAAAACGATTCTGAACAAAGCTTCAGTGTAATATAATATATTATTATTTAAATACTGTTTACGTATTTTACGGTTATTTGTATAATTTTTGGTGAGTTATAATAATTTATTAAATGTGTATAAAAAAAAATCCTGACTAACGATTTTTGAATTTTTTTTTAGGATAAGTAGGTAGGTATATGAGTAAGGTCATATTAAATTTTCAGAACTTTTTGTCAAATATTTCAAATTATATTACATAAAAACTTTCAAACAATTTGGTAAATTAAAAGTTCTATATTTAAGTCAATAGTACTATAATTGTTCTGAAAATGTTGTCCAATATAAAAAAGTATGTATTTGATATTGGATAAAATTTTCAAGTTTCTATCTTCAATACTTTTCGATTTATGACTAAATACCTAAAATCTGAACAGTGAAAATCTTGTTTACGGCGAATTTTTACCGTTTTTACTCAGTTTTTCAATCGTTATTCTTGATTACTGGAAAACTATGGAGATTTTGGAAAAATGTCTTCTCTAAAGTACCATCTCAGTTCAATATCGAATCTAAAAAGTTGCTGCACGAAACTTTTGGGCAAGGATTTCTATAGGAAAAAGTGTTTACAGAAAAAAAAAATAAAAAAAAAAATAAACATCATTGTAAAACCATAAGATCCTTCGCTTCACTCAGAATCTAAAATGATTGATTACATTACACATGAAGTAGTTTCAAATTTCAATAGAAATCGTAATAATTTTAATGTACCTACCTACATAATACCTATATTCATACGAGTATACATTTTTTTAAATACAATTATTATTTGAGTATATATAAAACAAATTTATTCAAATTAATTTACCTAATAACTCTTAATTCTACAAAGAAACGCCGTCCCCTAAAAAAATCTGCCCTAGGCTCCAGCCTACTTAGCCTGCCCTTAAATACGGCACTGACCATAGGCGTTTGCACGTGGTGTGCTGGGTGTGCAGCTGCGCACCATGCGAAAAATGCCGCCTACTTTATAACCTGACATTTCTGTTATCGTATCAAATAAGTATATTATTGCCAGGAAAACGCACAACAAAAAATATACGTTTTTACACCTAATATATTTTAAATCGATAAATGGTAGCTCTAACCGTAAATATAATTTTGATTTGATCAAAAAGGTTGGATGGTCTAACATGGATTCGGTAACAGCGTGGTCATAGAAAAGGACCAGATAATTAATGATTTTTTTTGTTTAATAAAGTTGTTACACGAAGACGCACAGACTATTTTTGCAGAGTAATGTGAAGTAATGAACAGTACAGGTATTGAATGACATGTTTTATCGGTCTGCGTTGACGGTGCGTCTACTATGCTAGGCCTTGTAGCAGCGGTCCAGGCTGAATGTAAGGAGAAAAACCCTAAACTTACCTGTGTACATAGTTAACGGCCTTGTTTAAATCTCGTTTTAATAGATTTTCCTGGATAAGATAACCGTGTAATATTTCATTTTAGATTCTGAACGAAGTGAAGAATGTATTGATTTTACTATGATGTGTGTTTTTTTTTTTTTTTTTTTTTTTTTTGTTTTTGTGTCTGTGTACACCATAACTACTCGAAATAATGCTTCAATTTTGAACTTCAGGGTATGTTTTCGGTGGCAAAACGAATATCGGAGGTACCTTAGAGAGGTCACAAGTGAAAATTCCCAAAAGTTTTCAAATGCCACGGGAAAAACAAACAAAAAATGAGGAAAAAACGGTACTTTTTGTGCAAAACCCGTTTTCGACGAAATCGATTTTTTTATTTAGCCGTTACTCAAAAACCAAAAATTGTAGATACTTGAAATTTTCACCAAATGTTTATATTGAAATCATCTATACGTGGTAAAATTTTTGAACACTTTTGACTTTTTTTGAGCTTTTTATAGACAATTTAAATTTTTGACTTTTCTTAGTTTTTTTTTCTGAAAAGTGGATAAAAAAAATTTGCCTGGACAAAAAATCTTGAAAATTTAATATAAAGTTCCTCATAAGAAGTACTTATCGGTATAAAAAAAAAATTCAAAGCGAAATGCACACCTTTTTTTTTATAAGCATAAAAAGTTTAAATTTTTATGAAATATTGAAAAATCGCGAAAATTTGAACTTATTTTTTTCTGAAATGTGGATAAAAAAAATTTGGTTGGCCATAAAACTTTGAAAATTTAGTACAAGGTTCCTCATTAGAAGTACTTATTGCTATTAAAAAAAATCAAAAATCGTGAGTCACAATTTTTTTTTATAAGCATCTAAAGTTCAAACGTTTACGAAATAATTACATGATTGCGTAAAATAATAATTTAGCCTTAAACGATTTTTGATATTTGTTCTTATTCAAAAAGTATAAGTCGAAAAAACTTGAAACTTCACCAAATGTTTATATTGGAATCATCTATATGTTTTCTATCTAAACTTTAGACTTTTTTTGAGCTTTTAATAGACAATTGAAATGTTCAACTTTTCTTTGTTTTTTTTTCTAAAATGTGGATAAAAAAAATTTGACTGGACAAAAATTCTTGAAAATTTAATACAAGGTACCTAATATGTCGAACTTATCGGTATAAAAAAAAAATTCAAAGCGTAATGCACAATTTTTTTTTTATAAGCATAAAAAGTTCATATTTTTACGAAATGTGTAGAAAATCGCGAAAATTTGAAGTTATTTTGCAGTTGAAAATTCATAAAATTTTAAGTATTCAAAACTAAGAATTGTAAATTCGGTACAAAGTTTGACATACGTTTTCCTTCAATTATCTGTAAAAAAATTTGCACTGGAATAAAATCAAAAATTTTTATGAGTGTTTGAAATTACAATTTTTTCACATAATCGCGTAAAATAACAATTTAGGCATCATTGATTTTTGATATTTGTTCTTATTCAAAAAGTATAGGTCGTAGAAACTTTAAACTTTTACAAAATGTTTAAATAGGCATTTTCTTTACATAGTTGTATTTTCAAAATATTTCGTTTATTTTTTAGCTATTTATAGGCATTTGAATAATTCGATTTTTCTTAGATTTTTTTTTATAAAAGTCGATAACAATTTTTTGGCCCTGCCAAATCGCTTGAAAATTTAATAGAAGGTTTTGAATAAGTTGATCTAAGAGTGATTCAAAAATTATTCAAATACATAGGCATAATTTTTTTTTATAAGCAGTTGAAGTTCAAAAATCGACAACATTTGTCAAAATCACGAATATTTGCAAATTATTTTGTAGTTGAAAATGTATAAAAATTGTTGTATTCAAAGATAAAAAATGAAAATATTATGTAATATCACAGCTGATAAAGATAATTAAATAGATTAAGTTTATTATAATATAATCAGTAGCTGACAGCTGTTCTATACAAAATATTGGTAGATTGTAAACACAAGGTGTATAACGTACCTTTACATGGTTGAATAGAACGTTACTAACTTCCAATTTCCAGTTATTTTAATGTGTGTATCAGTTCCATAAACATGCGGATTTTATATATTATTATTAATTATTAATATTTAAATAGACGTAGCCACGGAGCATTCAGCATATATGGACGGCGGGGTCGGGTGGTACCGTCACGATAGTGCATTTAGGCAAATAATATGGTATTTACCTACGCCCTATCTATGCACATCCTGGTTTGTCCAATGCTCACGAGCAGAAGTCACATGAATAGACAAATGTAAATTTAACCCAATCTAGGATATTAAAATAAAATATATATTACAATTTAAGGCTGACATCTTCATCTTCGTTCAGAATCGTTTTTTTTTTTATAATATAAAATAATTCCAAAATCTATCCAATAATGCCTAATCTAGCAATGCATCTCGTGTATCCCACCCAACTACTGTATCCTGTACTTAACTTACAATGATTTATCATTGCATTCAAATGTAAAGTACCATACAACTAAACTATCGTAAACCAGGTGATCCCATGATAGAAAGTGCTATGCACTCCTCACCATTATCTTGTCCGAGGAGCGAAGCGACGAAGGACGAACTTCCACCACCATTATCTTATCGGCTTTTTTATTGTTTAAAATATATTATTAATTAATTGTTTTTTATTTTAGATAATGAGTAAGTAGGTATTCCATTTGATAATATGAGAAAATATGCATCTAATGTAAGTATTTTAAAACAAAATAAAAATCCTGATTACAATATAGGATCTACTGAGTAAATTATTTAAATCTTTAAAAATAAGTGAAATAATACCCACAGCATAGTAGTTGGGGGGGGGGCTTAGACCCCCCAAGTTGGAATAATAGCCCCCCAAAAAACTTAAGGCCTTAAGATGTACCGGTGGGGGGGGGTTGTTAAATCCTTTCCTTGGAAGGGCTAAAACCCCCCAAAAAAATTGACCACCCTACGCCTATGACCCACAGCTTAAATTTTAGATTCTGAGTGAAGCGAAGGATCTTATGGTTTTACAATGATGTTTATTTTTTTTTCTGTATAGAAATCCTTGTCCAAAAGTTTCGTACAGCAACTTTTTAGATTCGAAATTGAACTGAGATGATACTTTAGAGAGGCCATTTTTCCAAAATCTCCATAGTTTTTCCAGTAATCAAGAATAACGATCGAAAAACTGAGTAAAAACGGTAAAATCGGTGAAAATCCACCGTAAACGAGATTTTCACTGTTCAGATTTGAGGTATTTAGTCATAAATCGAAAAGTATTGAAGCTAGAAACTTGAAAATTTTATCCAATATCAAATACATACTTTTTTATATTGGACGACATTTTCAGAACAATTATAGCACTCTTGACTTAAATAAAGAACTTTTAAATTACCAAATTGTTTGAAAGTTTTTATGTAATATAATTTTAAATATTTGACAAAAAGTTCTGAAAATTTAATATGACCTTACTCATATACCTACCTACTTATCCTACAAAAAAATTCAAAAATCGTGACTCAGGATTTTTTTTATACACACTTTAATAAATTATTATACGATTTTTTACGATATTGTCTGATTTCTTTTAAGTTTATTTCTAATGAAATATTGAGTATTTGTTAGAAAGTTCTGAAATTTTAATACAAGTTTACTCTTATACTAAACTATCAATACCGAAAAAATATCAATAATCGTGACTCAAGGTTTTTTTTCCAAGCATTTAAGTAAATTATTATCACGATTTTTACAGAATAAACTGGTTTTTTAATTTATTTTGATTGTTCGATTGAAAATTTGTATCTTATAACATTTTTATATTTGTTAAAAAGCTCTGAAATATTAAAATGACCTTACTTAAATAACATTACTTTCTTAGATATTCTAAAAAAAAATTTGAATATCGTTAGTCAGAAAACCCAGTCAATACATTTGCATGGATGCCAACGGAACCTAATATAGTGTTATGACGATTGACGAATGAAGCAATATTTATTACAATAAACTATAAGGGAAACTTTACTTAGGGCTGAAACAGACGACCGGTTTCTTTTTACATTGAGTTAGATTAGAGTAAACAGACGATACCGTTTTTCGCCGGCCGGTTAGTTCTCGTCGGAACTCGCCGGCCGGCGCATTTACCAGGCTTGGTGGGTACCGGCGACCGGCCGGCGAAAAAACCACCGGTTCCCAGCAAATTACATATAAAATGATTGGAGTGAACACACGACCGGCCGTTTCGCCGGCCGGCGGCCCGAAATTTGTTACATTTCTTACATTATTTTGATGCCCGATTCGAAGATTTTAAAACTTAAACTTATTTATTGTCCTATCTCCCTATTGCCCCCCTCCCGAAAACTCATTCTAAATATGGGGCCATGCCCCTATACACATTTTAAAAACCATAATATTGTATTTAACAGCGAAGATTGAGTTTATGTAAACAATAAAATGATGATACTTGTTCTCTTAAAATAAATATCATTCATTGTATCTTCTGTGAGTATTTATTTCTCATTGGTATTTATTTTTAATGTAATTCAAGGTAGAAAGAATGTTCAAGATAGAACATTTCAGAAATGTATCATTGCGGTAAGTTGTAATATTCACATATATAAGTGTATCAAACCTTTTGAAAAATACTGTAAACATTGTATATACTCTACCAGGTGATTAAAATACGAAACTCGCCGGCCAGCGAGTCCTCGTGTGTTCACATTTATTGTGACCGGCGAAAACCGGTCGTCTGTTACAGCCCTTACTCATGAATCGTGATAAAAATTCCACAGGATGACGCATATATTATATATTATATATTAGTATGGTCAAGTGACGAAGCAAGGTGCTTCCGTGAAGGACTCTGGGCCGTACTTCTGTAGTGTGAAAGTACCTCGGAGCCGGTAGACGCGCTCACTGGCGACCCGCGTGAGTGCGTGTGATGTTACTGTAGATACAATATTGTGGGGTCCTACCTTCCTAACGGGTGGTGACACGTATTCTGGACAAGTATATCCACTTCTTTTAGCTTATGATGAGGGTAGAGACCATTATTTGCCCTACTGGTGAGGGTTATCGGGTGGTGGTGGGATGATAGCGCCATCTCTCGGCCACGCGGACTGCGTTGCGCCGGCGCAACCGCGGGCGAGTAGTACGCGCGTTACTGTAGAGATACCGTTACGGTGTGACCGTTACAAACGTGTTATCGAAGTCAAACTGAATTGTATTATTTATTTTTTTTTTTTTTTTTGTCAAATCCAATTCGATTACAATTTAATTGAAAATAGTTGCGTACGTCATGCTAATTTAGAGACAATTCTGACAATTTCAACTTCAATCAATATAAAATTAAAAACGATAAAGTTACTATCAACAATAGGTGATCTCGTCACTCAGATGCAGTCGAAGCAGCTAAATATAACTATGAAGCAACATTAAAAGCATTATAAGAAATAGCAGACTCAACCAATCTTCCAGACGTAAAGGCAAAAACAAAAGGCATAATTTGTCTTTGAAAACAATTAAATTTGTTTTTGCTATGTGTGCGTCAAGTCCTATCCTAAATTGAATTGATAAAGTAAGTGCCTCGTTAAAATTACCTAACTTAGATTTGCATACAGCTATGAAATTGATCACCGCGTTGAAAAAATCTCTGCAAACGATGCGACCGGATGAATCATAATATGATAACATTTTTGAAGAAACAAAAATGGTTTGTACTAACGGGGATGTAGTTGTACCTGAAGTAAAAAATCTGCAGGGTGACTACATTTTACGTTAACTGTTGAGCGTCCCCGTGTCCTATTGTTAGATACCTATTACAGGGAAATAAAGAAGACTCATTACTAGAGGTCGGATTTTTATGGTTTTACATATCTATTTCTAGTGTATACAGTTTAATGAGAGTAAGATGTCTAAGCAATTCATGAAACATAAAATTAATAGGAAATTTTTTATTTTGCAAAACAAAAGCATAGTTTAAGGGTTAAAGAATATCCGAGAATAAAAAACAATATTTTTATAAATATTTTTCCATGTACGTACATGGGAATTTCGATAACATCGCAGATCAACAAATACAATAGGTATTCAATATGTGAGTTATTTTCATATCCTCCGAGATTTTTCATTAGAACAAAAATTATTGATCATTAGATAATTCTTATTGATTAAATATAATATCGAGAGAAAAAACCAAGAATACAAATTTTTGAAAAACATTTGACAAAATCTCTGTGGAAATAGCACAGTACGACTTCCAGAAAATTATTTACCTAAAATGGTAGCCGACTTGCGATATTTTTCAGTGAAATCGGTTGATGTCGAACGGACAAATACAGCAAATACAAAACATTCTAACAAATCGACATACTACAATGACACCGGAACATATGGAGAAATATATTGGAATTAATTGCTTTATAAATAAAATTTAATAAAATCGATTTAAAATTTTAAACTGTAATTGCGGAAAAAAATTAAACTTTATCTATTATTGTAAAAAAAATTTTTTTAATTATTTTGAACTGTTATTGACTTGTTGTAAACAATATTTATTAAATATATTGAAACTGAATAACTTTTATTATTATTATTATTTTTTTACCGAATATTGAAAGAATATTAAAAAGATATATTGCCTATTTTAAATTACATAAAATCATCCATTTTAAGGATATTAAGAGGATATAAATCCGACCTCTACTCATTGCATATAGGTCGTTAGTTTATTATTATTATAATTGATAAGTACGGGGAGCAGGTGTATGGCTGGTTTATGTAGATAACATATTAAGCCCAGCCACAGATATTAATAATTAACTTGTTTTATATTTATATTTAGTTAAATTAGTTTTATATTTAGTTAAATATAAACGCGGCTGTAACATAGATACTATTTATTGGAAATCTACCAAGTGCATCCCAAAATGATCTTTTTTCAGATTACAGAAGCAAGTTCGCATCCTGCAATTAAATATCGACCGAGTGCGTCCCAGGAAATGATATTTTTTTCACGTTGCCCGAGTTCGCTACAAATGATACTTATTGAACGTTTATAGTGCGTCCGTAAAAAGGTTATTACATCTTTAAATATTTTATTGTATATTTCATACGTTACAATTCATTTAGCATTATCTAGTGTGTACTATAAAGAGATTATATATTTTTGTTATTTTCTTTCAAAATTATAAAATGATTTTAAATAAATATGAAATTGTGTAACTATTGACAATCATATCAATCATTATTTTGTTTTGTTTGAGGTTCTGAGTGAAGCGAAGGATCTATAGGTTTTACGGTGATATTTATTTTATTTTCTGTAAACACTTTTTGGTTAACTAAATTTTGTCCAAAAGTTTTATTCAGCATCTCTAAAGATCAAAAATATTATCTAGTTAGTAATTTATAAAAGGTCATTTTTCGTAATTCTCGTGTTTTTCCAGGCGTGAATAAAACTGCCGAAAAACCGAGTAAAAAAGGTAAAATTTGCCGTAAACAATACTTTTAATCAATTGATTTTAGTCATCTAATAAAAAATCCAAAATTTATATAACTAAATACATTTTTTTTTTTAATTGAATATGATCATAGGTACCTGGTATTCATACAATTGTCTAACAATTCCGAAAAATTTTTTAAAAATCGTGACACAAGATTTTATTTTTATAAGCGTAGTCACAACTACATTATTGTAAGATTTTTACGAAATTAACTGATTTCTTTTAAGTTTATTCCTAATTAAGTTTTTGATATTTGATTAATAGTTCTGAAAATTTTATATAACCTAACTCATATACTTCGCTAACGATATCGAAAACATGTACAATTTACTATACATTGTTTTTATATATCGTATTGAAATTAATAATCAAATTAACTGAAAAGATACGTATATCTAATATTTTCGAAATTTTGTTATTAGCCAAATAATTTTGAAATTTTTATCAAGATGGTCTAAAGTTATTTTTGATAATTGGTGAACATTTCAAGTTTTTAGCTCCATTAATTTCGGAGTGATGACTAAATGATTCAAGACCATTTCATTAAAATCTTAAGGTTCAAGGTATATTTTACCGATTTTACGGTAGTGTTTTCTACATAGTACTTAGTGAAAACATTTTTAATCACAAAAAAATGAGGTCTTAATAATAACATAGAAAACAATTTTTATCTATGTAAGGCGTGAATATTTGGACGTAATCTGCCACTAAAAAAAAGTGGTTCCGGACTTGTGTAAAATAAACATCATTGTAAAACCAATAGAGCCGTTACTTCATTCGGAGTCTTAAAGGGTCTTATGACAAAAATTAGAGGCCATATACTCAACTTTAGTTCACTTTGAGGTCGACTCAGATCTAGTTTAAACTCATTCCTTTAATTATTTATATTTTCATTCGCAAATTAAACGCACTAATAATTTTGCAAACAACGAGCGTAATTGGCTATAAATCCAATGATTTTTCGAAATAATTTAAAAAAGTATTCGTCAACGCTTCTTTTTAAAACACAACAAAACACAATCGACTAGATCACATCGTCAGACTTTACAACTAACTGTTTAACAAATGTTTTAAAAAGGAGTCTTAGTAGTCTTATTAACTATAATATACTGACCTGACAAAATGAAAATAAATCATACGAAGAACTCGGTAGGTACTTGTCATTCGCTACGCTCGTGCTTCGCGCCAAAATAGAACAACTAATAACATTATTATTGTAAAATAATATGCGTTATCTATTAACTATTTTTTTTTTTATCTCAAATGATTTACTGACTTTCGATTAATAATTATCTCGTTGGATACCTAGTGTCAATCGATTTTAATAACAATAATTTAAAATATTATATGACGTACACACAGGGTGTTCCACGAAGATTTCTATTCGAGCTTTAACTCTGCATAATGCTAAATCTGTACTTTTTTTTTCATACCCAATTCAAATAAACGGAGAACTGCATTTTTGAGAGTAAAATTATTTTTATCTACGAGAAATTTTGAGTTTTATGAAATAATTAACACTGTTCATAACTTATTAGTTACTAATTACCTATTACAACGAAATGTAATATTTAATATTCACCGTTTGTTTTCAAAATGTTCATTATTCGACATTTCGACCAATATAGATCAATAGACACGTATAAGCTTTTTGAGTGTGAAAACAATTTCATACGTGTGCATTATACATACGAGTTACAATTATTAAATCCTTGTATAAGGCACCCTGTATAATATATATACGTAGCATGCCAATAAAAATTAATTATTGAAATTAAATCATAAATTAAATTATTATTATCTTATCGTGCCTGTGGGAGTTTTACCCCCACACAATTCTTTTTTTTTTTTAAACACGGCACACGCGCGCAACACATATTATAATAGCACATATTTTAGTATCATATTTTACGTACTATTCATTTATAATTATTATCATAATCGAGTTTTAGTGAATTCGCGTAACGTTTATGTTTTCAGTTACGCTACGCCGCGACAGCCGTCCATAGACAAGAATATATATCGCTCCCTTCCTTTATAACGTATTCACTCACGACATCCCTAAAACACCCTGCACAGAACTCGGTACCTACGCTGACGATACAGCAATTGTGGCCTCCGACGTGAATCCAGTTATGGTCACTACAGGGGCGTATTTATGGGGGGGGGGGGGCTGATGGGGCTGCAGTCCTCCCTGAAATTTTTGTTTAACGTAGAAAATTACAGTATTTGTACAGTATTCTACATTGTGTAGTGTGTACATTTTAATAATAACAATAATTTTTATAGAATACGGACTGATAAAGTATCGTGATCTAGCGCAGCTGTTTAAAATGTGAATTGAGTGAGGTATAAACATTAACTATATTTTTTAATTTTCTACAGCCCCCCCTGAAAATAAACTCTGGATACGCGCCTGGGTCACTAACATGACACAAAAACACCTTAAAATAATCCATCTTTGGACAAAACGTTGGAAAATTAAAATAAACGAATCCGAGTCCTCCCGCATAACTTTCATCTTAAATAAAAAAGCAACATGCCCACAAGTATCAATGAACAATATTCAAATCCCCACCGGCTCAGAAGTCAAATACCTTGGCCTTACTTTAGATTGTAAACTTACCTGGAACGCCCACCTAACACTCAAACGAAAAGCTTTAAATGCACGTCTCCATCTATTAAGACAGACATCTGCGATAAAAAATGAACATAAATAATAAATTAATAATTTATAATTCCCTTCTTAAACCACTATAGACTTACGGCATTCAACTCTGGGCCGCGGCAAAACCCTCCAATACCCGAAAAATTCAAGCCTTTCAACCCATTTGCCTTTGCCTCCTTTCCTCTACACCTTGGTACATAACAAATAATAATCTCCATAAATACCTCAAAGTTCACACCTTAAATCAAATTTCTAAAATGCATCACACCAAATTATACATAGTGACCATATATTTTATTTTATCAAAACGAGACAAAAAAAAAAAAAAAAAAAAAAAAAATCATAATTATTTGTTACAAACAAATATTTTTAATTTAATAATATTACTATTAACCTAACCTAACTATTAATTGATAATTTTACGATTTTAAATATTAAGCTATCTTAAAAGAGGTGTACAATAACGTTTGAATAAAATCACTTATAAATGTTAACGCCAAATTGTTTCGTATGAAAACCCAAAATCATTAATTAAGTTTTTGATTAAATCAGGATCTCAGCATTAATACAGTTTTCAAAATTAAAAAAATAAATAATTATTAAACAAATTATGTCACAAAAAACTTGTATTTATTATTTTGTAAATACCTTCTAAAAATGTTTGGAATATTTTTCTATGTTCTAAGTATCTGAATAAATAATTATGAGTTGATTTTTTGAGACTATGGTGGACAATTGAAATTTGTTTTCATTCCATAAAACCTTTTTTTAAATATATTCGAACAAATCGACGGTGTTTTGTAGAAAGGGCATAACCATCAAAAAATCGAAAAACGACTATTTTGTGTCAAAATTTTCAGAAAAATTAAAAGCTTAATCTGTAAAAAGGATGTCTATAACCATAGACTCAGTATTTACCTATAGGAGTAATAGTATACGCAGACGCCTATTTTATAAAATAAAATTTTAATTTTAAAACATAAAAAGGGTGTACAGTGTACACCACACTTTTAACATTATCTTATTACTCTTGATAACCAGTACTTAAACCAAATATTATACTGTGGTAAAATATTTTAAAAAAATTTCAAAAAATTATTTCAATAAAAAGGTCTTTTGGAAATTTAAAACACAAGAAGGGTTTGAGCCACAATAAACTAATAACATCATAAAGGTGCTTGGAAATTAAAAACACAAGATGGTACCCCCACGTATACCTTTTTATAAGTGACAATTACAATGATACTCCATATTTTTATTAACATTATCAATATAAAAACAATTCAATTAATATTTCTATTTTCCAAAATTCTATTTTTAATAATATTATAATTAAAACTGTATTTTCTGCATTGTTTTTACTCTCCCATGAACATTTTTGAAGTTGTTGGTTACGCCCTTTTTACAAAACACCGTCGATATGCTATAATGTCAGTAATTCAGTATCATAATTTGCAATTGAGCAAAAAAAACTGAAAAATAATATAATTCATGTTTTTATTTTTATGTCAGAGGCACTCAAAGAAATAAGTAGAAGGGAACAATGACATAAGGAAGCATTTTGCTAAATAATAACACAGTTATTGTAATTACGACTATTAATACTCAAATAATAAGAGTATAATTAGTATAGACAAAAAATTGACTAGGTACAAATTAATTACTTTAAAAGTACTATAACATTTATTACTTTGGTAAATCTGAATGAATGAACAAATTATACATTAAGTAATATAAAAAATATAAACGCCATCCATAAACAAATATTACATAATATTAAAGTATAAAATACACACAACACACGACAAACAAATACAAAATAAATAAATAAATATTGATAGTAAAAATAAAAATAAGATTATTATGACTCAAAGATTACAAAACTTAAACTATCAAACTCATCTCTTCCAATACAAAATACATTAAATAAATAAATAAACACATACATTATACAAGGCAATTCTTTTAACTTTGAATCTGTAAATAATTTAGTTTTGGCACAATATACTGTACCATATTTTTCATAAAATATTTGTATAATACTGATTTTCTTCCTAGTAAATAATTAAGCACAGTTAATTGAAGTTTAGATTGAAGAAGTAGAGAAGGGCACTCAAACACAGTTAATTTATAAGACACATTTATATATTTTCCTCTTTTATTTTTCAATTTAGTCTAACCTTTGAAATAAAATTATAAGATACTTTTTTGAAAATCGAAAGTTATGCAGGGTTAATTGAGCTGATAAAGTGAAGGATAAAATAATTATGATGAAAAATATGAAATAGTATATGATTGATCATTTATGTTATAAACATTATCAATAGTTATATATATATATATATATATAATTATTTATGTATAAAAAATATAAGCGATATAAAAATAAATCACTTTGTATAAAATAAATCCTATAATCATTGGATTTGCAGTGCAAAATAATTGACGTGCGTTGTTTTTTAAATTTAATTTACATTTATGTTTTAAAATGGTAACTGCGTTTTTATTGACATTGGTTTCAGTAAATAAGTCGTTATAAAACAAATCATATTATACTTTTGTCTTATAAACATTATTAAAATCTATTTATATAAATAAATAAATAAATATATAAATATTTATATATTTATATGTACATAATATATGATAAAAAAAAAAATACATATTATATTAAGAAGAGAAAGGCAGTCTACTGGATCAAATATTACATTTTAACAATAATATATTGATATCCCACACAATATTTATTAAAATATTATTGTTAAATCTTTTTCCTGTATATAAAAATACAATCTAATAATATTATAGTAAAAATGATGATACATCAATACTTTGAAATAATATTTGTAAGTTAAAATATTTTTTATCTCTCTTTTTATGTTTTGGACATATATAATAAATATAAATATTGCACCAAATTTTAATTAAAAAAAAAAAAAATTGCCAAAAAAAGTATCTGTACTTACAAATATATTTACAAAAACATTTTATTATTGATTGATCAAATAAAATTTTTTATCTTTTATCCTAAATCCAATTAAAATAATAAAATAAATTTTTATCAATTTAATACTTACATTAATTTTCTAAATTGAGATTACGTAAATTATTATGTTTTTGTGGAAATCAAAATTAAATGATACAAACACAACAAAAAACTATTCGGATTAATAGAATAAATACTCTTCATTGGTCACAGCTTCATTTGGGTTGGAAAAAAAATAAAATTGATTTACTTATCTACATAGGAGCTTTCATAGGAGGTTTCTTTGGAGGAGGTGTAGGTGGCCTGGTAGGTTCTTGTAGATCAACTAAAGGTAGCGGCTAAATATAAGAAAAATTATAAATATAAATTTATTTGTTCAAGCTCAGTATCATAAATGTAACATAAAACATTACTACTAACCATAATATTGTTCAAAATGATGGGACTAGAATAATCTGATAAGCCCAAATTATCTTTATCTGAAATATTTGAATAATCTGATTCCCTAGTTTTTGCAGGCAATGGTGGAGGAGTATCATCATCACTTGCCGTTGAGTCTGTTGCCACTATTACAAATTTATAGGTAAAATTGAATGATATTCATATGATTGAAAATAAAATATGACTACTTACATAAGGAATCTCTATTTAGGCTGTTCATGGATGGTAACTTCGAATATTGAAACTGACCACTATTGGGTCGACTTAAACGTCTTTCTTTCTCAACCTCTGAGCGTAATGGCCTCTTTGGTGTTAACTAAATTTTACAAAAATAATCATTTGAATTATTTACATAAAATATTATCATTTAACTATTATTAGAAATAAAATTGTCATTACTTCTTGCCGTAACTCTATGACAGGCGTAGGAATTGAAAATAGAGTCGTATTACTGTTCATAGAACTCAAAGACATATTGTCAGGATCGGATATTGTGTACCATTGACTATTGCTAGCAGAGTTATTGGAAATGCTTGAATCTCTATCACTTGTTGTCGGCATTTTCGATACAGTTCTATTACGTTTTTTCTTTTCTTTTTTATCTTTTCTAGTCAGCGCACCAATAGTACCAAATTTATTTGAACTAGACACTAATACTGGTCCAGCAAAAATGGCTAGACTTGAAGATAATGAAGTTGTGGCCATGAGAGATGGTTTGGTTACACCATTTTGTCCTCTAAAAATGAAATCGACAAATATTATTTTATTTCAATTTGGTGTATATAAATTACTAACTCAGCAGATCCAATACTAGAACCAGAATATCTTTTTTCATTAAGACGGCTTCCAACAGTTGTATGTCTTCGCATTTTGACAGCATCAAATTTAATATCACAAGTCTAAAAGGAAAATCAATAATTAAACATTGAATAACATTTTATAACAGTTACACTTGTGGTAATTGTTAGTTGAAATAAAATGAAACGGAGGAGGGCAATTTCTCCTACATCCAATGAAATTTGACTGTGAGTAATAACCATATAATATATGCACTCTATTTACCTTTTTACCATAGTTTTCTTCTATATGTGTTTTCATTTTATCAAAACAGTCTTCAAATCGCAATTGCAAAGGCGTTAATGAAGGAGGTGCTCGTGCACTGTGGACTTTAATTCCAATATCTAATAATGGTATTTGAGAAGCCACCAAATCTTTTAAAATGTTAATAAGTTGTTCATCTTCTTTGTGATTAACCGAATACTCGGATGTGAAAAACGCTTTCTCATACTTTGTGACTCCACCCATTACGGCAGCATCCAATATACCATTTAATTTCATAGTCAAAGGATTCAATGGTAATGTTGAATCATTTCGATGTGCTATGATTAACTCTCTCAGATGCCTACGAAAAATTGAATTAAATAATTGAAAAATGAATAGAAATTACTTAATTCTAATTTACTTATTTGTTTCCTGCATAGTTTCAATTGCATTTTTAAGTGGACTTATTTCATATGTTTCAGAAAGTTTGACTGGAAACCATCGCAAAATGCCTGGTAATGAGTATGTTGTATCCAAAACTGTGCGTTCAATCCACAGATTTGCAAACTCGTTATCATCATTTGAATTTACTTTAGGGTCAACTCGATAAAATGGTCGTGAAAACTTAAATCTCTTTACATCATTTACTCTGAAAAAGCAAAATTTCATGAATTTGAAAATACTCAATAGAAATTATAAAATAATTAACAGTTGCATTGATAAATATTTTAACAGTATACCTGTAATGTCGAAGTATTTGCTCATTAATTGGCTTTCTTAGTAAATGTTCTTTACGTTCATCCATGACAGGTTCTACATTATTAATTTGAATATCTATATTACATTAAAGTTAAGGAAGCTTATCAATATATGTAAAATGTGTATTTAGAACAAAAATATAATGAAAGTTGTAATTTATTTAGCATAATATTAAATATAATATTCATGTTTCAAGCTTTGATAAGCTGTAAAATAAATGTAATATAAAATAATGAATATTTTATTACATGATCATTGATCAATTATATGATTATTTTAATGAAAAATTATAAATGTTCAAAAGGATACATTGACTAGAAGATTCAGTGATTTCTGGTCCAGGTTTTGATAGCTTTTGCATCAAAGTTGCATTTGGAAATTGATTTAATGTCCTGTTTGAGAAATCACTAAGACGTTCATATTCTTTACCTCTATATATAAAGACTTTATTTTGCAAAAACGATGGAAAACCTTTCCCGTAATACGCAACTCTAAAATACTCAGGTTCAGGTCGTAACTGCTTCATTATGTTATCATAGAAGTTTGACATTCTTTGTAATAAAGAGCTGAGTTGTATATAATCATAAGTTTCACTTTCACACTGCCTTACTAGCTCTTTACACATGCTTACAGCACATTCCCACATCTGAAAATGATAATGTTATAACTAATTTTGATAAAACTTTAGAGGATAAACAATCATTTTACTTTTCCTTTGTTGAAGTAGTCGATTATGTCGTGGTATAAAGCCTCTTTCAATTGTCGATGTGTATCGCACGTTGGGTATCTAAGCGGAGACCTCAATAAAGGGGGTAATGGATCATTGGACCATGATAATAATTCACTATGCAATCTAAGAGTGTATGCAGCTTCGGCAAAATCATCACATTCTAAATGTAAAGAACACAGCTTGTTGACATATCTGATGTACATCTCTTGTCGTTTTATATCCATATAGAAGTTCTAAAACATAAATAAAAATGAACATTGAGCACTAAAACTTTATATTAATATTCTTCTTACCAATAAATTAACTGTACAATTCATTCGATTTTCTTTATTTTCATCATTTATAACAGATCGGTATTCAAGTAAACGTTCCAAAAGGCCAGTAACAATTTGAACAAAGCGAATACCCTGAAAATAAAAGACACAAATCATACTTTAAATCTTTTACATTTTTTTTTTTTTATATCTTGTAGACAGAAATATTTTAAAGTTTAAAATGTTCATTCAAGTCAATTTAGACTGAATTGGATTAATTAAAAATGTCTTTCTATGTATTATGTAGAATTGATATGTGGTAGAAGAGAGTTTATCATGTTGGAAATAAATTCAATAGGAATATAAAACTGACATATGGCTAAGTTTAAGCTTTTGGAGAAATTATTACAATATTAGTAAATATTGTTTTGAAGCACTAATAAAATACTAGAAGTTAAAATGAAATGAAAAATGTTTAGATGTTTTTTCACAAAGTAAAAATAAAATCCATATAAACTAATATCCAATCAAATAAATATAAACTATTACTAAAATATTGGTCACTTTATATTTTTGTGTTTTAATGTTTATTTAAACTATGACCATAAACAAAATCTATATCTTAATTGCATGATAAGAATAAAAGATAAATATGTAATTCGGTCAAATTCCAATAAATCACATTTATTATGTATGGCCATCACTCATCACATAGGAAATTCTTTATTGAATATAAAAAAAATCATTGTATCTATTAAAATTGCTTATTTAAAGTTACTAGTAACAATGATAAAAAAATATGTCTATTTCTGTCTAAATTGTTAAATTACTTAAGAAATTTTCACAATGAAAAAAAAAACTGTAAAAAACAAAATGACCATATTGACTTTAAATTATTTTATCTGTTTCAACCCAGATTAATTTAAGCATGTTTTACTGGATTTGAATAAAAATAAAGAGTTTTAATGCCAAATAAAGGCATTGGAAATAGTTTAAATTAAAGTATTTAACTCAAAATAAAATAACAACAAAAAGAAACGGTGGAATTTCAAATTTATTTATATTTTTCATAAATATTTGATTAAATGAATAGATACCAATGATTAATTATGATGAAAAAAAAAGTATAAGGCACTATCATAATATTTGGGATAAGATCAACATATTAATTGTTAATTTATTTTACTATTTTTTAATTTTTATAATGATGAGAAAAAGAAGAAAGAATTTAATAATAATAATAATAATAATTGTTATAATAAAGTAGACATAAACATTTGACATGACATTTTAAATCATAGAGAATTGAAGAAGTATCAATAAATTTTTGTTGAGTTTTTCTACTCTACTATTCTAAACTTTAAATGTTTTTACTTCTCAATTATTAGTAGAAATGCCAAGAATAATTAGGACTTAAAAATGTGTACTATTTCAGAAAAAGATACACATATATATATATATATGTATGTATATAAACTGTTTAAAATTACATAGGTAAATATAAAATAAAAATTAATGAGTATATACTGACTTTTGAGTTCTTTAAGTGTTGCAGTCATAACAATGAAATATTAAAATGTATTGTTAATTTAACGGCGTTGTTTAGAAATGATTTAAGTTGTACCAAACAATTTAAAAATATTAAGTACCATCAAATAGTCTAAATATTTCTAAACAACCCTGTGATTTCATAAATGAATAAAAGTTTAACAATAAAAATTTTTTTATGTCATTAATTATTCTACAAAATGTGAATCACCATTTTAAAATTTTTTAAATGATTTTAAATTAATGAAATGAATTTATCTGATTATAAGTTTAACAGGCCAGTTAACATGTTGCATACGTATAGCAGTCTCTAGTGACCATGTCATTATTTTTATTAAATTAAATTCTTTTACAAGGAAATACAGTTTTAATATATTTTGAAGTTTTTTTTAAAATATCTGATGGTATAATATTCAAAAATCATATTGCAATTGTGTGCTTTAAATAATAAATAATATTTTAAAAAGTATATATGATGTCAACCTAATAAACATTAAATTCTTTGTTTTAACATGGTGTATGATGCCAATTGGTATCCATGCACAAACCACTTAACAAAGACTAACCAAATACTTAAGTCTTCAGCACAATATTTTTTATAGTTCTTTAACTTAAAGGATTTAACATTAAAATTACTTGATCTCTCATCGTAGAATGATTTTCGCATTGCATTAACATTATGGATTTAAAAAGTTCTTTGAATTGTTCATCACCTTTACCGCCTTCCACCAAGTGATCAAGTTTGGCAATCATTTCATTTTCAAACTAAAAACATAATGAATAAACAAATGAGAAACTAATTTATTTATAAAGTAATATTAAGTAAAATAAATATAAATAAGGATACAAAAGGACTTTAATATTGTAATAGTTGATAATAGATAAAAATATACTTACATCAGTAAATTTGGCTTTGATATTACTTGAATCTCGTTTGTTTGAATGGCCATCTGCACACGAATAAAATTCACATTGCATCATATCAAAAAATATTGGTATAGCAGCTTTACGTAATTCAATTTCAGGTGTCAAAGTCATCTCGAGGAAAGACCCCACAAGACTAGGTACAAAATTTACTTTGTACTGCCCTGTAAGAAAATATTGATTAAAATACTAAAAGTTCTCAATTACCATACAGCTTACCTAAGTTGAACCACATGCTTCTTATTTCAAATCCAGTTTCCCTGCGCATATCTTTATATCTACTGATAATCCTCCAACGTTTGCTGGACGAAAACTGTTCTAGCTGAAGAGAGGGTTGCGTCAAAAAGGTGACAGCACAGTGGAAAAAATTGTTCCATGCTTGGTGTTCAAAGTCATTAAAAAAATAGTCACGTATCGTGTGTGAAAAATACCTTAATGATTTCAATATCACACTGTAAAACAGAAAGAAAATCAGTATGATTGAAAAACATTAGAAATAAACAACAGGCCATGATGTTTTTTTATTGATTAATCTAGTACAGCAGTTCTCAATCTTTTTATATCCATGTACCACCTACACAGTTTCAAAATTTTTACATACCACCTGACGTTTTTTTTTTGTTTATTAATAATTTTAACGTTTTTTTATATATATATATATATATATATATATGTATAGAATTTCATTTTATTGGGAACTACAAAATTATGACAATATAATTATGGAATGCACAAAAAGAAATTAAATTACATAATATGTAGGTACAAATAGTATCATTATTATTATTATGGTTTACTTCATAATTCAGTTCGATGGTTGGTGTTGTTTTGAACGGACGATGACGTCTATATCGGGCTCCATATTGGTAACTCAAAGCCTTAAATCACTTTCTACGTTTAATTTATTTCTATGTTTAATTTTTTTATGTACAATAAGTGGGAAAATGTATTTTTGCACAGATAAGTTGACACAAAAGAGATTAGACACCGCAGAGCTTGTGAATAATGATTCATTCTAATTTTTTTTATAATAGGAGATTTTCATTGTGTACCACTTATGAGCTTTCCATGTACCACTAGTGGTACGCGTACCATAGTTTGAGAACCACTGATCTAGTACACATTATATAGTATATTATGATATAAACACACACACACACACACATACATATTTACCTGTTTTGAAGCATTATCATCTCACACCAGTCCTTGGGAAAAACAGGCCGGGATACAAGATCCTTAAAAACGAGTAAAATTTCCATTAAGAAATCTAACAGATCGATTCTGGTCGGAAAGTGTTTGATGTAGATATCAAAATGTTCAGCAGTCATCTGGCGTAATGATGATATCATAATGGAGACAAGGTATCCCTGGGAGAAATACAAAATAGGTAATTGTTTTTTTTTTCGTTTAAAAATTCAAAATTATTAGGATTATAATATAAGTATTATTTGGATTCATGTGGATTAACTAACAACTAATGGCTCTTCACGGTCCATTGCTATTGTAGTTTGGATGACTGTACGCATAACAGTCAGCATTATTTCAGTGATATCACGAAATGTTGACCCTTTGTCAGCTACATACAAGAGATCCATGATATCGCCCAAAAGTTTTACACACATTTCAACCTGTAATGGACAAACACAAAATACAAATAATGAGTTCACTGAATTTTGGCTATAGATAATAGCATAACTTAAACAACCACTCAAAGTAAATAATTAAATCCACAAAAACAAGATTAAAAAACAAAATCACTGCAAAATGGTAAAAAAGAGCAATTGACTATATAACTTACATGAAAAAAAAATCCTAGAAGATTTTTTTAAAAATTAGGTTATAATATACTACATTTTTTACTTTCATAATTATTTTAAAATTAAAACTAAAAATTTGGTATACAAAAGTTATTCTATTTGAATTCTTTGAATCCTTTGAAAGACTATGTGTTTTCAAAACTTTATATTTTAGTATGATAATTTTATTTCTATTCTTTAAAACACTATAAACCATTGATAAAAAATAAAACGGCTAAATAAAAAAATTTTATAAGAAATATAAAATTGTAATGGAAATACTAACGTGTACATTTTCTACAAATAAAATGTTTTACTTGTAAACTTCCATCTATTTTTATATGATTTATTATATTTTGTTGCATATTGATAACTAGTAATTACTACAAATACATACATTTAAGTTTCATATCCTATGTATCCTATGAAATCATACTGAAAATTTAATTTATTTTTCATTTCCATAGTACAAAATATACATCAATGAAGAAAAAATTTTAAAACGTATACTGAAAATAAAACTATCTAACATCATATTTCAGTGTTTATAGTGAAAAATACATAAATATAATTAACATACTTGATCACTCATGTCAGGAGAGTCGAGGAGCTTGCGGCCATTTTCTCCCAGCACTTTGGCAATTTTTGCAACAGATTTTGTTTTGTTTCGAAATTCGATGCTAGTTTTCGCCTGGAGAAGGTTAATAAACACCACTAAACTTCACCTAATGAAGATTTGTTTTCTTTTTTTTTACACCTTATAGGTAAAATTTATAAGTAATAGACTAATTGAAAGTGGCATTTTAAAATCTGTGTAACTCACGAAAACGAATTCATGTTTATGATGTGATGGGTAAAAATATAATTAGAATTAGAAAAAAGCAAAGTAGAGTTAAAAATGACAATCATTTTGGGATTTGCTTTCAATTAAAATAATGCATTGAAAATTTATATTATCGTATCAATCAGAAAGAAATGCATGATTTACTCTTTAAAAATTTAGATACAATATCATATTATGTATTTAACTAAATTCACAAAACCAAAACTCAATACTTTATCAAATCTCAAGCTAAATTTATTCAATAATGATATCATTTCATATTTTAATACATTTGATTATTTCAATCAATTTCACATAAATGATATACTATTAATTACGTGAAGAATAAAAACGAATTAATATAAATTAATAACAAATCTTAATAAAGTGATTTTAAATTATATTTTACCAAACTAATGAGAATAGGAGCTTAGTTGATATTTCTAATTGGACACAATAATAATAGAAATATGTACAATCAGCAACATTTTATTTTACTTTATTTTATTAGAATAAATTGTGGTGTAAGTAGATCATTGAAATATGATCACAACCAATTCATTCTTTAACACATAATTTCGACACAATGATACAATAACAGATGTGAATAAATAAATAAATAAATAAATAAATATGTATATATACACACACACACAGAACAGAAAAATAGAGAATAAATAGTGTATTAAAAGTGAAGTTGAGGTACAAATTTTAAGAAGTCCGAAATTCAAAAAACATGGAAGTAAAAATATAAAGTCACAACAATTCAAAGTAAGATTATATATGTATATATAATATATATTATTCACTTGTCACAAAATCTAAAACTAGAATCCATATAAGTTTTTTTCTATGTTTTAGAATATAAAAATTTAAAGGGAACAATAAATGTCATTAATACAATAAACAGTCAATGGAGACCTATACATTGTTTCAAAAATTCAAATGATTATTCTCTATTTTTTATAAAACATTTTAGATTTGATACAACTTAAATTCAATAATATGCGGTTATTCATACAAATATAAAATTGTTCTTAAATAGAATATTTAAGACTGTATCGTGAAAATAATAATGCTCAAATTAATGTTTTTTTCACTTTATTAAAATTCAACCAATTAAATAATGCACTTCTTTCTTAAATATACACAAAACAATAATCATCAATATCAAAATTACCTATACAAATAAAATAGCAGAAAAAAAAATTCATTCATGTCATGAAATTTGTAGGGAGAATCATGATAGTAATATCACAGCAATGTTAGTATTTACAATGTTATTTTACGTTAATAAAACATTTTTTTAATCCCAAAACAAACATGCATTGTAAACACAAACTTTTTAGTTTCATCACAAAAACAGTTTAAAAAAAGCCATTCATATTTGTTGGTTATTTATCACAATTTCAAAATAAAGATATCATTGTACATTTGTATTTAATAAAATAATAGTTAATTGACATGATATTACATATCAATGTTAAATGTATATGTTAAATAAATCATTCACGAAAAATTATCATTTTAGGAAGCATAAATTGATGAAATATTGAAAAATATGTTAGAAAAACAAAACTATTTTCTTTGTTGTTATTATAATTAAACAAGCAATAATAAACAATGTATGTAGATTTTATTGGTTTTTGCTATGTATATTATATAATAGTTTATTTGTGTACCATAGTACCATTAAATTTTTTTCAAAATTAATATTAAAAACAAAATTTACTCATTATCAAATTTTAAATTTATATCATATATCATTTTTTGATAATGAGAACATTTATTTCAATAATTATAATAATAAAACTGTAATCATAATGCAGCAAAATATACTATGAAATTGTACAGAAGTACAGAAGAATTTATATTTATATTAAATTTAAGTGAATAGAAAAAAATATTTATATATGTAACAGTCTACTTAAATTATTGAAATCATAATTGATTCTAGATAAGAATAAATATAGTTAAGGAACAAAAATTTTGTATTTTTATAAATAATAGTTTAAGACAGTTAATATTTTTTAGAATATTTAGAATAATTAAATTCATGAACTTAATACAATTATAAGCATACTAAACGAATAAAGGTTGCCAATGTGCTGTGAGTGGTAGGCCAACAAGCAACCACGAGGTAAACTCTCATGACACTGAAATATGTTAAAATATTTATACAATCATGTAATGTTAATACATATAATTAGTTACACACAATTTCATTCCAATTTTGTTTTAACTCACTTGAAAACAGTTGCTTTTTGGTTGGAACATAAATATTAATCAAACATTTATACAGTATCAGACAATTTTAAAATATTAAAATAGTACTAAAATACTATTTTTTTTTTTTTACATATATTATAGATTATTTACAAACGGTCTAGATACTGAGTGATAACACATTTACAGTTAAAATACATTGTGCCACAATTTTTGTTTAAACACAAACATGCATGTTGCATAAATCAAGATGCAACCAAATATTTACTGAATGTAAGCAAATATTTTTATTTAATGATACAATTAAATAACCCAAATTTAATCAATCAAATCATAGTGGCTAAAACCGTTATATAAAGTTAAAAAAAAAATATTTGCATACATTGTAAAAATATTGAATAAAATGAACACGCGTAGATACATACCTCGTCAGAAGATTCTAAGAGTTCTTTAATTCTAGCAAGAATAGATGGAAGTAATATAGCCCGACAATCTGCATTTAAAAAAAGCTGACTATGAACAATATCGCTCATGGTTATTAACTTTTGTTTGACCAGTCTAGATGGTGGCAAGTTACCAATAAGTTCTACTAACAATGAACTTCAACAGAAAAATTATAGTTAGAAATAATAAATTCATGAAATAATAATACAAATATATACCTTAATTGTGTATTACTGAAGACAGTCATGATGTCAGGGATAGAATGTGGCAAGTACTTAAGACATGCACCTTGTAAGAATAATGTTGTATCTAAATTACTACACATCAAATTTGTTATCAATTTTAACATTTCATACATGGATGTTTCAAAGGTTTGTTGTCCTTTGCCTTCGTATAATCTGAAAATATACAAAAATCAAATAAATTATTTAGTATATACTGTGCAAGTATAAATCCAAATAAAAATAAATATATTAAAAAGTATTTATATATAATAAATTGGGCCATTTTTAAAAAACACCTGCAATAGTAAAAATAATACAATTTTATAAAAAAAACTTACTGAGCAAATAAATATCGTGATCTGGCGATAAACTTCATAATATACTTGAATGATTTCATTATGTTTAAAAGAAGATCTTTATCAGTTTGATCCAAGTTGCTTAGATAAAACTTTAAAACGACAATAAGTTTGCTAAAATATAAAATATGATGAATAAATCTACTGTAAAATGTATATTTTCAATTGCATTCTAATTTACTTATAAGCAAGTGTAGCGGAAAAACTTTCTTTGATGTATAAATCTAAAACTGGTTGGAAGTGTTGGTATTTTCGATCAGAAACTAATCCAATTATATACAACTAAATCATACACACAAATATAAGTTTATAAAAATCAAATTAGCAATCAATAATGTTGTTCAGAAATATTTACGAACCAAACAGTCAAACACCATGTTATCAAAGAGATCAGAATTAGAATTATGCACAAGAATATTAAACAATGCATCCAAAACATCTTGTAAGAACTTTACTACTTCTTCACCATCTACTTTCATTAAGGCAGATAGGCTTTCAAGTAACTTATCAGGGTGACTTGTCCAATTCAATAAACCCAAGAGATCAACTGAAACAAAAATAAGGAAAAAATTAGTCTATCAGTAGTAATTTCTATTTAATTTTTAACAAACCGTTTTGTGTCAGTTTGGTTGAGCAAATATTAGATTGTATTATAAAAATATCTTTATTGGCCAAAGAAAGTCCAGTTACAGATATACGATTATTTGTTTCGGTTAATTCACTTTTTCTAGATGCAAGACCTAAATAAGCTATGTCCATAGTGTCAAATTTTTTATGATCAATCTGTAATACAATATTTTGAGTCATATATAAAATCTTAACTATCTTAGAATTAATATTTTTACCCTGTACACCAAAAGCTCATGTAATGTGTCTCTTAGAGTAGTACCGTTGTCTTGCATTAATTTAACAAATGATAGCGCAAATGGTTTTTCATTCTTATCCTTGGTCTCATTTGATGATCTATGTCTGAACATGAACTTCAGGTGGCTACCTTTAAAATCTTCAATAGGTATAGCTAATTTTACAATCTCATACCACCTAGGTTTATCTTCGTGATAATAAACCACAGAGTTGAAATCAGAAAGAGGTTCAGAATCGCCACCCAACATGATTACGCCCTACAATTATTTAATAAGATGTTTTTAAGAATTAGTTCAATGAAATATTACAAACAATTTATAACTTACAAGTAACTTGACACCCTTTTCATTACAAGCTGTTACAGTAACTTGAATATTTTTGTCAGATGACATACTTCCTCTTGAAAACTCTCCACTTACTAACATCAAATATAGGTCATTTCTAACGTCGCCGGGTAATATAACTTCTGGAAATCCCATTTTCCTCACTAAAGCAACATTACCAAGTACTAAATGTGGATTTTCTTCGCGTACCTATTAAAAATAACACTTTACTAACTTTATTGTACTAAAATAAGTAATATAGTTTTAAATTTTAATACTTGTTTTATGTCTCCATGGAGTAGTTTAAAACTGACATACAGCCCTTGACCTTTGTGCTCTTTGGGAGAATAGTCTTTTAGATTCAAATATCTTTTTAATGTATTTTCTAGGTTATCTTTTTCACAACTGAATAATAATAACAATAAAAATAAAAACAATCCAATATAAAAATATATATAAATATGAAATTAAATTATGTTTTACGGTAAAAAAGGCATAAAATGATGTTTGTCTTCATCACTTTCCAGTTGCTGAGTAAAATATAAAGTTAAATCCATAGCAGCAACACCCCAAGGTCTTCGAATTTGAGTAGTTGCCCAACTTTTTTTACTACTACTATCATTTTCCATACCACCAATTCTTATTATATAGCACACTAAATATACTTTTTCTCGAGTCAAATCTCTGGTTCCTAAGTCCTAAAAATACAAAAATTATGTAAATAATAAAATATGTCAAGCCAGATTTTATTTATGTATGTATAGATTATTACTGTAAATAAAGCTCTGAAGTTACGAAAAATATCAGTCTGTGACCATCCTTGGTCCATTTTATTGATTGTCCACCGTACTACAAAATTTTCAGAAAATGATTTACCACTCTTCACATCGTACAATGTCAACAGCAGTTCAGCATCATCCATTATTTTACACATGAAATTGTGTACAGATAAATATACGGTGTAATTATATAGATAATTGAGTTGTTTAATTGACTTTTTGTATACTCCAGTGGTCTGAAAATCAAAATATTTAAATATTTAAAATATACTGTGGTTTAATAAAATTGAAAAAACAAAAAGTCATACATGAGAATTTTGAATACGTTCTGTGGCAGTTTCATGATGTTTGTACAACTGGATAGTAGGTGTGTGTAGTGGATTTAAAATATTACCCTGTTCATCCCTAACCACCATATCAAGTCCCAACAATCTAAATGAACAATACATCTAATGAGTAATCATTACAGTAATAAGTAATAACATAAATATATGTTAGGTCATTGCACAAAATATGACATCATAATTTTATGCGAGTCATCGAATGCTTATTAATACTCAAAATAATAATAATTATTATTGTCAGTTATTTGCGATAGAAATAATTTACAAAAACTTAATACAATAATAATTTTGGTCATAGTGTAATTTACTTGTTTCCGACATCTATGGTAGAAGTGGCCAATCTTTGCACTTCTTTCAGTTCATCAACAGGAAGTGTGCCAGACAATATTTTACTCCTAAATTTGACTAACTCATATATTTTATTTTCTACGTTTTTGAAATTTGAATTGTGAGACTAAAAAAATAAAAAAGAACATACAACTAAGTATAAAAATATTTTAATAAATTGTATTCATTCTTACTATGTATAAATGTTTCCATATGGCACCCCATTCTCTGATAACACTAGTCAATTCATGCACAATTTGTGGTTGTTTCAAAACTGTCAACTCAGCCGGTCTAATTTTATAAGGAAAACAAAATGTTTATCAATCACCAAAAGTTGTTTTAAATATTTAAAAAAAATCAAACAAACCCAAATTTTTCCACGACGTTGTCCATGATGTGAACAAATGATTTAGGAAATATACCGTGGGTTGATTTATTCTTAAATGAGAACCCGTAATACCATTCAGCACATTCTTCCAGAACATGTACGCATTCACCGGCCAACAGCTTAATCCTATGTGGCCCACTTTGCAAATAGTTATGAATGGCTACAAATCAAAACAATAGTAACATAATTCAGGTTAAAAACTATTAAATTATATTAATAAACAAAATGGATCATGTGACTAACATTATGAACTACATAATAAATAAATTCATATAAATAAATATATATACATATAAAACACTACAACTTGTCCCCTTTTTGCAGCTGTGGTGTTGTTTTAAAACACTCAATTAGAACTATTGGATCTCATTGAAATTGGCTAACAAGCTCATCCTGTATCTAGTAATGATGGGAGTAACAGAGCTTTTTGTGTTTAATTAATGACTAACACACTAAACAAAATTACATAGTTTTATGAGATAAAAGAACATCATAATTATCTATACATTATACATTTCATTAATTTTTAGTGTTATTGTTAAATATTATACAAGATTCATAGAAATCAGTAGCAAAACAACAATACTGTACTTTGAGAGAGACTAAAAGTATGATTTAATTTAAAGCCACAGTAGTTGTAATGGTTGCAATCCCATTGATCAATCACGAGTATCTTTTTTATGACCCGATTGAGCACAGAAATATGTCCAACATTCCCATATTGTCATATGTACGAAAAAATATATTATAATATCAAGACTCTAAAAAACATTTTAATAGTGCATAAAATAAAAATAAACTAAACAAACACATCTGCATTTTAATAATTATTTAAAATTGTTAAAAAATATTATAAATTAATGATTATTACACACTTTTAACAAATATTAAAGTAAATTATCAGAATTTTTAACTCAAAAATATTTTTCAAATATCTTTATAGTTCAAGTTATTTTCTTATTTCATATATAATTATTTTATTACTCTGTTATTACTATTATTAATTCCTATGGATTGTACTTTTGTCATGGCCTGAGAATAATTTAAAATATTTAGAACCTAGCACGTTAAGTACAGTGTCATGACTGTTAGTTGTAAGATAAGTCAGCGAAGAAACCGATTAAACATTTAATAGAGTATTAATTTATCTTAAAAGTTAAAAAAATGAGTAGATCCCAGATAATAAAAATAATAATTAGACAAATGGTGATAAAAGCTGGTTACACATGATACGGATTGTCTAAGACATAAATTTAGCTGAATGAAAAATTTGGGCTATTTCATATAATAAGAATAAATATGTTGTGGTCAATTGCATAGTCGAAAAAAAGATTGGTCAAAAGAACAGTGCTCAATCGAATATCACCGGTAGTAATACATAGATTAATTTTTTTAAACATAAAATGCAACAGGTTATTACACAATAAGTAGTTGATAAATAATAGATAAGTATAATGTATGATTTGACAGAAAACTATCGGGTGTAGGTATTAAATTAAAATACAATATTGGTTTTTTTCGTACAGCTCTTCAACCAAAATTTTAACACAGTCATAAATATTGTTCATATGATAAATATCTAATATTATATAAGTAAAAAAAAAAAAAAATAGTATAGATCATTGTTAGGGAACGCATAACCCTCGGTATAACCCGTAAGCAGATAGATTCAACGATAAACTGGGTAAATCATAGAAAGCACTTTTTTTTAGGTGTACCTATATCCTTGGTTTTAAAAATGTGTAGTATGCAATTGTGCACGACTTAATTTGATGAAATAAAATATATAATACACATAATTAAAAAGAAAAATATACGAATGTATATAAATATATTGAATCATCCATGTTTAAAGAGTGGCATGAGGTGTGCAAAATACGTCATGGATATAGAAATCCACGGACAATAAGTTCCAGAAATAAAAAATGTTGCCCGCCAGCCACTGTATTACAGCAAAACAAAACATTGATGCCTCTTGATCTCGGTATCTAAAAAAGAATGTACATAACCCACTTTTATCTACCCTCTAAGAGAATATCTTTATAGAATTTCGCCTTTTGAAATAAATACGGTCGGCGGTGGCTGACCCCGGGTAGGGAGGCCGTACCGGGTAAAACTCATCGGGTACAAATAACGATTGAAAAAAAATCCCTGTCTGTTTCATTGAACCAGGCAGTGAGCACAGATACGTTTCATAGAACTCTGGTGACGGTACGGTCGTGCGTTCGGACCAAAGGGTTCAGGCCGACGAGTGATTTCAGTCGATGAACCCCCCCGAGTCCGCGCCACAGACAAACCACGTAGTCGGTGAACCACGGATGATAATATGATCGACGTGCGCGAACGGACGGCTTTTGACGTTACGTCACCGTCGGCCTGTTGCCACATCCGAGTGTTTACGGTCCGCGGTCACGTCGGAACACGGACCGGTGTCGTCTGTCGCATACCAATCAGCGGGGACGCTGCGGCCTCGCCGTAGCCGTGCGCGCGACCGAAAACGGCGGCCGCCGTTCCCCGCGGGAAGGCCCGAATCCCCGAATCCAAGAACCTTCCGGATTTTTCCCTACCGCCCTCGTCCATCCCCGTCCCCGGCCGATTTCCGACCGCTTACCGATTCCATATCTCCTCTTGTCGCTGACGTGAGTCCAGTTGCCGTCAGACATGTCATTAAACTGGCATTTGTGCGCGTCGATCGGACGGGCTGAACGGAGTACACCCGGACGGACGCGTTCTGTCGACGACGCTCTGCGCGTTCACGGTGGCCGGGCGGTAGGGAAAAATTCGGAAGACGGAAAAAAAAAAACAAAATTAAAATACGAATTTTTCGAAAACCGGTCGGAGACGCGAGTCGTTTTCGTTCAAAGGGGCGCCCGAGTGCCCGCGGTCGCTCGTCGGCGGCTACGATGACTAAAATATAATATCACTATTACTATTAGGTACACTATTATTATTATTATTATTATTATTATTGTTGTTGTTGCGTGCGCGTGAAATCGCGTTATCACGGCACGAGCGCGACTAGGAGCGTCTAAACACAGGAATGCACATTGTGCGTTGTGCGCATGCGCGGGATTTTTATCATTATTTTGGGCTGTTATCAATATATCATATCAAATCACATATTCACACACATAATATCACCACAGAACATTATCATATTATTACATTATGAATCAAAGTATTTAAAATTGAAACATTTACACTTTTCTTGGTCTTCAAAAAGAAGTTTGTCTACAATAAAAAGATGAAAACAGAATGTTCAGTTTCGTCACAACTTAAAAAATAATTTTTTTTTGGAGTAGTAGTGTTGTTAGCGCATCGGCATAGTATTAAGCATTATTATTGTTATTATTATTTTATACTGTGTTATACTATGTTTAATACTGTATAAATTGTTAATCTTTAAATCTTATTAGAAGTATTTACTATTAAGATAATGTTATTTAAGTAATATCATAGATAAGTTTCTTTATAGTTTCAAATATTTGTGAATTGTACCTATTGTTAATACTTAATAAGATATTTAATAAATCACCTTTGTTAAGATATTGATAAAGATTGGTTTGTGATGTGTTTAAATTGGTTAAAATGTAAATATAAATAAACATTAAAAGCCAACTCAGCATATATTAGAACAGTTATTGCTGTTTGATAGATATAAAGTATGATGTACTCTGTCTGAATTTTTTGGTTTTTGAGTATTTGCATTTAATTATATTAAAATAATTATAAAAGGACTTTAACTGTGATGTTTGTAATGGTCAATTTTCCACCAAATTCACACAACCAAGGCATTTAAAAAGTAAACACAATGTTTTTAATGAAATAAAACAAAAATCGTCAAAATGTATTTCATGTCCAAATCTAGTATTTTCTAAAAAAGTTTTATTAATTAGTCATTTAAATGATCACCATGGAATGTGTATTGATAAAGGAATAATACATTTTTTAAATTTATCTGGTAAGTATAATGATTTATTTAGTAAAAACATTCTTTCAATAATTTTTAATAATATACATTTTAATAAAACCTAGAATTTAAAAGAATATGAAGTAAACAATAAATGTGAATATGTCCTTCAGACAGGGAGTGTTGAAGACCAAGAAAAGTGTAAATGTTTCAATTTTAAATACTTTGATTCATAATGTAATAATATGATATTGTTCTGTGGTGATATTATGTGTGTGATTTGATATGATATATTGATAACAGCCCAAAATAATGATAAAAATCCCGCGCATGCGCACAACGCACAATGTGCATTCCTGTGTTTAGACGCTCCTGCGCGACTGCCGACTGTTATGAACGATGGCCAGTATCAACTACAGCTGCTATCGAGTACAGAATATGAAAAACCGTAATGTGATAATACGATTTGGACGATAATATTCTCATACACACGCGTACGGTTTACGTAACGATTTGACAGTAATATAAGACCGTACGAACGCGATATTACTGTCGGTGTTATGACGTGTAGGTAATAATAAAATTATCGTCAAGGATTCGCGTTCGACAATCCGACGCGGACGGATCTTGTGACGAGAAGGAAAACACGCACGGCACTCAAAGACTTTTAGCGCGTGCGTTCGCGGGCTCGTTATCACACAATGTCACGTTATCGCCACAGAATGGATTTCCGCTCAAATTTGAATTACTTTTTCGTTTTTCCGATCGGTTTTATGATGCCGGGAGTGATCCATTTAAAAAAAAATCAATCGATCAATTAAAAACGAAATCGAAAAGTGTTTTTTGTATCGATCTACAACATGAACAGTATTCCAGCTATATACATTTTGAAAATTCAAATTTAATAAATAAATATAAATAAAACCGTGTAATTTCCCTAGTGTATTGCGTGGTCTGAAAAAACACAATATTCGTCCCCCAAATAAAAATACAAACGTATTTATTAATATATTTCATTACAAAAATTAAAAATTATTACATTTTACGTGAAATCATAACTAATGTTTGTTGGTTTCTGTTGGGAAAATAACCGATTGACTAGTAAAATTGAAATTAAATAAATAATTCAGATTTTTCTTTTAATTTCGAAAACTTTTTAAAATAATTTGGGAAATAATAAAAATCACTTTTAAACCGATAAAACTGTTAGTCTTTAATGCATTTTACATCAAAAACTATAAAATAGTTTCGTGTGCTCACCCGTTTAAAAAAAAAATCGTTGGTATAGAAATACAATCAAAGTAATCGGTTAAATAGTAAATAGATTAGTTTAATATTGATTAAGCAAGATAAATGTTTGCCTATACTTTTGAATGTATAAAAATAATAACAATACATTATGGTGGCCAGATTTTGAAATCACCAATCCGGGAAATATTATATTCGAATGTCGAATGACTTTTTACATTTAAGTTGTCAATATTAACTACAAATCGATGACTGAAATCTAAAAGGAAATAAGAGACATTTTCAAAATTATCCAGGAGAGCTAAAAAACAAATTTTTACCAGCGGCTTAACTTATTATTGAATATTTTTAGCTTAAAAAAATATGTCGTTAAGCACAACGTTGGATTTTTATCTATTTTAAATGATCATTCAGTTATATTTTTGATTAATAATTTATATCAATCGAAGCAGAACATATTATGGATTTTCGCGCTTATGCCCTTTTGGATTGTCCTATTGTATATACCAAATACGAATGTTCAACTCAAGTGATCTACACTAGAAGGAAATTCAAAATTAAAGAAAACTATCTGGATATTATTAAATACATATGATATATTATTTTTATGTAATATAGTTAAAAATTTACCAGGAATTAATGAATTGCCCTAATAATAACAGCATTTCTTTTATTGAATCGATAATCAGTATTTCGACCGCTATAATTTGAAATCCAGGACGTTTCACCGGCTCGATATAGGTACTTACTTTTGTAGGACGCTGGAACACGGTGTTGAAAATCAGTAGTGTCCCGGAAAATCCAGGACATCTGGCCACCCTACACTACATTATCGCATAAATAATCTTCATAATGATATTATGTTTTTTTGTTAGTAACTTACCTTTCAAATGATTATAATCGGTTTTACTAGAAAAAGTTGACTGTGAATAACGTGCTTCATGTAACCCTTGATTATAAATACTATTGAAGTATTTATTATTCATTATGTGAGTTATCAATGTATATTTTCTTAGGAATTTATTGCCAAGTTAGGTATCTAAAAATGACCAATTGGCAATAATGAAAATATTTTTTACTTTAACAGCTTAACTGTGGGTAAGTATTGAGTAAACTAAATTCAAACAATTTTATCAAGCATTTATATTTGTATAGCCCTTTACTTTCTGCAACACTTTAGCTGTCAATCCCCAACAAGGAATTGGAATTGATATAAAATAAAGTATAGGTAATGTCTTTCTGTTCCAAATTTTTTTCATAGAAGTGCCCAAAAGGTGTTTTGTTGCAGTAGCAATGAAAAAAAGTATACCAATGAGTCTGAAATTGTTTCATTAATGTTTATGAAGTACCTATGTCATTACCACTAACTTGTAGATAAATTCTACCAGAGAGCGACAATTTTTCAAATTTTATTCTTATACAAATTATATTTGATGACAATCCATAAAAATCAAAAAAAAATTTTTATTTTTATTTTTAACTATTATTATTTAATTAACAATTTTTAAAAATGTTTTAGTAGTCTTGATATTAGTAATATTGAATTGTCTATCATCAGAATGATAAATTATGTATTTAGATGTAGAGTAGCAAAATTATTCTTCATTATATGTTCTGTTGGATAAATGTTTAAATTTTTTGGGGATTAAACAATTTCAAATAAAATTGGTCCAATGGTTTTGTGTTCAAAACAGTATCGATCTGGCTCACCCAGATACCCGTGATGTATGCTTAAAGTAATTAGACCATTTTGATGTGAGTGTAAAATAGGAATCAGGACAACTGTAAAATCTCATATGAACACTAATTTCCAACAAAATAATGTACATGCTTTATTTCATAATAAATTTTATTTTTTTTTTGTCTATTTATAATTTGTTAACATTTTATCATTGGGGCAATAGTGTGGATTCACCATTACTCATGGAACTTATTCATTGTCTGACAAGCATCAGTTTTTTAGCTGATACGCTCAATAATTACAAGATTTTAAGTTTGGAAAACAAAAATAAATTTTAACTATTGATTAATATAATATATATAAAAAAAATATATGCAATAATAATAAAAATAATGTCGTTTGATCTTTAGTCTTAATCAATAACTAATATGTTAAGCATCTAGCAGAAACATTTAATTATGATAGAATTTGAATTATGATTACAATATAATAAACTTAATATTAAATTGAGTATATGTACTTCATGATTTACTTAATTTAATGAAAATACCTAACAGAAATAAAACAATAAATAAAAAAATAATAATCATATATATAATAACAATCAAATGATATAATATCTCAAGTCAATTAATCTAAAGTAAAAAGTTACAAAAAGCAAATTATCATCTTTGGACACTAAAACAATTTTATGGCTAAGTTAATATTAAAAATAACAAATTTACATGATTTTTAACTATGTGTTATTTGAAACTGTGTTGGGCGCTAAATGTGTATATGGATGCCTTTTTGATTGACTGTTTTCTATTGAGGTTCTATTTTGAGGAGATACAGACATACCTAGAAAACAAAAGTTTATACAATTAAATGTCTACCATGGTATACAATCAAAGATATATTTAGGATTAATTTTATAAAAATTAACAACAACCTTACGTAAATTATACTTGATATTAATCAAATTTGTTATTTTACTTTTAAAAACAAAACTACTCAGTCATTAAAATCATAATAACACCAATTGAATTTTATTACACTATTTTAATAAATGGCTGCATCAAAATAATCTCAGTAATAAAAATATTATGATAGGGGCACAATATCATCTGGTGAGATTGGTCTTTATTTACTTGTCTCAAGTTGAATATGTATCAGTTAAATAGAAGAATAAAAATACTTAAAAGCATGATAATTATACATACAGAATTTTCTATTATACATCAACATTTAACTATATTAACAAATAAATATTTAAGAAAAAGAGTTGGCACAGCAGTGAATTACATTGTTGTAACTGACCTTTATAGCTTACATATTAAAGCATAGATTGTTTTTTTTTTAAAGATAATTGAAACAATGATTAACAGTGTAATCTAATTAAATTCATTTAGATCTAAGTACAGTTTTAAAATCGTAATATAGTTAAAAATGAAAATGCAGTTATTAATAAATGTATAGTAATTAACGTAGAATCAATAGTTATTTATTGAATTAAAAGTTAAATTTTATTAAATAAGTAATTTAATATATTTATATTCATTTCAAGATTATAATATAAATTATATGTAAACCATTCAAATACTTAGATTATAATCTTGCATTCTATAATTTAAAATTAAAAAAATGACTAATAAGTAATAAACAATGATCTTTTAAGCAGTTCAAAGTTTACTTCTTTTAATATAGTTGACTAATTTACCTGAAAAATGATTTAAGGTGACTACTGCTTTACAGCCATTTGATTTACAATTGAATATGAGTCATAAGTATTTCCATATATTATAACATATTTAATACATAGTTATTAACCTTTAAGTGTGAATTAAAATGGTAAAAGTTCACACACACACACACACACGCCATATATATTTATATATGCAAATATAAGGGCTTTAACAGTTAGAAACATAAACATCTAATCAAATAAAAACTATGATGTATAAACATTCAGTCCATAATAATTCACTTGTTTACAATGGTTTAAATGTATGAATAGGGCTCAGATGTTATAACATATGTTTCTTTTTATCTATTTTCTTTAGAAAAAAATTAACAATAATAATAATACAAATATACACTAGTTTTGAGTAATTCTGATGGATATTTCTTTTTTTTTAATACTGAGTAGCTTTTATCAAACAATTATATGCTTAAAAATGATTTTCATTTAACTTTAAAATCTGAGTACCCTTATTTCTATAAATTCATTGAAAATAAATAGTAATACAGTTAGGTATTATAGCTAATAATTTAAAACAAATAATTTGAAAATTTTACATAAAAAAAAAAAAAGGTAAATGGTTCAATGGTTGTTCTTGTTTGTTTCAACAATGGATTACCATAAAAATAATCATTTAGAAGTGTAGAAGTTAAAAACATCCATATTATAATTTATCTGTTGGTTTTAAAAATCAATAGTTTTAACACAGTCAATATTTTTTCATTTTCCAATTAAATGATGTGCTTATGTTTACTATTATGGAAACCATAAACAAAAACACAGACAAACATTTATTGTTTGTAATAATATAACATTACCAGACATTGAGTAAAAACACAAATGAAACTGAAACTAAGAAATTATACAAATGAAAATGCAAACGAAAAATAATTATTTATATGCTTGTATAATCTTAATATTTAATGAGAATTAAAGTATTGAAACAATGTCACATAAATATAAAAAACAATTTACTACATCATTCAATATTTTAGACAATATACAGGTAACTATATATAATATATAATAAAAATATTTTGTAAAATTGTACAATTTAAGAAGGAAGAACTTATATATAATATAAACAGTTTTTATAAAAAACAGTCAGGTATATGATTATCTGTTTAATAGAATAGTATCTCTACTTACTTGGAGATGATCCCAATTTAGAATTCTCAGATGTAGTTGTCATTCGTGAAAAGGCAATCAGAGTATCTGGAAAATTTGGTGGCGTAGCAGGGGTATTACATGGTGTCATCTGAAAAAATAATTCAAATACCTATTAAAATTTATAATTTAAAAATTATTTTTAAAAATGACAACTAACTTGTCCAAATCCAAATTGTGCTCCATTTTGACTGCAATTTGTTATAGAAGAATCTTGGAAAAATATGCTGAGTGCCGTCTGAAATAATTAAGTAAATGCTTTAGATATTAAATAGTTTTACTCATAAAATGATTATTTAATATCGAGAAATTTTTTTTTTAAATATTTAAATAAGGTAATACAATAAATAAGTCAGATAAAAATATTGTGACACGTTGTAACATAAAAATTATTTTGCGATATTGGAAAAACATAGCAAGATCAAAAGCCAGTAAACATGGATTCTTACTATGTTTAAAATAATTTGTTTATTATTAATGATTACCTACATAGACACTTCAAAGTATTTAAATTTTAAATACATACCTATATTTAAAAAAAAGTTCAATGACAAACGAATTACAACTTAATTAGTTGTTTAATTAAATCTAATTTATAAGATAAAAACTAGTAAGTAATGCATATGTTTATAAACGGCCATGATAATTAGAATAGTTCACTAAACTTCAAGTTTAATAACGTCAAGTTACCATATTTTATGGAAATATTAAATATTTTTCAAAAATTAATACAGATAATTTTTTCAAACAAGCAAGGTTAGCAAAAGTTAAGAAAAATAACCTATGCAACATTTGTAATAGAATATTATGTAACATTAAGATAAAATGAAAAAATATGAATGCAACTGAACTCGGCAATGACAACAAACATGAAAAATTAGACTCATTCTTACTGAGCATCAAAATACAAATATTGATAAGACATTGAATATTATTAATGAAAAATGTAAACATTTGAATAATGTTAAATAAATAAAAAAAAACATAAAATTACTGAGATAAATTTTTAGAACGTTTTTCATGAAACTGTTAAAAAAAGATTAAAGTAATTATAATTTGAAAAAAAAACATGAATACTTGATGGGATTGAACATGTTGAATGAATTTTTGTTTAAAAATTTAAATTGTAATACCCTTTTGACTCAATTGTCATTAGAGTGGCACCTGACCAAAATGTCACCTGGGGAACAGTGCGAGAATTGAGAATCATTGCTCTAAATCAAAACGTTAGATTCAAACGATAAGAACGATTATCAACCAGTTTAACACATGTAAAACAACTGTAGGTACAGAATGCAGAGAGCAAATGGTAACTTTGAAGACAACAGATGTTATGGAAGGTCAAACACAGGCTTGTATGAGAGGCTCGCATTGTCTCCAACTGGTCGAAAGACGAACAGAAGACTTACGACGACAAATGATCGAAGAGTAGAGGTCGAAGACTGCAGAGATAAGCTTCTTTCGAGTTCAAGGTCACACAGAACACAACAATAACATTGGACAGGACACAGAGACAAGCAACAGCAGGTCCGGACTCCGGGGCACTCGATCACGGACGTCGAATCGTACGATACATAACCGTCATTCTTGTTCACGGATTTCACAGGGTCTACCGGTCCACGGGCGTATTACACCGAGTGACGGCCGTAGTAGGCACACACACACACACACACACACACACACACAACGACAACTACAACTACAACAATATTACGGTCATTTACCTCGAACTGCCAGTGGGCGGCCTGCAACAACTGTTTGGCCTGGTCCCTGGCGCATCCTGCGGCCAACACGAATTGGTTGATCATGACCTGTTCGCGCAACGAGTCCATGGCGGACGTCGGGGCGCCGCGGCACGAACGGCGGCGGGTTAAGAGCGACCGGCCGCCGCGGCGTCCTCTCTCGGCTGGTTCTCTCCCGACACGCCTCTATCTATTCGCGCGGATCCACCGCGACTATTTTTTTTTCCGTACGTACGCCTGTAAATCGTAACACACACACACACACACACGGCACCGGGTTAATAATAATGTCGTTTGATAATACGCGCCGCCCCAGACACGGCACGCGAACGGAACAATAATATTAAGTAATAGCGACGACAATAACGCACGTATCCGCCGCCGCCGCCGCCGCGGGATCCGGAACGAAAACGACGACGGACGTTCGACCGCGGTCCGTCCGACGGACGACACGACGGCGATCGTCGTCGCGTCGCGGGTGACGTACCTGTGTCTGTGGCTGTGTGACGGACCTGTGTCGCGGAGTCCGTGGAAGAGCGCCCCGCTCGGCACAGGAAGATCCGGATCGCGAGGTACAGTACGCGGTTTGTTTCGGGGCCGTATGTTTGGCCGGACGACGCGAAAAATATCCGTGACACGAATTATTGGTACGCTTTTTATCGTTGTTGTTATCGGCGGACACTGTCCTCGGACGCACCAAACACAAACGTAAATAACAATAATAATAATAATAATAACAATAATGCGCGCGCCGATCGTGCGCGCACGCACACACACACACACGTACGGGGGGGGGGGAGAGTAACAGAGAACGAGCAACGAGCGAGTGCGATAGTGAGGAAGCGTACGCCGGGTGGAACACTCGCTGCTCGATCGCCGCGGGGGAGCGAGCGAGAGAGAGCGAGAAACGGCCGAGAGTCGGTAGTAATAATAATAGTAATAATAACAACAATAATAAAAACAGTCAACAGTGGCGCTGCGCAGTCACGAAAACGCGGACGCACGCGCGCGCGCGTTCGACTTGTTTTGCATCCGCCACCGGCCCCTCCGACGACGTAGCGGTACGTATTGTAATATTATTATTGTCGCGTTCCGCGTCTTGGTGTGTTGTATATATATATACGAATCTATGGTGTGTGTGTGTGTGTGTGTAGGAACGTGGTATCGTAAGAAAAGTATCGATACTTTTACTTGGTATCGAATCGAATGAAAATACTCATATGAGTAAAATATCGAAATAAAAGGACCGATATGAGTAAGTATCGAAAAAAAAGTATCGAATCGAATTGAAATACTGATATGGGTAAAATACCTAAGCAAAAGGACCGATGTGACTTTATGAGACTATGTATCGAATAAAACCTTTTTTTTTACACTGAAGCTTTTTAACTGATATTTTACACGGTGACGGTGACAGTTGATGTTTCAATGTTAAAGAACCGTCACCGTGTAAATGGGACTTTAATTGCATTCTTTTTTCAATTTAAGAAAGAATTCAAAATCTTGGTTTATTTTAGGGTATGAAATTTTTCTAACATTTAATTAAAAGTAGTTATGAAGAGCATTATTGTAATAAAAGATTGTAGATAATATTTAAAAATAGATGATATGTCGGTAAACGGACCCTTTATCGTTCCGATTAGGAGACAACTAACTACTAACAAGTCTTTATGTCTATAAGAATTTTTCGATGACATTTGACCACGGAATAAGATATAATGGATTATATTATTATACCGTGTTGAACTGATATGAATTTTGGCGGTAAATAAATGACTCGATACGATATGAGTAAAGTATCAAAACCATGGTATCGATACATAAAGTACTTGTATCGAAAGAAAAGTATCGTTACTTTACTGGTATCGGTTGTATCGCAACGTCCCTATGTGTGTGTGTGTGTGTGTGTGTTTTTTCGTTCTAGCGCACTGCGCCGCCTCCGACCGAACTACGCGAGCGACCTGTGCGTCGTATGCGCGCACCGAAAAACAAAAACAAAACGAGCCTCCGAATAGAAGACGGTTGGGTATGAGAGTTAGGGCCCGACGCGAAAAACCGCAAACGACGCTGTGTCTAGGCTTTTTCCGTTTTTTTACTTCTAAACGCAGCGGAATCAAGTCGCGTACGTGCCTTTTATTGAGTGTCAGCGCGTTTTAAGTTTTTTCGCCGATCGTATCGAGCGAGGGTGGGCGTCATGTCGTTTTACACGTCGATCGAATTTTATGAAAATCGGTCAAAGTCTGACCTACCGAGCGTTATCGAAACGGTACTCGTATACATGGTCGTACAACGCATTGTGACGGAACAACACACGACATTGTTTTTCCAGTTCTCAAGGCCCCTTTGTACATTTGGCCCCCTCCGCCTCCCCCGTGAAGCCGGGTTGCCCGCTTTCCCCCGAACACGTCACTGGTCCATCGTCTGCGGGACTTGCGAAACACTCGTGCTCGCCTACGCAGGTCCGGCAGGACGTCACGACACAAACTCGATTTGGAAAGGAAACCCGAGATCGTGTGCGACCGACAATACCGAAGGATTTGATAAAGGATTGCTCGTATAAGCTCGTATATTTGATAACCGATGGTTCGTATAAGCGACAAACCCGTACAGAGGAACTCGGACCTCCTTAGGCGTCTTTGCCGCCAAGGGATTTAACATACGCGCGAAAACATAGACGAAAAAATACCTCCGAAGCAATAATCATACAAAAACAGCTGACCAATCGCATCTATACACTATAAACAAATAACCCGCTAAGACCCACCAAAACCCAAGGACTACACGTCACACGCTCAGCGAGAACCTTACGGCTTGAAAACGAGAACCATTCTTTTACAAATGCAAATCCTAGAGAGTCGAGGACCTGATAACCGGACGGACGTGGCTCTTCGTTCTGGACGCGAAGCTGAGCGAACGCCATCGGTCTATGTTATAGTGCTGCGTCAAGATCTATTGAATTAATATTTATTTATTTATCGATTTGATTATTGCGGATTTACGTACAATATCTGTACAGTCGATTCGCTTTGAATGGCCTCCTTCTGATTTCTGAGTTCATTACATAGATTGTGACTAGTGACGACATTATACTTACACTGTAATATTTATCATGATACATTTGTACTTAAAACCAATAGCTCTAAATCGTTATTTCGAATCCCTTTAAAATCGCAGTCCTAGCGCGATTGCACCTCCTTGTCCCCTCCCCCGTTAAATGCGTTTATGGTCACCAAGCAAGCGCTTGCAAACACTGGGGCCTGCGGGCTGTGTTGACGTGTGTGCTATGACGTACAATTTTGCACATGTTTACAATTTTATATTACTGTAACAACGTGTGTAGCGGCGTAGGTACTCGCTGGTTCGACGTCAACGGTGTTTTAACTCGAACCTACGGTTTCAACGCCGGATTTCGACCGACTTTCAACTTGTCGATCGACGAAAAATCGGTAAAACATCCTAGGGTTTAAATATCTATGGAATATTTTTTTTAAAACTGACATTAATTTACTATTGTCTGACATGGCGTAGTATAAGTCGATCGACCAGTGTGTAACACATTATTATAATACTCGATTCCCGGTTCAAAGACGGGGACGCTCGCGTACGCGGCTGCTATGCAAGTATGCGACGCGAGGGTTTGTAGTTCTAATTTCTCAATCCTGTCTTGAAAACGATCATCTACCATAGATGATAATTGACAGTACAATACAAATTCGATTTTTTCACCCAACGACTACTAGCCCCCCCCTCCCGCTTTATACCCCACGCCGTTTGACGAACGTGGGCTCATTCGGTGTCACGGAGAGGAAATGGGCGATTAACAGTGATGTTCTGCTCTTTATCGGTCCCTGTAGCTACTCCGCATCAACTATCAAGTCACTCATACAGTGCTACAGTCGACTGTAATAATAACTCTTAGATTTTTTACGATCTATGATTAAGTATACTGAGACCGTGGGCCGATTTAACTTTTCCGCCGAGGTGGATAGCATTAATGTCATTATGATCACGGGGGATCCCTGGCCACCTACGAGTATGATCGACGTTCAAGAAACGCGTGGCCGTACTAGATTTCAGTTCGTCGACACAACATGAAAGTTAAAATATTTTTCCAAATTATTGTATTTCATTGACAGCCCATTTAAAACCGTCGTCATGTTTATTTTTTTAAACACGGCAGTCTACGTGACACGTCGGTAGTCTGACTTGTAAACGTCACAACTCACAGTAATCTGCACTCACACAAGCCGTCCATTAGCCGGGCAACTCGCCATATTAAATAAATGACTGATTTTCAAAAAATGATTTTTTTGACTGATTTTCAAAAAAAAAAAAAAACAGCTAATGTTTCTAGTGTCTTTATTGCTCATTTCGTCATCTGCGGCGAGTCTGAAGTTCAGTGTCGGAAAAACGAATTAGAGGATGTCTATTAATGATAATATGATATATCATTCATTATAATTATTTTAATTCAACTATCCAGGTACATCAACGTTAAAAAATACATGGATACCCTGGCCATTGCCGCGTAAAGAAAATATAATATGTGAATAGATACCGCCGAGTTGATAAAATAACATTGGTAATTTTGCAGTGGCCTGTGGCATACGAATTATTCAAAACTTTTATCTTCTTTTTAGTCAAGTTTGATTTCATTCAACCCCTTTGGTCATATGAAAAAAATAAATACCATTAAGATATTATATATATTTATATATATATGTATATATATATATATATATATATATATATATATACATACATACGGTTACTAAATTAAAAGTGACAATACCTCACATTTATTAAAGTAGAGAGTATAAAGTAATTTTAAAAGATGATTAAAAAATTATAACACTTGAGTAAATAATACTGAACCTTAACGAGAAAGTTTATTTATAATTTTTCTTGCTCAGAGCGCTGATTTACCTAAGGCATTAAGAAGAACAGGGTCGCCTGAGTAAATCATACTCGTGTATAATTCGTCAAACCAATGTATTAATAATGCAAAAAAAAATTTCATATCGATATAACAGTAAAATAAATGTATTCCCAGAGGCGTGTCTAGGACCAAAATTCAGGACAGGCCTGGTTGATCTACTGTATTTTCATTATTATTTAATGTTCTTGTTGATTTAGAAACAGGTTTGAAAAATCGGCTTATCACTTTATTATAAATTATCAATTTTAACAAAATACAAAAAAAAAAAAAACAATCTATAATAGATTTAAAATATACGCTCAGAAAAATACAATACAGAAATTCTCACTCACGGGCTCGGTTGTCAACTGTGACAAGAAATCAAAAGTCGGTACTAAAGAAAATATCCATCATCTAATAGCAATGCATAGTTTTTGACGCTCAACACTACGGCGGTGATCACCGATCGAACGACGACGGTGAGTATACTTAATGATGGGCAAATACCCGGTAAATATATTTTTGGTAAATTCCCTAGTTATTCATCCGATATTTAAAATAAATACCCGGTAATTTGGGTAATTACTTCAAACAAAAAATATTCAATAAAATTTTATTCATCAACGAACAAATGTTAAAATGTGGTGATCCAAGCCAAAATACCTAAATTAGGCATAGTTTTGTAAATTTTTATTTAAACAGATAAGTTTAATAAATGTTATTATATAACAACTTAGAGAACTATGTTACCTGATTCAAATAGATTTAAACTAAGCCTAAATATCTACTTAATGAAAAAATATTATGATAAGTAGAAGTAAAAAAAAAAAAACAAACATAAATTAATAAGCATAGATTGTTTATAAATTTATAAATATAAAATATTATGAAAGTTACAACACCAGTATTAAAATAATAAATTATAATTTGTATATATTCATATAAATTATAATATCCATGAATACAATATTATTTATGTAGGTACTTAATTTATTATAAGTTGTAATTTTCATATAGCATATAGGTAATCCTTAACATTTTGATTTTTTGTACCTTTTAAATATATATGTAGTATGTACCTAATAATGTAAAATTAAAAAAAATTGTTTGCCAATTTATATAATTAAACATTATACCTACACAGGTAAGTACCAAGTTTTTAGTGTTAAACAAGCAAATATTGTATTTAAATAATAATACCTACATTGGTAATAAATGATAAACAAAATAAGCTTACTATTTAATATAATTTTTAGATTCTGAACGGAGTGAAGAATGTATTGATTTTACAATGATGTGTGTTTTTTTTTTTTTTTTTTTTTTATTTTTTATTTTTTTTTTTTTTTTGTGTCTGTCGACACGATTTGGGGCAGTAAAAATGCTTCGATTGCCTTATATAGCAACTTTTCTGAAAGCAAATTGAATCTAGTTGGTACTTTGGGGGGTCAAAAGTCAAAAATTTTCAATATTTTTTTAACGCGCCGGGAAAAACCCTTAAAAAATGAGGGAAAAACGGTATATTTTACGCAAAACCAGTTTTCGACAAAATCAAATTTTTTATTTTGCTATAACTCAAAAACTAATCGATGTAAATACTTGAAATTTTCACCAAATGTTTAGATTAGCGTTCTCTATACACCGTTAAATTTTCAAAGTATTTTGACTTTTATTGAGCTAATTATAGACAATTGAAATTTTCAATTTTTTTAAGTATTTTTTTTTAAAATAACGATAAAATTTTTTTTTTTTGCCAGAAAATCTTGAAAATTTAATACAAGGTTTCTTATAAGTTGTTCCATAACTGATAAAAAAAAATCCAAAATCGTAAGTCACAATTTTTTTTTATAAGTGCTCAAAGGTCCAATTTATACGAAATATGTAAAAATTGCGAAAATTTGCAAATAATTTTGTTGTTGAAAAATCGTAAAATTTTTTTCTTTTGTAACTAAGTTTTGAAAATTTGGTACAAGGTTTTTCATTAGTTTTTCTTCAATTATCTGCAAAAAAAACTCAGACAAAAAAATTTTATGAGTGTTTGAAATTTAAATTTTTACAAAAACACGTTAAAGAACGGTTTAGCCTCAAACGATTTTTGCTATTTGTTTTTTTTCAAAAAGTATAAGTTGTAGAAACTTGAAAATTTTATCAGTTGTTTATATTGGCATTTTCTTTATATAATTTTATTTTCAAAAGATTTCACTCATTTTCAATCAATTTATAGGCATTTGAAATATTCGATTTTTTTTATTTTTTTTTTTATAAATGTTGATAAAAAAAATGTAGCTCGGACGAAATACTTGAAAATTTAATAGAAGGGTCCACATAAGTTGTTCTAACTCCCATTCAAAAATTATAAAAATACATAGGCACAAAATTTTTTTATAAGCGTTTATAAGTGCTAATATTGACAAAATTCGTCAAAATCATGTATATTTGCTATGTATTTTGTAGGTAAAAATTCATAAAAAATTTTTTATTAGAAGCTAACAATTGAAATTTTAATACAAGGTTGGCCATAAGTTCGGCTTACCATAATTGTAAAAAATACGAGGGTAATTCATTGTTATTAATTAATTAAATTGTATTAAAATTTCAATTTCAGGCGTTAAATTACGATTTACTATAAACATATTATTCACTGACAATTCATCTTCGTTCAGAATCGTTTTTTTTTTTTTATAATATAAAATAATGTCCTAATCTATCCTATAATGCCTAATCTATCAATACATCTCGTGTATCCCACCCAACTCCTGTATCTCTACTCATCACCATAATCTTGTCCGAGGAGCGGAGCGACGATGGACGAACTTCCACCACCATTGTCTTACCGGCTTTTTTAAATTAATTATTTTACTTACATTCTCTGATTTATTCATGTGATCAAAAAATTTGTTGATGGTTAAAGGCTTGTGCGAATTGACAGCTAAATGAGCATCATATTCATCAACTGTTTGTATTTGATCTTCAGTTACATTAGAAGTTGTATTTGAATAAAATTTTTGTTTTATTTGTTGTGGGCAATTTTAACATTTAAGTAAATGTGCTTTCATTTTATTCACATTCATATTATACTCTTTTTGACAAAACTAGCATGACTGACGTTTATCGTTAGATATGAATTGTTCAAAGTATTTACGCACTATGTCCTTTTTTCTTCCCATAATTTTATTTTATAGTTCACAAATTTAAGCAACAATAAAACTAAATAATTTGTATTTCATTAACATAGCAAAAACGAAAAAAAGCGCAAAAACAAGACTAATGCCGCGTTACCAACGCATTCTTAATGCCGTAAGCGTAACCGCGGTATATCTATATTCTACATTTCTACCGTGGTCCGTGTGTGTATTGTAGTCATGTGATATTTTAATATACTTTAATATTTATGTTACAACCAAGGCGGAGATATATCCACCTTGGTTACAAACAAAATTTAAGATAAAACAGTATAGCCATATTAAAAAAAAAATACCCAATTTTTCAAAGGAAAAAATGACGTGGGTAAATACCCTGGTATTTACTCAAAATATATTTCTTACCCGTTGGGTATTTACCCACAGCCCATCACTAAGTATACTTATAGTGTACTGTCCATATAGAAATATGGGGTATTTCCAAGAAGCGCAAATATTTATATTGTTTATAGCAAAAAATAATATAAATGTAATTTTAAAATGCATATTTTGGGTGTAGTTAAAGGTTAAAAATCAAAGTAGGCCCGGGCCTACCAGGCCTACCCGCTGGACAACGTCTTTGTGTATTCCCTTGCTTCATTCAAAAAGTAAAATACTGATATTAAAACTACTCAGTATAGAAAAGCAACTAAAAGTAATTTAATCAATAGAAAAATTTTAAATGTGTAAAAAAAATAATACCAACGAACGTTCAGTACTGTTTGTACAGCTGTATTCCTTAACAAACAATGAAATATTAAAATACATCTCATAAAAAGGTTGAACAAATAATAAAACAAAATAGATAGATAAAATAATTCAAATTATTATATAATAGAAAATTTTGTTCAATATGTAGGTACCTATTTTACCTATGCAATAGCTAAATCATAATAATATGACTTGTCTCTTTATATTATAATAAATATACACGGAGTTTATTATTCTGTAGCTAAATATAAAATATAAATAAAAAAATAATATAATAAGTACAATAATGTGTATATAATGTATACTGTATTGTATAGTGTAGGTACAACAAAATAAATGTTGACGTTTAGCTTTATGCAATGGCTTCGAAATCTTCAAGAAATATGAGTGACATTTCAAATTGAGAGTTTTTATGTACCTATTGAATCAAGTTTATCAAGACCTTTCCAAGAACTTTTCCGTAATAGATAATGATGCTTAAGTTTTAAAGGGTTAACATTTTTAAATGTAATTTTTAATGTAATTTTTTTTTTATTTAAAGCTTTTTAATTATTGCTATCAAATGATTTACAAAATTAAACCAAAAATTCAAAAATTATGTTTTTTTTAAGGTAAATCGTGTTTTACTCCAAATTGTGTCGTAGTAACTACCTTTTTTTATTATTATTCTACAGAGAAACACAATACCCATACAACATATTTTATTTTCGTATCTTTCATAGTTTCCGAGAAATACACTGTTGAATAAACCCATATTTTTGAGTATTATTATTTCCAAGGGACACTTTGACTAGACGATTCCACAAAAGTTTTATTTTCGAATTTTTCATCATTCCCGATAAATGGTAAGTTTAGAATTCTTGTAATTGTCTATTCTAAGGTATTATAAGAAATTAGAAAATCTTTTAACACTTGAGGATTTTGCACATTTGTCATAATATAATTTTATTAGTTGATAGAGAGGTGTGTTCATTAAATTTTAACAGTTCATATTTTTTCTCGTGCTAAAACTAATTTTTAAATAAATATTCTAAAAATGCCGATATTATTTGATTTGCCATTCACTCATATTGCTGATATGCATGCATTTTGTGTACGGGTTTTGTAACGGAAATGCTCGAGCCGCCGTAGAAGAGTACAGACGTCGCTATCCTGGTAGACCTGTTTTTGGGTACCGATCATTTATTTTAGTTAGGTTAGGTTAGGTTAGGTCAATATTTCGCTTGAAATTCGGTCGAAAAAACATTTTTTTTTCTCTCGAAGAGACGAAAACATACGTATGTTCAATTTCACGAAGAGTCAAAAAGACTCGAAATTTCAAAAAGTTTTTTTTTCGAAGATGTTTATCGTTGTTATTGTATTTGAACGTAGAAAAAAGAATATTTATTCATTTACTTGAAGTTGAATTTTGGTCGAAATATTTTTTTTCTTTCGAAGAGACGAAAACATACGAATATTCAATTTCACCAAGAGTCGAAAAGACTCGAAATTTCAAAAAGTTTTTTTTTCGAAGGAGTGTTCAATTTCAAGATTTTCAAAATAAAATTCAGTTGTTAATGTATTTGTACGTAGGGAATAGAATATGTATTTATTTACTCGTCGTTGAATTATTATAAGAGTATATGTATTATGTATGAACAACTGCAATCGGAGGGAGTAGTGTTTTGATAAGTCACCACTTCAGGAGTAATCGGAAAGTCGTATTCATTTATTTTACTCGCAGGACGGGTTGAATTGTGGTATGTACCTACTGTACGAAGTTTTTATTTTTGAAATTAAATTGTGGTTTCTATTATTTACAATAGGAATTCGTTTTTCTAACTGTACCAACCTTATTTCTAGGACTTTATCATGAAACATAATATACTTATTATTATTTTATTTTTGTTTTTGCTGTGCCGCAGTTCATCTAGTACTGAGTTTCTTAAACTTTTTTATCCATGGAACCTTTTTTGATGTCCACTTCTGTCGTGGAATCCCTACTTTTTTTTAGCCATTTAGCTTTTTTTAGAATCATTTGTAAATAAGTTATAACCATATAATAATATTGTGTTAAAGGTATGTAATTCAAAAAAAAAAGTTATAATAAAAATAATAATTGTATACGTATATAATAATACTTTAATAATAATTACATTAATTAGACTAAATATAAATATGTTACTAAGACGAATGAAATTGCTTTTTCATTTTTACAAATATTCTTAAAATAAATTAGGCTCTATTGATGAAAGTTATATGAAGTTCAGCATCAAGTATTTTGCGGTATTTTTTTTTATTGATATATAGATGGAGAACCCCGTTTCTCAAATATAAGTAGTTGCAAAAGCCAAAAGTGCCAACACGGTCTTTTGTGACAGTTGAGCCAGTTGAGGATATATTCATCTTTTAAACTGCACCAAAATTCTACTAGTGGCATCGATTACAATTTTTCTTGCAACTATGAATCTAATGTCATTTCATATTCATTTACTGACATAACTAAAGTAGACAATAAATGGATTTTTAATCCACAATTCATTCTTATACTTCACCGATTGGTCATTTGGAAAATACTGGAATTTTGAAATTTTGAAATAAACCACAAAAGCTTCGCGGAACCCTGGAGTGATCTCCGTGGAACCTCAGGGTTCCGCGGAACACAGTTTCAGAAACGCTGATCTAGTAAAGTTCAAATATTCTTATTGCCAAACCGTATGATGTAAATACGGTTCCATCCAAGTGCATGAGCATTAAACAATAATTTCCGTAAGCAATAGCTGATAACAATATATTTTTATAACAATTTCAATTCGTTAACAAACATTAGTAATGGGTAAAAAACAACGAAATAAAATGCGACCAGCGGGGTAGAGCCACGTGTATAATAGTAGTCGTAAAATTTAATGTCGCACTTAAAATACGCAATACATTAGTCTTTATTTATTTTTATTATAACGACAACTAGTTAAAAAAGTCGGAACAAACACAATACTGTTTAATTGTTTACAGTATATGTATTGTGTTTACAGTATCATTTTGTTTTATTGGTTTTTTTCCCAGCAACATTTATTTTATTACGATTTATTTAGTCTAAAACGTACGATCATACACAGAGCGTCGCGATTGAACGTTTAACGAAAATTATTGCTTTTTACATTCTTAAATGTTGATCAGTCATAGATACCACCGGGCACCGAGCGTTGTAGTCATTATCGCAATAAAATAGATTGGCAGTTCGCACGAATCTATCGTGTACCACAGTGTGATGTAGTAAAAATAAGTAGGTACTTAAATGCATAAGTGTACCTAAATAAATATTATAAATTCAAAAAAACGATCTCTGTTCGGAATTAAAAACACGTGACTATGCAAGTCGTACCGGTTAGGTTACTGGCGGTAGCATGAATTGTCAATTGAAAGTTAGACAAAATAGTAACTATTCGTAAAAATGATGTAATGGTAACGTAAAGCTGACCCGTGCAGCCAATGATTAATATAAAAAGAAAAAAACAAAGGAAAATCAGTGGATGTAGTATTTGTAATTCGGACTACATAACTATTTACACTGCAAGAGTCGGTAACATTGAAAATAATCACCGAGTCAATTTGTATTGATCGCGCTTCTGCAGTCAATACATTTTCAACGAACTAATAACGGACGGCTTATTTTACTGATAGGTCATATTATGATGTACTCGTCGATAATGTTTTGAAATGTTATTATCAAATGTTTCATGATGGCCTTACCTTCTACGGCCTCAACCCTAACATTGTACGGAATATTCCTGCCGCCCTCGGATCATATTTAAGCATACCTACTATATCTATCGTCTGCGTAGAATCTATTGTTCGTTGATTATTTGCGGACAAAAGGCGTTTCGGACAGAAGCCTTGCATAAAAATACTGAGTTCCGTATACAAGACGGAAGCTATTATCGATATTTGCTTCGTTTTAGCGTTTAAGACATACCGACCACGGATTGTATACAACATTATGTCGAGCTGCAGCGAAACTACCGAAAAAATATATTGTTCCGGATAGTTGATTAATGCCTCTGCGGCATATAACGCAACAATAATAATTGTTACACTCATCATTAGCGTATGCCTTATATATATTATATTATATTATACATTCATATATATTTATCATATGTAAATGTACGAATGTAGGAACCGAGTTCACAATGGCGTTGTCAAGACGCTGTCGTTTAATTAATTTCAGTTAGTACCTGCTTGAAAATGCAACGTCTTCAATTGGAATAATTCCGACCGAAAATGTATGAAGAAATGTTTATAAATTGTTTTAGATCTATTTGATGAATGCAATAGAATAGATTTTGTTTTATTCAACTTTTTGTTCTGAACAAATACTAAACTAACACTTTTCGGACAATATTAAATTTCAATCGTTTTTTTATTTATTTGCAGATTTGTCAAGTTCTTTAGGTTCCTTGAATGATTTCCCCCATTTATAACATAGGTACTCGTAATTTCATAATTCTGGCTTGGATTTCAATGTAAATACAACATTACGTTTTTCATTAAGTACAATTTACCAACTTTGACAAGCATACAATTTATTTCTTACTCATCTTATACGCCACAGTATATATAAATTTCAACTTATACATTTTTACACATTTTGTTATAAATAGGTTCATATTCTTACATGTTTAGATATATTTTACATGTTTTCACACATAGGTAATTTGATATATTTTTACGCAATAATTTTAAATTAAATTAATATGTTTTAGTATTATTATATTTATTACTATTATGTTATTTGGATAGTTTTTAAGGATGAACCATTGTAATTATTCTTTATTTGTATAATATTACCTCTCAAATAAGAACTGTTGTCTCCTCCACAAGCCTAGGCTTTTGGAGACAATCATTTATCATTTATTATTTGTGTAATTTAATTAAATTTTATATTTTGGTTGTATAATATTCTTTAAATTGTATTTGTAAATTTCTTTAAATGCAATAAATTATAATTATTATTATTATTATGTTAATTAATTAACACATTTTTGTGTGTTCATCTTTACATTTTTTTATAATTTAATATCTACTAAAGTCTATAATTAAAATAATACTTATAATTAAATTTAATCTATGGCCGACTTGGACTCTAGTTTTATAATCTTAAAAAACGATTGTTTTATATTCATGTGCAATGGTGGTATCTTATTTTTACATTTATCATAAATAGAATTTAACCTTTTCATGACGCATACAGCATACCTATACATGTAAATGTTTGTTATTATTTTATAACTATGGTTTTATGGGCGTATATTGATTCCGCCGATTTTGTATCGATTTCACTTTCGGCTACTATTCATAAAAACCATCTATCGGGAAAAATAATAGGTACAACTTTTTAGAAAATGATAATCCTTTAATTGTATTATCAAGTGTCATTCATAAGCATATTTTTGATAAAATATTCATATTTTTGGAATCAATCATAATCAGTGTTGGCCTGGCCACTAAAAGGCCCGAACAAGATTTTTGTTTATGAGCCCGACCGGTCTTATGTAATTATCAAATCATATTCATGAATTTTCAAATCATTCTTAACGCTTTGAATTATTATACCTTCTTATTGGTAATCGTACCGTATAAAATTAGAAAATAATTTTATACTTTTCATTTATCAAAAGTTAATTTAAATCTTCTTTTTATAAAAAAAATATAAAAAATACTCAGTTTTAATCGCAGCCTTTGATGTAAATATATCCCCATTTTTTATTTACTAAAATTATCTTAGTAAAAACTAAATTAAATGTTATAAGTCTGAGCGTTTCTGTTCAAGACTTAGCTATACCGTCAATCACTTTGGCTTTATCAGTTATCTGTATTATATACGACTCTATATTCAATACCGTGTCTTTTTTTATAGACATAATCATTAGATGCTCCAAATGTTGCTGATCAAGAAATGATTTTACTTTGATTTAACTATAATTTAAAACTTCAACCTTTTAAAATATAAGTAAAATCATGATTTTAATCAAAATACAATTGAAATGCTGCAAGGAATTGACGTGATTCCAATAATAGTTAATCGTCTTATTATAGTGCGGTGTTAGTAAATACTAGTTAGATTACATTAAATTTTCGGGTCTTTATGTCAAACATAAAAATATTATTTGATGAAAAAAAATGTCTTCATAATTCTATATTAAGTAAATAATCTAGTAAATGTATCGTCATTTTTTACTCGTGAAAGTATACACACGCAATTTTATAATATTATAGATCAATACTTCTATACTTCTTCGAGGATTCACTGAAATAATCATATCGCTAAACAGTAAACCGACCGGAAATTCTTTATACAACCTTATAATAGTAATTTATGACTTTTTTTGTAAATAATTATACGGTTGATGCTTAGCGAATATAATACGATCATATGATAGTCTCGCCTCTATTGGATCATTTTTTCTCGACTTGAAAATTTTAGATTTGTCTTATAATGAAGTGATTTAAATGTTTTTTCTTTTTCTTTTTTTTTTTTTTTTTTTTTTTGTGAGCACATGAGTACTGTAGTTATAATACTGAGTTGTTTTGTAATAAAATTTTAGCTAACTGATTTAAACATTTGTTAACATTTTTTAACATTTGTTCGGTTTCCCACTAGAGTGGATCTATTTAAATTAGAATCCAGTAAATGAAACGTCTGAGAGGACGTCTTTTACTTAACAAGACATTTTTTTCTTTAATTTTTTACACTTGCAAATATCAATTTATTTTCAGCGTAAAAGTTAATGTTTCAGAGGTGTTCAAAAACATTTTGTTGAGCTTCATTACTTATTATCGTTATTTATCATTTGTCGGTATCACTCTTATTCGTACTAGGCTAGGGTGAAACTACGGTTTTTTTTTTCAAATAACCGGAGAAAATATTAAAAAATACCTGCACTGTATGATGACATTTATATTTATGACTATATTTAGGATAATTGACTGATGTCCTAGTGTAACGTATTGCTAAGATATTTAAAGTATTATTTTTAGGACAAGGTTGATTTAGAGCCGTTGGTAAAACGCTTGTCGCAATACCATCTTCTGGATTTTGTCGAATGTAAAGTAAAAATTGTACTGTTAATTAGTAAGAATATTTAAATATTTTAGACAAATCAACATTTGATTCGATGTTGAATGTAGTTATTATTGATTCAGTTAGATGATAGAAATCGTCACAAGTACACTTGTACTGTATTGTTTTGTTATTTTCTTATTTTTTTTCAGTTCTTATTGTGACCCCGTTAAGTCCATTGCGATCAAACTTTAAGGTTTTTAAATTGTATACATGATATTATTTAATGGAAACCATCAAATCAGACAAAATCTCAATAAATACTTATTCTCCTTAAAATTAAAAAAAATATCTGGGTGTTTTTTTTATCGCTTATCGCCACCACGTACTGTTGTTACAACACAGTAGATAGATACATCATTTCAGTAGACTTCAAAGTTTATAGATTGTCTAATCTAAAAACTTTGAATACGCCACGGCATAATAGTTCATGATGTTAACAAGTAATAGTATGTACGATGTACCTAAGGTTTGATCGCCTTACTATCAAACGATTTAACAAATTTTAATCAAAATCAAACATAAACTTTATTAGTTGGAGGTAAATTTTGTTTAGTTAAACAAAAAAATCATTCATTAATAATTGACAAAAGTCAAATATCACTTGATTTCCTATTCTATGTATATCGATGAAAACTTTGTAGTTATTGATAAAATAATTATTTGTGACAAATGGTATAAAATTATTAAGTATATTATTACGAAATACATAGAATGTACGAAAAACGTATTTAATCATTGTTATAATAAATAAGAGATTATTTTCATTATAGGATCAAAGAAGATAATCAATTTGAAAATTATTTTTATTTAATTAAAATATAAAATTTAATTATGTGTGAAAACGAAATGCACATATATTATTAATGGTATGTTATACTATTTGATCAAATTTATTAATATTTTATAAATATTTTAAGTAATCTAATAAATGAAAACATTTTATAATCAATGTTATCATATTATGTATGTGTTAAAATTTATTCAGTGTACTATTTAAATAGTAAAAATAATTTATTTTTATTACATAAACGTTTATCAAATAATTAATTAATGTAATGTGATAGTTATTGAGTACTATGCATATTTATACATTAATTGTGGTTATAATTGAAATAATATGATGTGTTTAAAAAAAAAAAAATAAATAAATAATACCTCTTCTATCAAAAAACCCCAAAAGCTTCGTTAGAGAGCTCCACGGATCAAAAATTGAACGTAGATAGTATTTTGAGGGTTCACTTCTTACTCTTCTCAATAGTTTTCCTTACGTAAGGAAAAACTGTCGACCAACCTTGTAATACATTTTCATTTCTTAACTTTGAGTAGAACATTTTTTATACATTTTCAACTACAACGTAATTTGTGATTTCGACAAATTTTGTCGATTTTTGAACTTCAACTGCTTATAAAAAAAAATTGTGCCTATGTATTTTTATAATTTTTGAATGGGAGTTAGAACAACTTATGTGGACCCTTCTATTAAATTTTCAAGTATTTCGTCCGAGCTACATTTTTTTTATCAACATTTATAAAAAAAAAAATAAAAAAAATCGAATATTTCAAATGCCTATAAATTGATTAAAAATGAGTGAAATCTTTTGAAAATAAAATTATATAAAGAAAATGCCAATATAAACAACTGATACAATTTTCAAGTTTCTACAACTTATACTTTTTGAAAAAAAAACAAATAGCAAAAATCGTTTGAGGCTAAACCGTTGTTTAACGTGTTTTTGTAAAAATTTAAATTTCATACACTCATAAAATTTTTTTGTCCGAATCCGGTAGAGTTTTTTTTGCAGATAATTGAAGAAAAACTAATGAAAAACCTTGTACCAAATTTTCAAAACTTAGTTATAAAAGAAAAAAATTTTACGATTTTTCAACAACAAAATTATTTGCAAATTTTCGCAATTTTTACATATTTCATATAAATTGGAACTTTGAGCACTTATAAAAAAAAATTGTGACTTACGATTTTGGATTTTTTTTTATCAGTTATGGAAAAACTTATAAGAAACCTTGTATTAAATTTTCAAGATTTTCTGGCAAAAAAAAAAAATTTTATCGTTATTTAAAAAAAAAAAACTTAAAAAAATTGAAAATTTCAATTGTCTATAATTAGCTCAATAAAAGTCAAAATACTTTGAAAATTTAATGGTGTATAGAGAACGCTAATCTAAACATTTGGTGAAAATTTCAAGTATTTACATCGATTAGTTTTTGAGTTATAGCAAAATAAAAAATTTGATTTTGTCGAAAACTGGTTTTGCGTAAAATATACCGTTTTTCCCTCATTTTCTAAGGGTTTTTCCCGGCGCGTTAAAAAAATATTGAAAATTTTTAACTTTTGACCCCCCAAAGTACCAACTAGATTCACTTTCCTTTCAGAAAAGTTGCTATATAAGGCAATCGAAGTATTTTTACTGCCCCAAATCGTGTCGATAGACACAAAAATAAAAAAAAAAAAAAAAAAAAAAACACATCATTGTAAAATCAATACATTCTTCACTCCGTTCAGAATCTAAAATAAGTTTTTTAACAGTATTTTCATTTTAATCTTATGCTATTAGGGTCAAAAAATTTATTTTTATTACATAAATGTTTATCAAATAATTAATTAATGTAATGTGATAGTTATTGAGTACTATGCATATTTATACATTAATTGTGGTTATAATTGAAATAATATGATGTCTCTAAAAAAAAAAAATAAATAAATAATACCTTTTCTATCAGAAAACCCCAAAAGCTTCGTTAGAGAGCTCCACGGATCAAAAATTGAACGTAGATAGTATTTTGAGGGTTCACTTCTTACTCTTCTCAATAGTTTTCCTTACGTAAGGAAAAACTGTCGACCAATTGGGTAAAAAGTAAAATGTGCCATAAACGAGACTTTTACTTTATTAATTTTAGTTATTTAGTCACAACCCCAAAATTAATATTAGGTATTGCTAGAAACTTGAAACTTTCACCATATATCAATATCACACTTTTACATAATTGACAAAAGTTTCAAAAAAATTGAAAACTTTTAGGGTGTATATAAAACTTTGAAAATACTTAATTTTTTGAAAGTTCATTTCTAATAAAAATTTTAATTCTTGATAAAATTTGATATATTCTTACTTATATAACTTTCTGACGATACTGAAAAAAATCTCGAATATCGTTAGTGTAAGTCACAATTTTTTCTAAATGTTTAACTTAAATGGTATATAAATTTTACGGAATCACCTGTCTTCACATTAATCTCCAACTTTAAAAAGCATAAAAATAATTGGCTAATCAATTCATTATTAAACTCGGTATACATAAAAAAAACTGCTTTGAATCGATTAGTAAAAAAAAAATAATTAAATAAACCTACCGTTCATTAAATTATATACCGGTAAACTATGTGAACGGCTTATATATTACGCAAAAGCTTTTTGATCGTTTTACTAAAGACGTGAATAAGTTATGTATCGTTTCGTTAAAATTCAATACACGCGCTTCCGTTATCTTGTCCGAGGACCAAAAGAACGAAGGACGAATTTCCACCATTATTATCTTACCGGCATTTTTAGTTTTCAACCACGTTTACATAATATTGCAGCAATGTTAACACATTTTCCGGGGCATCATCGATTCAAAACTCAAAAAAAAAAGTTATTATACATATAGGTTGTCATTAATAAGAAAAAATATGTTTATAGATTCTCATACTTTATAGCCTTATAGGTCGAATTGAAGTCTTCGTTTATGTTTTTTAGCAAACATGTCTAGGACTTCTTCTGGTTCCACTTGAACATCTTTATTTATATGTAACATTGCTAAGCCATTAAGTCTTTCCTGGCCCATTGTTGATCGTAGGTAAGTTTTAATTCTTTTTAAAGAACTGAATGACCTTTCAGCACTTGCTGTTGTGATAGGTATGACATTGAGAATTGTTAAAAGGCATTTAATGTTAGGGAACATAGATGCATATTTAAAAGCTTCCATTGAAGAATTAACCTTTTCCGACTTATTTTTCAAAAATTCTTTCCATAAATTTAACTCTCCTCGAAGTGCTTCAATACTATAAGGTAAATCTGCTTCATATATCCGAGCCGCACAAAGAACGAAGGACGAATTTCCACCATTATTATCTTACCGGCATTTTTAGTTTTCAACCACGTTTACATAATAATATCTGATGACTGAAATCTGAAGTTTCGTTTTCCTTCTTTTTCATTTTAATTTCTTTCATTTTGACAACAAATAAAATTTATTAATGTCCTGAAACGTTTGAATATAATTTTGATCTTAAATCATGATGGATTTTAAGCCATAAATGCCACTGTGTACCATTGGCGTAGCATGACCTAATAAACAGGGGGGACTTAAGTCACGGATAATTTTTACCAAACTACATGTATAAATTTTAGTGTAGATAATAATTATATTTATTGGCTAGTTATTATCTGGTAGATAATACGTTTAGGTACACAGATTCCAGGAACTAACATATAAGAATTTGAGTTATTAAATAATAATGTAGTTATAGTTTTAATGTTTAATATTAATATTTTATTATATATGGTTTCTAGAAGTCACTAAATATTTTCAACTTTAATCTATATTGTTAAATCTAGTTTACGTTTATTTTTATTGAAAATATTCAAAACATTTTCTTCATTTATTTTGTAAGACAGGTCTTTCTATATGTAGTATAGAAAGGTTTGAAAACCGATCATTCGTCATTGCACTTCTAATCCATGATTTTATACGTTTCATCGCTGAGAAAGAACGTTCACAAGACGCTGAACTAATTGGTATTGTTAATGCAGCTATAGATACAATATTACAATAGACGTAATTTACATATTAATAAGAAATAGATAGGCATATGTACAAAAATATACCCGGGCCGCAACTTACGAATATATAAAATATACCCGGACCGCAATTTACATAAAAAAATTTGAAATGCATTTCGTGGGACGCATCGATCCCATGGGACGCAATTTACAGAGACCCCATTATACAAATGGAAAAAAAAATTTAGACTTTGAACGATGTTCAAATTGCTTTGAAATTTATTGTTTACGAGATTTAGCGTATCCGGTATAATGTAGCAGAAGATATAGTGGTTAGGTGATATTGTTAACTTTAAATACGTATTATATCTCTACAAACATTGATCGAAGAAGAAAAATTCAAGAATAAAAACTGTTGGAAGTAATGTTCTCTCTCGTAATATTAAGTTAGAAATACTGAAAAATGTAGTTGTGTTAGTATTTTGAATCAGACACGAAACAAAAAAAAATCAAGTATATGCATTTTACTATATTAAGTAAAACGACCAGTTTAGGCGATTACTGCGATTAATGTCATACGACCGATTGAATGTATCCTAACATTATTATAATATTATCATATTATATTATTACGCGCAGTACAGTTGAATTGTGCGTATTTGTGAAAAAAAATGAATAAAAAAGAAAATAAATCCGAGTGTAATCCCGGCAATTTGTTTAAACGTTCCGGGCACTGCACTAATACAGTACACACGTATATAATATAATCGTCGAACGCGCACAGATATTTTTTCACGGATTACCATTGTACACGCGTCGCGGTCGCGTTAAGTCTGAAATAATAGCCGGAGCAGAAGACGTGCGGGCGTCTTAACGGATGTTGTTCTAAATTCGCTGACAACCCATAAAATAGACGTAATGGGCGACGCGGGTCTTCACGTCGTGGTGGCGGGATTTAGCGTTGACACGACGCATCTGGCGAGAGACGCTCTTTAAAGAAAATAATCAACGATAGGTTATTTATTTAATGAACACGTATATAATATGTGTGTGTGTGTGTGTGTGTGTGTGAGTGTGTATTTTCTTTCTTTTTGCTCGTGTTACGCAAACCTCCGAGTCGCGTATAAATGCAATGGTATACCCTAGGGCGTAGCCAAATGGTGGAGGACAGGGAGGAGCGATTGGCTCCCCTGATCAAAGTACCGTTTAATATTGAATTATTTTTAACATGCCACCGTTGACACGCTCGTCGCGTAGTGTACATTAGTAAAACCGAGAGAATTAAATAGGTAAGATATTATCTTGTCTGTTGTTTATTTTCGAATATTTTTAATGGCACAGTGATGCGTATTTCCCCGAAAATTGACAAAATTATTTTTAAATGCATATACGTTTAAAGTCAATTGAAAAATTATTCGTTGGCGTAAGTAGGTCGGGGCTAATGGAACCCAGTTTTTAGAGTAAATGTAATTTTTTTACCAATTTCCTTATTTATGATTGCAAATAAAACATTTTTTTTTTGTTTTTGTTTATTACTATACAAAAACTTGATCTCAACAATAGAAATAATTTGTATTATTTAGAGAAATTATGTACAATAAGCATTGTAAATGCTATATTCAAAACTGAATTAAAGCATTTTTTTTTTCAATCTTATTTGTAAAATAATAATGGAAAAACATTTTCCAAATGTTATGCAGAGTAAGAGTATTCACATAGTTTGCGAGAAAATTTACTTCTCGAGAAATTGGAATCTAGTAATGCCCATAAACGCGTTTTCAACTACTCCAACTTCTCCGCCTCACGAAAAGGCGTCGTTGCTACGCGTGTTTGAGTATACGTTGTCCGTGCGTAGTAAAAGTAAAAGCGAATTCGCGTTGCCTACGGATGTTAAATGTGTATTGAAATCGTACCAGTTCACAATTCGTTGATTATTACTATTATTGTTATTATTCAATGGCATTACTTCTTGGCGTTTAATCAATTACACAGCGCGTTGCACGAGTGAAAAAATAATCATAATTTTAATAACGCATTATAAAATCAAAAATATTTTAACGTGTCATTATATAGTGAATTAAATCATGGTACTGTATCATTCTAACAATGTATAACGATACCATGTTAATATTTTTATCCAATTTTTCGTAATTAGTTTTATTATACTTTGCGTTCAAGAATAATTGTATTATTTAATTAGCACAAATAATTAGTGTTAATCTCTAATAATACTTATTCAAACTATCACATTTGTACATGTCAACAGTTTTATCAAAATCATGTTACATTATTTTTGTGATTAAAAACGAATCCTATGATTCTATATGCTAATAAGTGAGATCAAACTCTAGTTTTCAAATTATTTTATCATCAATGACGTCATCGAGTTGATAGGAAATAAAAATAAAAGTCTAAAAGTTATCTAGCATATGTCGATTTCATTTGGTTATTTATTTAATAAACATTACACATTCTTTGGCTGATAAGATACGGCTTGATTTTTCTTACCCACGGACATAGCAGAGTTGCATTATAATCTCATTTCAAGCTCAATCAGATAAACTGTGTGAACTAAGCGTGAATATTATTTCCATTATGTATATTTTTAAAGATTTAAGTACATATTAAATAAGTTTTTGCATTCTGAGGGCTATTAATAAATATTATAAATTACATTTGTATGCGTTCGTTGACGGATGATGTTAAATTGAGTCATAGACTGATTGTAATGTTTGAATTTGAAATGGGTTCTAGTTATTTCCTTAATATTTTTGAGTTGAGCCTAGTATATAGTCCCCTCCAAAAATTCGGTGCGATTTCTTGGCAACCATTATTATCGAAAAACCAATTCGTGTGGAAGTCTTCACGTGAAATTAAACGCGTTGTTTTGCTCAGGACACTCAATGACTCAACGAAAAAATAATAGGTGTTGATAATTTTCTGGGAATAGGTTCATAAGACACCTATATCGAAATAAAAAGCAGAGCTTTAAAATTATAAAAAAAAAACTGCAAAGAAAGGGACAATTTTCGCGAGAAAAAATTAACAAATCATGAATAAAGGCATTTGCAAATTTGAGTTTTTAAAAGCTGTCCTTAACGTATTTACAAGGAACTGAATTACTTAAAAAATATTTTATATGCAAGCAATAATTAAAAAAAGCCGGTTATATATTTGAAGGATAACTAAGGCACCTTTTCGAATTGTCTCCTGCTCCTGCAGGATAACGCTAGTGGGATTATAAAACAGTAAAATACGAATAAGTAATTGCACTTCAATAGAAAATTCTTTATATTTAATTTTCAGCATCTGGTCGAAACCAAATCAAAGGTGCGTACTGTAAATTTCGAAGAAATCGTGTTTTTTTGAGTAGGTATGAAAATAGCAAATGTCGAACGATTGAGAATTTATACTGACTGCAATTATATTGGAATAACTGTAAGAATATAAATAATATAATATAATGATACGTTTATAAATCGTTACTCTAATATTAAACTAATTATTTTTTAACGCACTGTAATCATACAATTAGCGAAATTTAATAAATCAATGACCTTAGGTATAATTTTTATTTTATATTACATCTATTGAGTAATCCATGTTGGACTAATGTTTTATGATATATTTATAATGATCATACATACAACTATGTATATTATTATGAGTGTGTAAAAGCGGATATCCATGTGAATAATAAAATTGAACAGTAGTATATTGTATAAATTTAATAATTATAAAATCACGCACGGTTTTTAAATGATTTATAAACACTAAAAATGTCTCATCTAAATCGCTATTGATACCCTGTACTGTTCAATAAAAAATTGGTTTATAAATCAAAAAACCAATTTTCGTGTTTATTTTTGTACGTCGTATTAAAATTTTAGTTGATTTATACAGTTGTTGTTACGATATATGAGTAATTGTTGAATGCTGGTTTCAGAAATCTTTCTGGATAACAGATGTGAATGGGTTTGCTCATCAAACTTATTGTGTTAATAATTAGGTAATAATGGTAAAAAAAATTCAAGTTGTTAAATAGGTGGTGATATAATTAATACGTTCAACGTATAAAACAATTTTATCAATACCTTATGTATTTTACAATATATACATATATTACATATAGGCATATACAGTATACCTACAAAGTGTACAACATTTATGAAAATGTTTTGTGTATGAAATATATGCAAACACACACACACACACACACACACACACACACACACACACACACACACACACACACACACACACTCACAAACACACAAAACACCGTAATATATTATTATATTTTATTTAAGTCGATTATTATATTATTATACGGAGGTAATACGATTGTATTTTACTATAAAAGAGAATGTTCACAAACACTACTTGACTCATTGGATTATGTTTTTGAGTTTTCAAGTTTTCAGCTATTCTCATCTCTTAACATATCTTTCAGTATTACCTACTTATCCATGATCTTCATGTCTGAACTCATAACACATAATTGAACCAAATGTTTCATATTTGAATATTAAGCCAATACAATATTAATAATGTAGATAATTCAATTGAAAATGTATAGTTTAATTAAAAAAAAACAACGATGATCGTAATTATTGTAATAAAATATTAACAATCATATTGATTTGTATTAAAAAATGATGGAATAATTTTGTTTTTAATTATACAAAATAGTATCACATTTTTTTTGACTATAATCAACTATTACCATAAGGCAGCGGTTCCCAACCTTTTTAGCCGGCGGTGTCCTTTTGTTTGTACACATTTTGTCAGATGCCCTTCTGTGAATATCACTAGAAACGTGATAAAAATAAACAGTAGTTTTCGTTCATAACATAAATAATTTGATTGAACGTAATATTATTAACAAATTATAATTTTATAGCTGAAAGTAAAAAGCAAAAATACTGCTTTAGAAGTGAAAAAAAACGTGAAAAACTAATGACTAATGAGATATTTGAGGCTGCTTATTTTTGAAAAGTGGCAATATCTGGTTCAATTTGAAACAACTGGATACGGAGGTCAGGTTCTAAAACAATTTTTTTATCTTTTTAACTACAATAAATTGTAAATTTTTAATTTATGATCTATAAATAATAATCCTTTTCATTCTCGGATGAACCGTGGTGCCCCTTTAATGAGCGGTGCACAGGTTAGGAACCGCTGCTATAAGGTATTTACGAATGTGATAGTATATATATTGTTGCGTGATTGTGAGAGCTGGTAACAGTGTGACATGTCTTATTACATTTTTTAAGAGCGAAACATTGAATGTTCTCATATAATTCTTCGTTTCTTTTATCAGTTGCATTTTCATTAATTGTATTAGGCTATTATTTAAGAAAATATGGTACTACTGTCCTAGAAATCCTTTTCTAAATTTTGGACACCTAAGATATTTCTTTCCATACTTAAAAAGAGCATTTTATTTAACAAAAATGTAAAACAATTATTATTATGAGTAAGAACAATAGCTATAAATATCTATTAGAAGTGGAATTAAACATTAACACAATACAATTTACATCCGTTTAATGTTTATAATTCTTGTGAATAGAATTTAATTTCTATTTTTTCATGTAATCGTACTCTACAGTTTATAAAATCTATTATGTAGCTACCAGCTAATAGGCATATATGTATGTAAGTATTATAAATTGTGTATGGAATTGTCAAGTTGATTTAGTTATAAAAATTTATTCTCTATAATATACAACATGCAGGTCGTCGTTTGTTTTGTATACGGTCACCTTCGGTTAATTCATTTTTTAATTTTCAACATTGATAAACATCGTGGAGAACAAAAAGTATAGTGAGATTTTATTCTTATGACCTTAAACATTCTCGATTCCTAACATAATTTTCGCGCTAATATTTATTTTTTTATTGAAATTCATTCAAGTGTAAATATATTGATTTTTTTTTAAAACAAAGACACTGTTAAACTACATTTTGATCGATAAGCCTGGGTCTCCAGGTGGAAAATCCGCATTTAATTGTCCACCTAGGTCAGAGGGAAGCCAACCTTCAACGCACTTGAAATGCAAATCGATAAACCCCCTTTTTATACGACAGTTCATCGTCGATAAAACGTGTTGTACGATATTGAAGTTAGTGTTTTCGCATAATAATTCGCACGCGCGCACAGACTTCCAGACTTATTCTCCGGATTATTCGGTGATAAATGAACGGGGTGAAAAATAAATACGAAAACATACGGTCGCGAGTGAAATCGTTCAGAATTCATCATAACCTAGCCGCGTCACATGATTTATAGCCGTCAGACGAACGCCTCCGCGTGCCGCGAGACGACGGCGATGGTCGGCCGTGGCGGAGTTTTATTTATTCAGGCCCGGAACAGACGCCCTCGTTTTCGAGGAGACGGTCTGCGGGGGTAGGCACTGCCTATTAAAAACGTGTGCGATGACCTCGTCGACGGGGTGTCATATTTTCACGACGGCTTCGGATACCGCTGTCCACGTGAGACGTTCGAACATAAATAACAAATAATATTAATAATAATAATAATAATAATAATCCGATCCCACGGCGCGATATTCACACGGAGGGTAGTTAGCGTTCGGCCGAATGTGTTTCTATAGTAAATACGTTTTGCACGTCAAACTCACGCACGACGGAATGACGGGTCGAAAAATGACGTCGTACCTATAACATACAGACGTATTATCTATATTCCATATGAATATTCGCGCAGGACGCATTTATACGAATCGGTTGTTTTTTCATTTAACCGCCGTGCCAGGGCTTATTCTAAAGCGCAGTTGGGCTTATTTTGCGTAGTTGGAAAAGTCAGATACGCACTTGATAATCGAATTTTGTGTAGTTGACTCAAATGACTTTAGTCAGTTGAAATAAAAAACTCTAGGGTTTTTTGAATTAATGCCAACTACTCCTAAACACTAACATTAAAAAAACGCTTTAAATTAAAAAATAATTTTGTTTTTCACATAAATAAATAATAGGTATAAGTCACGAATCTTTAGATATGGAATATACAGATCATAGAGTAATACTATTCTATGATACAGCTGACATACTGGAATATGATAAAATAGAGAACCTACGCCAGATGTCTTTATCTAAGCTTGTTGTTCAGCATTTATCTGGATCTGATGAGTACAAAAATCTAAATATTTTGCTTTCTCGTATTATACCTGCCAAACCTCACAGTGCTGACGTTGAACGTTTAATCAGAAAGAGTAATATCCTTAAATCAATAAATTTTCAAAGTTTGGATGTAGAAACTGAAAATGAATATCTATTTATTCATTTTAACATGCAGGGCCGTATTTAACATTTTGGCGCCCTCGGGCATATAATTTAGGCACCCCCCCCCCCTTATTATAAATATTACACTTTTATAATCCGTTTAACTTATATTCATCCATAACAAAGATTTTTTATGTTTTCATATAAACACATATTTTTGTGCATATACCATGTTTGTAATATGTATTTAAATAATAAAATCTAACATTGAATAATTGGAAACAGTTTTATAATAAAAAAAAAAATTAAAATCTTTTTTGTCATAAAAAATTAAAAACAATAAAATACAATATAAAATTATTAACATTCATTAATTTTTTTTTAAATAATTTTTTTCTCGCTTGGTTTTTAGAAAAATCTTCAATTATGTCACTGTAGTTAATTGTATGAGTTAGTTGTGATTCAATATTTAGAATCGCCAATGCATTTAGTCTATCAGTGGAAATATTTGACCTTAAATAAGTTTTGACACGGCGAAGTGTTGAAAATGATCTCTCCGCAGTGCAATTCGTAGCTGGTGTACAAAAAAACATACGTAATGCTATACTCACGTATGGGTAAATATCCTCCAATTCGTGTTTTTTCATCATGACACTCATATCAATTATACTCTGAGGATGATCTTTTAAATTTTGTATGTGACTTTGGAAATGGATGCATTCATTTATAAATGTTTTATCTAAATCATTTTTGTACATTGAATATAAATTTTCAGCCGATGCGTATACATTTCCCCGGCCGCGTCGCGCCGCGTATTATTGCGCAAAATGTGAATAGTGTATGGCCGTATGGGAAATCTATGTATTTAATAACGTGTGGCTTACGTATATACTATATTCGCCCATGTCATTTCATAATTTTTAATAATATATTTTATCTTAGACAATCTAGTGGTTCATAACATTTTCTATTTTCATTGCATTAATAACTTAAATTCGCTTAAATATTTTGCCGCCCCTAAGACTTGCCGCCCCCGGGCATTTGCCCACCCGTGCCCCCCCTTAAATACGGCCCTGTTAACATGCCACCTCTACTAAATTGGAACCCATGACAAGCAGTACAGATATGGCTAAAACAAAATGAATTGAACGTCGTGGTAAGGATACACCAAAAGCTAAGTAACAAGAATGGTATCATGGTATATTTGAGGAAGAGTCAAGCAGAAAGTCTGAACAAGAACATGATGGAACTCAAATAAAAGAAGAAAATTTTAAAATAAAAATACAATTATGTTTTTTATATCTGTGTTAATTAAAAAGAAATTATTATTTTAAACAAGAAAAAATTATAATTATAATAAGAAAATGACAATTTTAAACCTATGATTTTTATATTAGTATAGGCGGAATTAGATTTAAAATTTAAATATTTTAGTGCAAACGCGCTTATTAAGCCAAATTAGGTTAGGGTGATGCAGGTTCAATTTCATAATAATATGCGCAGTTGAAAAAAATCCTTAGAGTAAGCCCTGCGCCGTGCTGTTTGTTCGAAGCGATTCGGATGTGTAATATTATTATTATTATATATCATATATTATCAACGTCATTATGACGTTCCGTTTCAGTCGTGGTGTCGGTTTTTATACGTTACGATTTTCAGATTGCCTATAAGACGTAATTTATTACCATATATATTGATTTATTTCACATAAGCATGGAGCAAATTGCACGTTGAATAACAATACGAACTATATCGCATTGAAATAAAATACCAATCGCACGCCAAGAGTTTTGAACAGAAATTAATTTATCTCCTGCAAAATACACTGCGAGTGCACAGCTTCTGACATAGTCACAAGTAAACACTAATTCACTATTCCCACGAATTTCAGCGTATTAATCGTGATGGCGAAATCTGCAGTCTGGCGATAATCAGTTACATTCGACTTCAACCGTTCGCAGTGGGATTAAATTAACGCACGGGGAAGTTTACCCGTTCAAAAACAAGTGATCGAGTTTTATCGCACGTGCAATTAGGTATATATACACATAGAAATAAACCTTTGACACTCTCCGACGACCTCGAAACGCTCGCTTATATCTTATAATAATAATAATAATAACAATAATATTGATTTAAATAAATAAATATTTTAACACCCCAGAGGGTAAGAGTACAGTGAGTGTAAACTAAAAACTAAAAATATTGCTAAATTAACAATTGAGGGGAAAATTGAATGCATTATTAACAATAATTAAATCAAATTAAACATCAAGATTTAAATTATAAATACAATTTTTTAGATTAGTAATGGAGTTGAAAAAAATCAAAATTATGAATTAAATTACATGATATAGGTAGGCAGCACTCCGAAATATTAGTAAAATAATTATTTTTTGAATGAGGAATACCAAATGGTGAGTTTAATCTTGAATTAAAAAGGGGTATTTTATGGCCAATTTTTTGTAATATTTCAGGGCAATCGATAATACCATTCAGGATTTTATACATAAACGTGATATACTAATCTTCTTGTTTTAAGTGACTTTAAACCTATAGAGTTCTCAATTTCAATGGTGTTATTGTATGAGTACTTGGTTTTAAAAGCATGAAAACGTAAAAAATGTTTTGGTATTTTTTCTAATTTATTAACTAGATCAGATTGATTAGTGTTCCACAATACCGTCTCATATTCAAGTAGCGATCTTACTATCATGGTGAGATTTTAATCGAATCCCAAGAACGTCGAATGCGTCTATTAATTGGTATACGTAGAGACAATAAAATGAATCGTATACTTTAAAATATTATAAACACATTTATGATTTGTGTATAAGATGGAAGAGGGGGGAGTCAACACACACACACACACACACACACACACACACACACACACACACACACACACATTTATAGATTTGATGCGGAGCTCGATGAAGTCTCTGACGTGTCGTACCCGTGAGTATTCAGATTTTTCTCACAAATCTTATTGTAATCGTCGCAAAAATTAAAATAAGTTTTGCACACAATATTTATCATTCAGCCAAATATTTCATCGATAGCGACGACGGCGGTGCCAGCGTTTTAAGTCGTTTGCGGCGCTGTCATTCACTATGGTGCACTCCAGGCTAATTCAATTTTTGTTTATCTACTCGTTTTATAATCCTCTGGTATCGTTCGTCACGTATCGTATGTACAATACACATGAATACTTTGTGATTTCGTATGCGCAAACAAACCGAAATAGTCGTAAACGTCACACACTAACACCTATATAGAACATAATATACTCTATAGTATTATACACGTTTAACACGACGCGTTTAATATATGATTTAAAATAATCTATGTTAATTGTTAGTTATATCACTTTTATCCAATCAATATTAAAAATAGAAAAAAAATTATAGGTGATAATATGACAGTTTTTTTTTATTAGGAAAATCTAAAACTGTTTGTAAACGGTGTATTTTTTTACGATCCTCTAAAGAGAGGAGGTTTTTGAGGGTTAACTTTTGAAATAGATTTTAGTAGTTGAAAACATTAATTGATTTAAAATTATGTTTGAGAAAGATTTTTAGGTTTTTAAGAATTTAATGTCTAATGAATTATATCTCACTGCGAATTGCGATGCGTGGGCAGTGCGATCCTTAATACAATTTCCAAAAACTTTAAATTACTCTCCCACATAGAATTTTAAATGAGTTAATGTTTTTCAACTACGAAAATGTATTATAAAAATATCTTTACGTTATGCGAGCAAAAAAGTGTATTTTCTCATTTGATTTTCAAAAGTCTACCCCCAAACAATCTTTTGTGATTTGTAAAAAATATAAAATGTATAGATTTTCATAATTAAAAAAAACTCTGAATATATAAATGTTCTCTATTTTAAAAATGTTTAAGATAAAAGTAATACTGAAATAGTCGTATCGAAAACGGGTTCTGTTCGAGGTGTAGCGTGGACATGAGATTATTATGTTATAATATTGTTTTAGTTTTCAAAATGATCGAAGTTGCAGTATACATAGTTACTGTATCTTACGGCACGCCACGTACACAGGAATCTTGAATATTTTATTACGATAATCATTGTTTGTGAACAAATAATAAAACGGAACCACGTGCGTAATATAACGATATACAGTGAAACCTCTGAATACCGGACACTCTCGGTAGCCGAAATATTGTCCGTTATTTAGAGGTGTCCGCTATTCAGAGGGAAAAATGAAAGAGGAGAATACGTTCCTGTCCCCATAAAATCGTCCGCTAATTGGAGGTGTCCGTTATTCAGAGGTGTCCGTTAAGGGAGGTTTCACTGTAATTTGATTTTCAACAATAAAGTTAAATTTTTTTCCTCTCCGGTACACCGATCATCGGGTTTTGCATTTATAACATTCTCGAATACGTGATACGAACTCTTGTTGTGTTATATACTCTACAACTCTAGCATAAATATACTCTAGTAATTCAAATGTCACACACGTGTTTATGGTCAGGAGATGGTCAAAGGATGATTAAATTGTGATACTTTTGGCGGACGGATTTTCAAACTTATAAGTCTGAGTTTTAAAAATTAAAACAGAATAATGCATATGTATTTCATAAGTCGTCAAATAAAACATGACAAGTTAACACTTTTAATGAAATTATTTTTTTTCCCCCCGTACTTCATTGTTGAATAATATCGTACGAGCAAAAAACATAATATAACTGTCATTGTCGGCGTAAAATAATTTATTGATATGCAAACTTTTTACATTCGGGTCAGAGATTTTATCCACGACTCGTGTCGTTCAACAGATGGTAAAAATGATAACGACTTTGTATAGTACGGCGAGACAAGCGTGTGCGGAACGTCGACAGACACAAGTGTTATTACTATTAATCCCTCTCTGACGAATCGATAAAACACGGTAAAACTTGATGTATTTCCAATAAAACGGTTTCATGTCCGCAGGGATCGGCGTTCGAACAGCCGGTCATTAAAAACAATTAATATCTTCCGTAATTGCATTTGAGTACGTGTAGGCCACGACGTGTCAAACAAATTAAATAATTACGTCGAACAAACGTAATTAAACCTGACGTAAATACACCGTGTGCACGATAAAAAGTCAAGTCCATTCTATACGTGTGCGCGTTTCGAATACTTACTATTGGAAGATTTAGAATTCGGTTTCGTTTGTATTTTTTGAACAACCCATTGTTTTATACACACGTATAATCACTGACGTACGGTTCACTATTCACCCCTATTGAAAACAAACTACACGAGCGGCGAACAATGTACATATCCCTTAATTATTACGTTGTTTCAATACCGTGTTGTATATCGCTTCAGAAACTGAACTTTATTCGGTACGGTATTTATTTGATTTTTTTCCTGTATCTTACACTATTATCGTGTACTATCCGTTCTTCCTCGTTCCCATTGGTACGCTATTTACCGCGTTCCCACTTGGTTTACGACGTTATTTCGCGGGGGCCCGTCGGCCTACGGACAACGCAAACACACCGACGAAAATAAACTCATCAAGTCAACGGCAGGGTTGGTGTCTATTTAAAACGCACAATATCCTCCTCCTGTGACCATGTTCTATTGGTAGCCAATTTTCGGGGGACCCGCCGAGGCTCCTCCCATGGCGTGAAATGGTTAAAATATTATTTTTAGTAGCGTCGAGTTTCTTTTTGATCTTGAGTGACTTTAATTTGGCCGTCGGATGCCGAGCAGAAAATCCATTGTACGTTTGTCGTTATAAAACTGATTCTTTACTTACACGTTGTTAAATTAATTACTTAAAAAAAGTTTTACGGTGTAAAGTGAATATTATTTTGTGAATCCAAATGATTTATGAATTAACAATAATGTGTTTATGAAATAATTCGGCTTACCAGCAATCGGTGTCATGGCTATTTGAATAACCAAAAATGTAAGTTTTCCAAAATTATCAAACGCTTTTTATAAAACAGATTTAATGTTATTTGTACTCGTTGACGACAATGATATTTAACAATTATTAACATACCTATTATCGCCCAAAACGCATTTAAGGAATTCTTTATAATTTAAGGTCAGGTATGACAATATGTATGAAGTTTTCTCGTGATGAATAATTTTATTATTATGCATGATCGATAAAGAACGATTTTATTTAATTTTTAAAACGATTGATAAGAAGTATTAAAATATTTTAAGTTATTCATTAATGAATTACAATGTCACAGTTATAATGTGTAGTATTTTACGCGTATAGCACCACAAATCTATCAGAATCGATTTTGTAACGACACTCATATTCGAGAAAGGAGTGGCCATGAAACTTTAGATATGAGTTTTTCACCACAATATATTATGTGCACATTTAATAGAACGACATACAAAAAATAATAATGATACGATTTTTGCGTTTGCAGCGAAAACCTTCTGATGACATTGTTCATTTCATAAATGAATACAAACAACATAATTAGAGCAAAGTTAAACTTTAATGATAATGATAAAATAAGTCTTATGATATATCGTATTTTGTTATTAATTAACTCATTAAATCATGAATATTATTAGAAAAAGTTTTCGAAGCACAATATAATTTAAGTTGAATTAAAGTAGAATAAATAATTAAAGAATCATTTTTAATTTATATAGATAAATAATTTTGCAAGTGTTTTTTTTGTGAAAATGCTATGTCGTATCACAAAAACGTGCTCATTGTAAATAAAAGAAAGTATAAAAGTTGAAATTGTTTAAAAATTATAATATATTCATTATTTTTGATATTGCCTGCAACGAATTCATAATACATTTATGTAATATAAATATTGTATATACAAATAATACATGACTACAATTTTACTGAGTTATCAGAACTATATTTAAAAAAAAGGTTGAGTGTACTTGTAAAGTTATAATTTAAATGCATACTTGTAATTAACACATAAAATGTAGTGTTTTTATTTTCAACAATAATAACAATATACGATATGTATAAATTTGAGTTGATTATAACGGTGGACGAGTATATTACACTTAGTTGTGTATGATTCAAAATTAAAAAAGTTATCCTGAAAACCACATAAAATTAAAAAATCGTACTTTTATCATTATAACAGGTGCTCAAATACCATTATAAAACAATGAGGGACCTAAAACCAAACTATCATTATTTATGTGCTCAAACATTGTTTATAAATTTAACAAATGGTTTTAAGTTTACAAAGTGAAAATACATGTTGAGTTTTATTATGCGAATGTAATTAAAACAAAATCACAAAAAATCAAAGTAAAATAAAAAAATTTATTAATTTAGCCAATTTATGTCCAAGTGACATTCATACAGCACAATGCAATTAAAGGTTAATTTCAGTTTAGCACGTGAATCTCAGCGGTATTTGTATCCTGTTTGTTCAAGTATAGTAATAATCGTATGATAAACTCGTACCTATTCACGCACGCAATTAATATATGCACTATATTTACATGAAAAATTCTTCTCAGTATTTTCCGTATTATTTTTTCGAATGAAAGATTGTGAAAGTTTCGCAGCTTTCTCATTTCAACCGCAAGTACGAGTTTTTTTTACAGATATACGATATAACGTCATCGTGTCAATCCAGTAACTTTAGCAATTTAAAGATTACTTAATTACTTGTTGTTTACTTGTTGTGTAACGGTCCATAAAACATTTAAATCGACGACTGATCTTTGCTTATTTGGAATCATTCGATGACATTATTTAATTTGAAAAATTACTGACACATAGAACACTCCTACTTGTTCTCGTATGGTGTATTGAAGTTATATTAATAAATAAATATAGTAAATTATTATAGTTTAAACAACTCAATGATTTCTACAGCTATGCATGAATTAAGATGAAAAAAAATTCGTAGGCTTCTATAGTATTTTTTTTCCATTGTTATTCGTGTGAAAATTATATTTTATATTTCAAAATTATTAACGATAAAATTCATTTAATAATATCAGATTAAATTTAATTGAATAATTTTACATTATTTTAAGAGTTTTACATCTTACACTTTGCATGCGTCCAAAGGTAGGTAAGGTAACATCACTAGATGTTCTCATCTTAAGGTGTGTCAATAATAATTGAAAATGTTTAATGTTTTAGTTAATGTACAATGATATTAAATGCTGGTATTAAGTTTAAGCTCAAATGCAGTTTATTTTTTCACAAATTAATTATTATGTTTGACGAATTAAAACGTTCAGATTACAAAAACGTTGTGTAATTAATGCTCAATACAAATAATAATAATAATAATAATAATAATAATAATAATAATAATAAATAAATAAATGAAATGAAATTAACAAAGTTGGTTTTTGAAGTCACTGAAAGTTGTGCGTTTTTAAAAGTGTCCATTATTTTAATTTATTACAGTGAATACCCTACAGAAGCCTGTTTCAATATGAGTATAAGTTGACGCAGCGAGGTTTTACCGTATTACGCAAGTGAACACGTATTATGTAGGTAACAAAATATAATAACTCGAATCATGGGCGTAGCGCCATGCGAATAAATGGTAATTAAATATGCCGTGTGAATTCTGCCTGTGGAAATAAAACTATAGGCAAATTGTATAGTTAAATTTGCATTCTGAATCACGTACGATCAATTTAAAGAGTATTAGCGCCGTTGATCACTCCCACTCGGCCTTAAATCAGTGCGACGAACATTATGTATACGAACAAGAGTTGGATTTATTTGAAAACGAACTCATACGCGCTATTGCCCGTTATAAGAGTATTAATACTATATCAAATTGAATTGGCATACACAATATACGTATACGACGCGTCTCCACCGAGAACTACTTATTCCGTATTAATTTACCCGCAGAGTGGAAACGGTCGAACGGCTTTCACATAATATTTTGTCTCGGAGCAAAACGCGCAGAGCATAAATCACTGATTAAGTACGTATATAATACGTCGCGCAGTGTCTACCGCGCGTAAACGCGTCTCGCGAGTAATATGATTCTGGGAAACGTTCGATTGTCGCAGCGTGGAACATTATTCTCGACTCCTACGGAGACTTCTACGACATCGAAATCGTATTCAGACACGATCGCTTTGAAATGCAATTATTCCCCGCCCGGCCCCCGGGATGATCTTCTAGAGGGAGACATGGTATGTAGAGTATATCGGGGCATGTAGAATAGTCGATCGTGGGCTGAGCTTTGAACACCGAGCTTCCAGAGGTCTATTATGCCTGCGAAAAAACACGTCCGAGAGAGTCAGAGGCCGAGACCAACTGGTCCAGTGTAACCGGTTGAGCATTTTAAGTATAGTGTATTGATATTGTAGTAGGCCATGGTTTTTTCACCACCAGGCTGTCTTTCATACGGTCATGTCACGAATAAAATGTATGACTGTACCAAATCTCATTGTTCATAATTTAACTCCGCCGTGGAAGAAAGAGGGTAATGTGTTCAGTGTAATATGTATTAAAGTGTGAGGTTTTTTTTGTTCGGTCATTTTCCGTTTAAATTAGAGAACTGATTTCGATAAAATGAAAATGAAAATAATCTGCGAGTTCTCAAAAGTGTTCTTAGCTAGGTGTGATAAAAATGGGGATGACTCTAGTTGATCGATGTAAAAAAAAAAAAAAAATACGGCTTTCGGATCGTTAATAGAAGAAAAACGAGTGTACTCAAGAAAATTAAACATCAATACACTATGAACGCAACAATGGTAGGTGACCACACACCTAATTATTGTACTCTAAACAATTTCACTAAATTTTAAAAAGAAATTGTAAAAAAAAACCCCTGAATCTGGAATTTAAATTATTTTTATTAGTATTTATAAAACAAAGATTTGATTTCGTCGTAATTGGGTGCCTCAAACTGCTCTCTAAAATTCTTACACTAATACCTACACTTGACTAAGTATAAGTCACACAAATTTATATTTTATTCAAAACAAACTTTGTTGAAACACGTTTGTGTAAAAGACAGTTAAAACATGAAACGCGTGTAAATAGAATATTTTTTAAACTAATTAGGTATAAAACGAATACTTTAAGATTAAATTTACAGACCAATCGATACGAATCAAATATTTAACAGGTAATACATTTTTCTTTTTGTGATTCTAAATTCGCAGTCATCGCATTTTGTTTTCCGCTCAATTTCCAATTGACAGCCAAATGACTCTAGGCATAAATATGCGTCCGCCGTTCTCCGTATATTGATATCAAAATGTTTAGGTACAGATAAAAAATTCTCTACATCCCTCAAAAATGCTTTGACTATTTAGATTTTTTTACCGCGATATTGTGTAATCTGGCGATGGCTCGCAAAATCGCTTCTATTTTATTATGAAATAAGATTTCCTCAAAGAAGATGACCGTTATAAGAACATACACTTGTTCACAAATGTTATTTCGTGGTTTGTTTACAACTTTAAAATATTACACATTATTTTATTCATGAAATTAAACATTAAATATTAAAAGTACAGATACACAACACAATTTCACATTTTTATTTCGTTTTACATATTATTATGCATGCATCTTATGCACTCATGAAATATGTGTACACCTCTTCATTTCGTATTTTATTATAGTTTTATTTCCACAGGCTTTTTTTTCCGAGTCTCCGTCGTAGACGGATTACAATATTATGAATTTTTGAGTAGGTATTATGCGATTACTGCTATTAACATTGTAAATGAAATACAAACATTTTGGTGATTTATGATTTATTCATAATAATTATACAAAGTGTTTAAAATTATTTATGTAGAGTTTAAGGTGATATTCAAATGAAGTACACAGAACCGTACAGTACGTATGTTAGATATACTATAAAATATATATATTACATATATAGAATATCCCATGGAAATGTATACACCGCTATAAAAAATAGTATAGTAGTCAAAATAATGTATACTATGAATTTTTTTAATACAGTTTCAATCACCAATAGAGCTTACGAAGTTTTTATGAAAAAAAAAAAAAAAATGTTCACTAGTTTTTTTTTCTACGCGGTTTTCAAATTTTTCAGTTTTATTAAACGGTGACCACTATTGATGACAATATAATGAAATAAAATACTTTTAAGCGGCAGTTTTGGTACTTAAATGTGTATAATTGAACCGACAGTTACAGAGATATAAACGTGTTAAGTTTAAAGGCATGGAGTAGTGTCAGTACAATTGTGCGGGATATCTTTTCTTTTTTCCGTTGCTATTTTGTAAACTACTTATTGGTTCGTTAGTAAAAATGTCAACATCAATATTTCTAAAAAAAAATTATTCTTGTTCGTGATAGTAGTTGTCATTTAAGAAAACTAAACAATTTAAAAAAATATTAAAAACATTATTTTTTTCATGGATCTACAGTACCTACTATTAGTGTTTTAAAGTATACATAAAAATAATTAAAATGTATGCATTATTCGAGGCTAAGGTCACACTTCGTAAATTTCCGTGGGACACAATGTATGTACATGTATCAAGCGTATATGCATAATATTATAATTCATCGCGTATTCAATGTGTATTCTGTTTACTGCACATACGTATATTATTTACACATACATTACGCGAAAACGAACCAATAACAGAAGCAGAGTTGCAATATTTTGTGTGTGTCGTGTGTGTTGAGTATTTTGAATTTAGGTGTTCGATTCGTACTCGCTCATCGAACGGACGGTTTGTTTAGGGAGGTTTCATTTCCCTGCACCGAGGACAGGAATAGCGATTAAAGTTTCACTGCCACACAGGGACGGATAGGCTAAATTAATATTACCGGGCAATGTAAGGAAAGAGGGCCCCCAAAAAAAATAAATGGAATAAATTTTTACCATGCAAATGCAATACATTTTTATATTTATAAATGTTACCAGTGTTATCACTAATCAATTTTAAATATGGTAGTCAAAAGTTCAAATCCTGTATTTATAAATATACATTTTTATAAAAATTATAAATAAAAAATTTAAATTACAAAATTTTACATTTTTATTATACCTATGTACACCATAATAATATGTCAGAAATTATTAACTATAAAGTCTTAAATGTTAATACTTAATACACTATTCATTATTCAATATTGAAGCACTTTTTGAGGAGATCACTTTTGGTTGAAATTGTGTTGATTATGTCATTATTATAGGGATTCATTAGAATTTCATTTTGATGTCTCGCCATCTACCAAGAGTTTAATTGTATACCACCGACAAACCGCTCGGTGAGCAATCTATAGTATTTATAATCAATGGTATTACGTTCTATTATTGCTATTTTTAGTATTTAGCTTAATTTGTATTATCTACGAGCATAAAGTTATTATTTATTAGGTATAATAACTTATAAGTTACAAAATATTAGTTAGGCCCTTGTGGCTGTGTATATTTAAAAGTATTGAGTAGCTACTATATCGAACTCTGTAATTATAATAGTCTATAAAAAAAAGCATACAGAGTGGAGGGCCTACCGGGATTTGCCCGGTATCGCGGTGGGCCTATCCGCCCCTGCTGCCACACGATGTACACAGTACGCCTAATAATAATATTATAGCGTGTATGAGTACATTTCAGAATTCACAAGTTATTCCTTGGCGTGAAAATCCGTTTTCGCGAACACGATTACGTGTGGACGCATAAATTATCGTGATTGCAAAAAACAAATCTTCACTTTTAACGTCCTCACGTTCGGCGTATAATATATGCGCGCGTTGACCGTCGCACGCGTTAAAATAATTTATGCAGAACATACGTGTAATACGTTTCGTGTTATTATTTATAGTGTTTACCGCATCATAATCCAATTATTTCTCACGAATAACCACCGCTGTTGAATTCTCGATCATAAATATAATATTTAGTAGTAAATCAATTACTTTTTGATCACAGAAAATCCAACCTCTCTCTCTCTCTCTCTCTCTCTCTCTCTCTCTCTCTCTCTCTAGTCACTGGGTTATCAAAACGTTTCGTTTAGAGAAAAGAAACGGAAACAAAAAACTGTTAGCATAATATATGTATATTTTGTATGCGACTCGCTGTCGAACTATCGGCGTCGTGTCATACGTTCAATGTAAGCACGTCGTTATGAAACCGTTTAGCGTCCACGGTATTGTTGATCAGTGGCGGTGCAGAAATGTTTTTTTTTGGTTTTCACAAAAACGTTTTCGATAATAGGGCACGGATTTTTAGGCAAAAATTATTGTTAAATATGCACATATTTATGCACTCAAAAATTAAAAAATATGCAAAAAAATGTAGGGGAGAGTGTCCGAATATGGGATAGGTGCCTAATATCGGACACTCAAATATCATCTTAAGAAATGGATACTCTGATCAAATATTACGATAAAGATGTTCCAAGACATATGTTTACAATTTATGATGAGGTGCGGTAATTATTTGTCGCCTAGATAACATCATAATAACGGTTTGTTTGTCACCACAAAATTTTAGTTTTTCTGATGTGATTTACAAATGAAATTTTTTTCTACGAGTTAAGTCAATTTATTGAATGTTATGGTCTTAAATTATGTATTTAAACCCATACTTTATGTGTGTTGGCATTAACAAATTCAAAACTGCAAGCAAATAAAATTTTTAATAACATTTACACCAGAATCGCGTCTCCGAGCGTTCCGACGACCCTAGTTTCGCGCGTTTCGCCGGCTCGCGGTCCGTGTCGGACGGGGACGGTGACAACTCTCTTTTGAAATCGCCTCGTCGCGTCATATCCACGCCGCACGCGACGGCGATGCATTTGGTCCGCTGAAAGATAACGTCGTTTCGACGATGCGTATATGTACGCAGTGACGATCGCAGTATTTAACGCTGCAGTTCGGTACGACCATCGATTACGGAATAAACGGATAGGTCGGAGTAAAGGGAACTTTGGGGACTAAAATATTAATTTCATTAGTTGCCGATAGGTAGCGTTGTGTGAATGAAAAACACAGTATTTTCGGTAAATAAAACATCATATATATTACGCCTACATTTACCTAAATGAATATTATTCTTAGAACCGTTTACGGCAGTGACCGATACAGCAATAAGCCGATGATTTCTTAGTATCGCACTGTCACCACAAATAATAAAACAATACATTAATACTATAGACCAGCGGTTCCCAACCTGTGGGTAATCACCCCTCAAGGGGTAAAACAGGACTTTTCGAGGGGTAAAAACTAGACTAATTTTTTTTTTGTGAACTTTATACTCATTATTATTATTAGATGTGCATCGATCACGTGTACAACTATAACAATGTTAATTATTATTATAATAATATAATATTGTTGTTCATAGTATTGGAAATATTTCCTTATGCCCTGATCCTATAGACTCTGATAATATCATTATCTTTTTACTCAAAACATTTTTTTTTTTTTTTTTTTTGGTGTGGCGGTTTACTGTAAATATTCAACCCTGGTTTATGGGTCAAAGTATCTAAAATGTTGGGAACCACTGCTATAGACCGTCTTATCTTAAAAAACGCCAAAAAGATGCTAAAATCCACTATCTCGATCAAAAACATTTTTTTTTTTCGATTCTTATAATGAATTTTATTGAAAATTTCATGATATGTATAGGTACCCTGATTTAAGAATAATTTTCAGAATTTATCCTCTCAGTTGCACTAATCAAATGTCCTGGCAAAAGATCTTTTTCAGCACTTAAAAGAGTTTAAAAATATTAATGCCTAAAGGTATACTATTGTCAGCAACAAATCAATTACCTCGGCATTATTAAATATAGAAAACAAAATGTTGCAAAACATAAGAAAATTGTTTATAGTTAATAATTTTCTGATAAAGAAAGAAAAACGTTTTTTTTTTTTAAATTCGATTTTGAAATAATCTATTTGAATTAAACTAAACAATTGTTATAACTTATAAGGAATAATTAACTGATAATGTTTATTTCATATCACATTGTGATAAATTTATGTCACATATACGCACAGGTTCTTATAAAATAAGATTGCCGGTGTCGAAATATTTGAGATAGAGCCCAATAAAAACTCTGTAAGTACTGGGGCGTGGGTAAAATCATTGCCTTTAAGCGCATTGTTCCTTTATCTGGTCTTGCTCAGTGGTGAGTTGGATTTCACGAAAAGATTTATTCAAGTGAAGAGATGTTTGCTAAAACAAGTTTAATTATTGTCCATGTGATAATGACTGTACAAATATATCACATTACCTATTGTGTATTAAAAAACCAAACATTTAGAAAAAATTTAAAAATATTGTATTAAGCAAAAAAAAAAAATACAATTTAATTATAAGTATTTAAGATGTGTGTAGGCCTAGCATAAAAATGTATATTAGTTATTGAATATAACATTTGAGTACCAACATGATGTGACAAAATGTGCTTTAAATTATCAAATTGAAAACTTCTACGATTGTCACGTAACATCGCCTTGTATTTCGAAAAACTTCTTTCCACGTCTGCTGACACAATAGGTGCGTATTTGAAACAAGAAATATCTTCTGGTGACAACTCTGCAAGGTCTTCATCATCGTTTCTTATTTCTCCGCTTATAATTTTATTCCAGAAATTTTAGAAGATAACGTTTATACATCTATACGTCTGTCACGGAATTTCCTATTGTAAAATATTTTGTTTTATATTAGGTCGAATTATATTTGTCAAGAATGTCGGCAATTGGCATGTATAACAAACTTTCGAGTAAAATTTAAAATATTTTATTAAGTATTTATAAAATATGCACGTTTTATGTGATTATCCAGAAATATGCAACTTTTATGCATTTTGATGCACATATGCAAAAATATGCAATAAAAGAAATTAATAGCAGAATATACGTATTACGAAACGTCAAGATATTTAATCAGAATTGTTATAAGTCAAATGTAGAAGAATATGCATTTGCATAAAAATCCTGGCCCTAACTATAAACATGTCTACCGACGTAATTGGACATCGGCCTTTTGAAATTAATATAGGTACGTAAATACGATCAGCCTAGAGCCCTACCCCCCTACTATGCCGCCTTTGAAATTCACAAAAGGCGCCGGTCAACCGAGTTTTAATTGAATTAAATATTTATGTGTGCGTTTTTTTTAAAGACTCGTCGGAAACAAACTCGAAAAAACGATACTTTAGTATTATAACACGAAGAAGTTTGGCGCCGTAGGGCCATTCGCGAGTTTTCCACACGTAAGTTTTCAACGAACTTGTGTTTCGGAAATCACGACGGAGAAATTAAAACACAAACGTTTTGTTTTCTCCGCACGACTGCCGTTTGATATAATTAATTCTTGCAGGTACGCAGTGCTCACAATCACAAATCCCGTGTAGGAATATTGTTGTACGGGTAAATGGCCAAACGTGTAAATTATTAATTGTCGGCGTGCACGCCACCACGATTCGGTACCTACTACGTTTTTTTTTTTTTTTTTTTTTTTTTTTATATACGACCAAAGTAGAGAAAAAACACTTATAAAAAATGAAAAAATAATAGACTCGGAAACGTTTTTTTTTTCTTTAATGTTTTCTAGTTTTTAATCGTGCGCGGTAAACGGTGTAAGGTATTAAAATAAATAATATTTATTACGCTAAGTGAGAACGGCGCGAGACACGCACTGTTGTACGTGATAAAGTAAACGCGTTATAAATAACATTATGACCACACTACGGTGAAAAGTTTTTGCGATTTAATTGTTTTTGTCGCACTCATTCTCGGATTTCGATAAAACGTACTGATCGCGGGCGGCGACGCACGTTATCGCGGGTTAAGAGTGTTTCTTTTGCACTCACGTCTCACTTAGGATGTAAATAGTAAACGGCGATCGAATCGAATCATAATCGTCGATCGCAATATCATTAATAATCAACGACGACATTATTATCAACAAAACATTAACCATCAACACTTAGGTTTTTACGACTTTATTGGACGTCGGCATGCATTTTCTGCGGATATGCGTAATATTTCACTTGGCTAAGAATGTGTCACAAATCTTAAGTATGTTATGCATGCACGTATTTACGATAACAATATCTGACTTAATATTGTCGAACCCGTGTTGAAGTATCACGAGTGGCGATGGAAACTCGTGGTTTGAATTTTCGAAACTGCAGACGGGGCGCGCGCGTGCAAGGTAAAACAATTGCGTTTTCAAGGATGACAGACCACGAAACTTAGCCGTGTGATAACTCCGAAGTGACGGCTTATTACCGGTGGAATATTTAAAGGAGTAGTGTCCTTGGTTCAAACCCTCTTCCTCAACACAACACAAAAAAACAACCATCTATTTGGGAGTTTTTTTTTATCATAATTTTTTTCTTTAACATGCTTTCTATAGATAGAGAATAACGGAACGTATGAAATATATTAATGATGAATATTGTTTAGAAAACAGCTATGAAATTTTTCTTATGTTGTTATTGAACGATAAGATGATTAGGTATCTACGTATTTTATTGTTATCGCCAACCCTCGTAAATTTAACTAAAACGTGACGTATTTAAATGTTATTTTAAAATTTATTTCTGTTTTTTTTTTTTTTTTTTTGTTCTGTTGTATTGTCGTAAGTATTGTCAACATCATTTTACTGCATCATGCAGTGCATAATAACAGTTCTTACAAAAGAAACATATTAACCAGGGATGTAAAATTAACAATGCATCAACCATTTTCAGTTATTACGAAGACGCTACACCCACGTGTATCGTCTACGTTTAACCATATAATGTTAGATTTTATATAAGTGTAAATCGAATTGATATCACTTGATATCGACTGAGAGAGAGGTAAGAAAATGACCTGTGTTTTCACAACGGTTTTTTACAGCATTTTAATTTTTAAGCTAGTTATGATCCTTTAAAAATTCTTCTTTCATTGACGGATCCAAGGAGAAGGCAGAGGGGACATTTGCCCCCCCCCCAATTATCTATAGTAATGCACTAACATCCCAAAATACCTCATTTCCTTAATAGGATAATGAAAAATATTATTACTTATCATTAGAGTCCGGATTTGTATGCATTTACATATGTGTAATGAGTGTATGCAGTTCGATGACAGTAAGAAATGTGGACGAATTGTGTAAAAGGTAATGCATAGGAAAAAGTTTATTTTGCATATAAATGCATATTTCAGGGATGACGACATATTTAAAAATGTTTACATATTCAAGTATATTTGGTAGCTATTAAAGTATTAAATTTTATAAAGCCGTGTTTTTTTTCAATTTCTTTATTTTGTATATTTATTCAAAAATATTTACCAAAGAAATGGTATGAACGGATTTAATTTGATTTTATTAATTATTTTTTACTATTCCTAATTAAAATATTTGTTTTATTTGTTGTATACATTTTTAAATATTTACTATTCCTCAGCCAATATTGTAAGTTGATGTCTGCAATCAAAAAATGTATTTACCTAGGTATCTAATTTAGTTGAATTATTATTTATGAAAGAAATAAAAAAATTAAAAAAAACATAATTAAATGCATAAAAAATTATGCAAATAAATCCATATATTTTGGGCGAGAGTATGTTTTCGCATAAAATTAAAAAAAATAAGAGCATATCAAGTACATATTTAAAAGTTTTTAGATGCATAAATGCATACTATTTTAGGCTTTTTGAGTGCATACAAATCCGGACTCTACTTATCATACTACATTGTTGGAACATGCAGGTCGTAATTCGTAGGATTGGTGATCGTAGCTCACTCTCACATACGCACATTTATTCATATTATATCATACTTTTTCTCCCCCCCCCCCAATTAATTTCTGGATCCACCACTATCTTCTTTGCATGATTATAATTTTATGAAAATCAATATCTTAAAAAACGGACCTAGGAACACATATTATGTTCTTATTTTGGAATTTGGTAGTAGGTGAATCCACTCAAATGTTAAAGCTAACACCAAATTGGTTGTGATGTACGCGAGTTTGCTGTTTTGCGTTGGGAAGATGGAGACAACATGCCATGCAAGTGTAGCGTCCTCTAAACTGTGTTATTTTTATCACCTTTCTGTTTGTTTAAAAATAAAATGATTTACATTAACAATTTTTTGAATTATCAAAATCTCCCCCCTTTTTTTTTTTCGAAAATTCGCCACTGCTCTTATTACCATGTCGTCAACGTTCGTTGCAGATGTGACATGGGCAGACGTAGACCAGACTGGTGGTCAGAACAACAACAACAACAGCAGCGGCAGCAGCAACAGCAACAGGACTTGCTGCTGGAAGACGGGTGCCCGAGGAACGCGGCCAACGCGAGGGAGAGGGCCCGGATGCGGGTGCTGAGCAAGGCGTTCGGCCGGCTCAAGACGACGCTGCCATGGGTGCCGGCAGACACCAAACTGTCCAAGTTGGACACGCTCCGGTTGGCCACTACGTACATCGCGCACCTGAGCTCGTTGCTCGCAGCTTCCGAGCAATCGCCGGACGCCACCGGTCCGGCCGTGACTACCACGACCCCGGTAGCGGTCACCTCCTCGAACCCGTCGAACTACGCCGTGGTAAATATGTCCATCATAGCATGACGTTCCGATAGAATAATTAATAATTTCCAACTACTACCGGCTCACACGGTAATACGTTATTTCAACGATTTTCAGTCTTTTAGTGAGGTTTTAGGTTGTTCCTTTTAAATTATCCGCTCGTTTTTTTTTTACCCGAGCGCGGGTATTATAGAAACGAAAGTTCGAGCCGTAGTTTATCAAGCTCGTAAGGATCGTTCGAATGGCGGTGGAAATCATATTCTATCAAGCAAGCAGAGTCTATTATAATATTGTATCAAGAGTAATAAATAAATAAATAAATAAATAAAAAGAGTAGCACGCGATCGTACAAATTTCTGTGGCGCGTGCAAAATCAAAACGACAAAATAAAGGGCGACAATTTCATTGTAAATTATTCGTGATTTTCCGAAATGTATATTGTGGTACTTTGGTAATGTATAATTGATGATATTCCGTGTTTTAAGTATGGTAAATTATACATTATACGTATACAACACGCTTGGCAGTATTTGAGACTTGTAAATTACGATTATTTCAGAAAACCATTAAATTCGATACGCTACATGGAATCAGTTATTAAATCTTTTTTATCGAAAAAATAATATTTTTAATTTGTTAACATTTGAAAAAACTCATTACCCTAGATATTTTTTGGCTCGTGATGCGTTTCTGAAACTTTGATAATAATATTTTGCCGTTTTGGCACTTGATCCGAAAAACAATCACCTGACGTATAATTTTATAAAGTGTGGTGCGACTGTTATACGCGAATTAAACTCGTTTTATTTGTAACTTACTTGTATTGCTTTGTAAATTAACGTTGGAATGAATCGTGATCTATGGATTATTTATTTATATTGAACACTTTTGACGAGATTATACGAATCGCAATGTGTTCCAACTATTTGTCATGATGTGTTTGGGGCGAATGATTTTAAGATATTATAATATTTATGACTTATAATTTTTATTTTATATTACATACAAATACATCTTTATTCAATTTATTTGAACGACTTTTTTGTTGTTTTTGTTGATGCGTTCAGGAAACATTTTATCAATTAATTTCCTCTTTCATTTTGATAGACTTAAGACTGAAGAATTTCACGGGTATAATATGATTAAAAATGAATAGTTTTTTTTTTTTTTGTGATTTTTAATCATAAGTCAAGTTAGAATATTACTATTTAAATTATTAATTATTTATTTTTAATTAAAAATTAAGTTTAAAAAATGTGTTTTTTAATTTGTTTTTATCTTGGAAACTTAACCCAATGCGCTTTATGTACTCTAAAATTGTGTCAAAAAACCCAAAATATTTTTACTTCATCTTGTTTTCAATTAATTTTTCAAACGAAATTAATGTTGAGATCTACATATTATACGTAATGAATAATGATAAATTTTAAAACAACAATTATTATGAAGGATATATTAAATAATTTTATATCTTAATCTTAAAAATTCCGTCTTTTATCTCTTACATTGTATCATATTCGCTTAAACACATCATTAGAATCACGCTCAAACACATTAGAAGGAACTCGCCCCAACACATTGATTTTATTATGCTGGTAAAAAGGCAATTCACTGCAAACGCGTAACGGTCCCAACGAATGTTACGATTTTACACGTGCAAAAAGTCTCTTAAAAATCAATTAAACCGTTGAATGTTGTTCGATCAATAATATTATAAATTACTAAAGGTTACTAATATGCATGATGATTAATGTTCAGTTATTATTATCGTCGTCGCCATAACCAATGTATATATTTAAAATTTATATTATGAATGAATAGTGTACGTGTGTACACACCACTACACATATTATTTGCGTAATTTAGTAGGTAATGTATTTTGTCGTCGACGGTAGATTTTACGAGCACTTAAACGTATTTACGGGACGTCCTTCCGACGACGAATGTTTCTCTTTATTTGTTTATGATAATTATCGAGGAAGTGTCTGGCAGACGATGAAAAAAAAACAAACAAACAACACGTGTAAATCGACCCAGACTAAACTGTAGCAAGATTCGGATTTGACTGACAGATTCGAACGTCTTCAGGGCGTGTTACGGTTCTCAGTCGTGCCTACCACAGCGGGTTGAAAACCGGCTTGTTAGCATTTTCGACGACGTGTTCAAAAAACAAATTGGTAGAGAGAAAAAAAATACGCACCTCTTTAATGTATTTCCCCGTGTACACTACGCAATAATGTACTTACGTCTAGGAAAATCATTACACACCGTAGGTAGGTACACGAGCCGCGATCACGATCGTGGCGTAGTACGTTCTACGCGGGAATAGGTTTTTTTCGATACCTCCTACTGAATAAATATGTACAACCGTCGTCATCGAGGCGACCGTTGAATTGGCTCCCAATATTAGGTTTGGTACCTAATCGAGAATTGAATTGGCTCCCAAGACAGGCAATATTGAATTGGCTCCCAATATAATTTTCAACATGTGGTTCTCAAAATAAGAGTTGAAAAATTACACGACTTTAATTAAAATAATTTAAAATACTAATAGCCTACGAAATTTTTGACTAAAATAAAATCGCCAACTGACTGCGGATCTAGAAATGGTAGACAAAATATATACGTCAAATATTCACCAATTTCTGTTTTTTTTTTCATACTCTGTTGAAAGGCCCAATTTTTTAATTGTTCTATACCATGATTGCACTAGGTGAAACCGACAACCACGAATTTCACTCAACGGTCAAACTTCATGGATTGGTTGTGTATAGCAACTTCAAATCAACATAATTTTTCAACTTTTAATTTTTAATGTATAGGTTGAATTTATTTACGGACAATGTTGATAACCAATGGATTTATAAAATAAATGTGTAGGGAGCCAACTCAATGCATAAATCTTGGGAGCCAATTAAATACGTACGTAAAAATCACGATTACCTGAGTTAAGGAGCCAATTCAATAGCTGCGGTCATCGAGTCGGATCGAACGTTTCTTAGAACCACTTAGAATCACGCCCGCGTGAGGTGCCGCGCAATATAATATGTGTGTACCCATGATTCTCCCGGGGACGCGAAAAGCAATTTTCATTATATAAATATATGCGAATTATTAATATTATATAATATCAAGTACACAAAATCAATATTTGTACGAACATACTCAGATACAGTGATGAGGGAAAATGGAGAAGCAAAAATACAAATGCGAAGATTTCATATATATAAAATTATATACGAGTATATATATATGTGTGTGTGTGTGTGTGTGTGTGTGTGTGTGTGTGTGTGTGTGTGTGTGTGTGTGTGTGTGTGTGTGTGTGTGTGTGTGTGTGTGTGTGTGTGTGTGTGTGTGTGTGTGTGTGTGTGTGTGTGTGTGTGTATGACAACAACCGTATTTTTTAAATTAGCAAAGATTTTTCATACTTGTTTTTAATCAGAATTAAATAGCAAATAGAATCAATGGAAACCCTTTAAGGAGAAAAGACAGATTGTTGTGCTACGAGATTCTTTTATTGTATTATACGTATATAGTGTACTCGAGTAAATAATTTAAAAAGTTCACATATAATGTTAAAAACAGATATGATTATCAAAGAGACTTTTTGTTTTTGATCACGTGAATATCTACTCGACAGTTATACATTTATACTATTCGTATCAATTGTCGTGACTGAGGTCCGGTGGATTTTATTAACGTCTTAAAAATATATAAACAAATATTTGTAGAATAAATGTAGTCAAAAATGCCGATCGAAAATGACCCATTTTTTCGATCAGTCAATGTGTTCTCTCAGAATATTGAGTTGAAAGAAGTGGTTATCATTTAATTAAAAAAAAAAAAAAAAACTACAAAAATAATCTTTAAAAATCATTGATGAAAATGTAATTTTTTTTTTTTTTTTTTTTGAAAACTAGATCTATCAGTGTTTTGAATCGTACGTGAAAACTGATTTATTTATTATACAGGGTTGAGAGTGGAATGAGCGTGCTTAAAAAGTCACCTTGTATGTGCGATGAACTCGACATTTACTGGTTTTCGCATTAGTTATCGCCGGAGACGGGAGAATAACACGGTCGAGGACGGGATAGGGCTTCTGTATTTCCGTGGTAATAGAACTCGCCCGAGGGAAATCTCTGTGACGACGGCTCAGCACGACAAACATTATTGACGGTGCAAAGCCCACGGTTGTTTAGCCCTGAGAAACCCGTCCGGAAAAACCGTGTCACCGGCACGTTGTCGCGAGCGCGGGAAGAACGAGCGCATTCGAGTCGTTTGCAATCAGACAGCAATAATTATCAAGCGACGACGGCAACGTAAAACATTGTGTCGTGTAGGACTCTTGATTACGGGGGCCGGGGCGGGAGTAATTCTGGACGCAATAACCGTCCGGTCTTAGATCCAAACACAGAAAAAAAAAAGAACTTTTAATTATACGGATCGAGCGACGGTCCGCGTATCATTTTTTCGGATTCCAAAGGAGAATGACGATAAGTTTAATGTTTTATACGTGTTCTTAAATTTTTATTTATTTATTTATTTTTTTGATTTACGTGACGAGCCGGTCGAACGGTTTTCGGAGATAAAAAAAAAGTAAATTCATCTGAATACGACCGCCTCGGGTATTTATTACAATACGGGCGCGCGTGTAAGGGGAAAAAATCGGGATTTCACGGCAAAGAACGCGCAATGTCTTTTTAACTGAATATAGATACGCTCGCGACATGGCTAGTGGCGCGGCTCTGTGTTGATTTGTGTGTCGGTGTGTAATGAAATAACGATAAAACCGCGTTTGAACGGCGAACTTTGGAGAGAAATATTACGTAATAGAGAACTTGCATCTTTTTTTTTTTCCGGCCGCACCCGATTTATATAAAACCACGTTTGCACGGTTCACTTTTGGTGATCGTTTTGGATGAATCGTCCACAGTGAAACATTAAAAATTTAAACAAACAGTTTACATGGTTCACTCTAGATGATCTCTAACCTTTCATTTTGGAATGAGTTTTTATCGTAATTTTTTTTTAATATTTATTATTACATAACAATATACTTAATACGTATTTTCTATTAGTTAACCGAGTGAGATAAGTATCAGTTCCGTGATTTCCGCGAATTCGAACACGCTCGTTAATTTTATTCTGCGCGTTTCTGAAATTTCCCATTTGTTCGACATTATAATAATAATACATAATATTATAAACGACTTTTTTCAACTTTTTTATTCTCTGAGCTAACAGTCGTATAGTCGTCGCACTGTATGTCGAAATAAAAAAAAAATCAATACTGTACATTGCGAAGCCGAACAAACATTTTTCTAAATATTTCTTAGCTACGACCGGGCGTATCACCGATCATGCGATTTATACGCTTATGACAATAATCCGTTCATTCTGTGCTCAATGTCGTTCGCCATAAAAACGAAATTAAACAGATTTGACAAGTGGTTTTCGCAGGATTTACCGAGGTTTTAAATAATACGTTTATTTCGTTGGCCGTGTATTGGATATGTAAAATCACGTTCAACGTGTTACATTTCACGGGATTATTTAGATCTGTAATTTGTATAAACGAAACGGGTTGTGCATAGGTACAATATTATGTAATATTTTTTACCCACGTGCGTTAAAAATTTCCGGCCTTTTCGCCCGGGGTGTATATCATCGATTTTATCTTCAGTCCTTACCTGCAACCCTATCTGTGATTGTCACCGATATCATCATCGAGCCGGTTACTCGACGTATCTCTCTTCCTACGGTTCAACTGATTTTTTTTTTAAGTAGGTAGACGTGTTTTGTTGTCATAGAAAATTCTGTAACTCATCAAGAGTTTTCTGGATTTGTTAAATTTTAGTGTTGCTTTCACTCGAGTAGTGATTTTATACACTAATTTAATTGATTTAAAATGAGATTTTTTTTTTTACTCGGACATTTTTCTTTTGTGAAATAATAGGCAGCAATGGATATTCTTTTTGAGATTTAAAATACTCAAACATATTTCTAAACAACAAACGAATTCAAACTGATTGTTTCAATATTGTTCTTTTTACGAACTTTTTTTTAAAGTTACAAACAAAAAATCACACAATATAATGAAAAAAAAAATAAAATAAAAATAAAGTTATCTCATAGATTGGTGGGTAAATTTTGAGATCAGATGCAAAAAAAAAGACTAATACTCCCGTATCTTACCCACTCAAATAAGCTTTTGCAGCGTCAAAAAGACCTTTAGTCTATGTGTGTATATGTATGTCCATGTGAAAATTTGCTTCTCTGTTGTAGTAGTGGTGGTGAGAAAAGTGATTATTCAAAATAATATACTATACATGCACCTATCGTGTTGAATATATCGTTTTCATCATATATTCATTTCGATTTGCTGCGACGTAATTTACAATCTCGAGAAGGGCAGTGACACACACACACACAACACACACACACACACACACACACACACACACACACACACACACACACAAACACACATTCAAGTGCACTCGTGTATACGAAATACACTTGACGAAATTATACGTATATTAAATGCACATCCGAGTTCGGAGGAAATAACGGAATCGCAAGCATTCCTTTTGCAGCAGTCAATCCGTGCGGATTTCGATTTTCATCAGACGCGTTTGAAAACGAATTTTTCGTTTTATTTTTTTATTAGTAAATTAAGACCATAGGATCACTCTGTTCCCGACCGCACGCAGAAAAGCGATTTCCAAATTCATCCGTTCCCTGCGGTATATCATGGCACAAGCATAAGCTGCATGATGAACGCGCTGCACTCACGTCTCCATTCAAGGCCGTATTTGAAAGGGGTTATGTGGGTCGGAATTCTCTTTGAAATGTTTTTAAGTTTGTATAATACAATCAAATTAATTATAGTAGCTAACCACGTGAACATATGATTGTTGATTAGTAATTTGGGTTTATTGTTATAATAATTTTGTACATGTCAATCAATAGCTCGAGACGCTATTCAATAACTGCCAGGCTATTCACAACACATTTTATATTTTTATTGGTTTCTATGTGACGTATGACAATCGATTAAAGAAATAATTTCTATCGACATTATCGTGATTGTTATTACTTATTAGTTTTTAATGTTTGTTTTAATGTAATTTGTACAGTTCAAAACGAGATATGTTTTATATTATTGAAACATTTTTTGGTTTATAATATTATTTCTTTAATTATTTATTCAGCCATGTAAACAATGTAGTGTTTCATACATAACATAATTTTTTTCATTAAATTCAAAGTAATCTATAATATATTTTTTTAAATAAATTTTCTATTACATAAGACACCATTTGAAACCCCTCCTGAAATATTGGTAAAACTACGGCTTGCGCTATATTCATGTCACCATTTACAACATGTTTACATCACTAGTATTTATGTATAGTTTAATATGCACTTTGTGTTTATAACTTAACAAGTATGAGAGTTTGCTGTACGTCGTTTTTGTGTGCGATGATAAATCATTGATCACAAATTATTTATAAACAACATACTAAAAAAAAAAAAACCAACTGTAAACAATACTGTTGAATGGTTTTAGCCGTGGCGTAAGTAAATTTTTAAATTTCACGTGGCCTCCCGGGTGTAGTAATTTCATTCCTCTTCGGAAACGAAGTAATTTCGCATGACCCTCACGGCCCGTAGGAATACGTTTCTTCGTTCGTACGACGGAGTTAAAACTTCGGTTACGACGACTTGATTTAATCAAATCCAATCGGCGAAGGCAGAGGGCTTGTTGAATTTATTATGCGTGCCGACCAAAGAAAATTCCGCCTGCGGATTACTCACGGTGAAAAGAAAAACGACAGAGGCTTTCCGTTGATACGTATAAATATAGGTTTACATTATTCGTTGATTTTATCCGTTTAAACATTTTCTCAGCATTCCTGCGTTTACGAGGCAATAGTTTTCATTTTATACAAATTGTTCTACTGCAGACCGTACATCACATTGCAGTGAGTTGGCTCATTTGAGCGACTCGTTTATTACAGATAAGAAAACGAGGGTATCATTGACCGTCGTTACAGTTCGCAAACAACTCGTACTACAACTCGAAACTGCATAATACTCAGCAGTAATATACATATTATGTTTTTTGATCAAAGTGTACAGTTTTTTCACTTGGGTCAGCGGGTGTAAAAGTTCATTTTTTCGAATGATAATTACAATACTTTTACAATGAATATAATTACGTAGATATTCACATTAATGAGTAACTACAACGAATGATTTGTCGAAAGTTGAGGGAAATCGTTTGAGTTAACGTTCTGCTTCTCAGTGCAAATCAGTTCGATACCTGTAACGTTTATAGTAATTATGCATATTTAATGTTTGATTATATACATTCCATTGGTAATTTCAGAACCACATACGTAAGAATTTATAATCGTATTATATAAACGTATTTTTGCTCAATTTTCTTACGAATATAACCCACTTAAAAAGTTTATAACTCTATTATAATATCGAATGCATAGGTTATATTGTATGCATATAGTGTTATATTTAGTGTCATATTTAATTATTTTGCTAAAAGATTAATGTTTAACATTTTATTTAAGTATGATAATTAGTTAGTGATTTGTAACAACATTAAAACGAAAATTTTTAAACCGTTTAATCGAATCTTAAAGGATCCACTAAAAATAAATATTAAATTACAAAAATCGAGTTAAGTGCTAAAGTTCTCGAATCAAAACTAAAAATATTGTCTACGTACGAATAATCGTATTAAAAATAGTCCATTCATTTTCCTGGAAACACTGGTGCGTTATTTTTATCAAGTCTCGAACTTATCTCGTTTGATCACACGTCATGTAATTTTATTAAAACAAACGTTAACTGATTTTCAACAGAATTCAGACGTATTATATTGTAGTTTCACGAAAAAAACCGAGTTTGCAACGTACGCAATATTCGCGTGCGTAGTGATTCCTCACGGTTCGGACGGAGTTTTTACCTTTAGCGTAAATTGTAATTAATTATATTACGTTGAAGATTTTGTTCAATCGAAAATAATTACCTCGACGCGTGAACGCGAATTCGTTTTCAAAGAATCGCGCACATTAATCTCGTCGGATTAATCGTCTAATCGGGTTATATGAGCAGGGATGTGCGACGTACGTGCACTCATTGTTTTTCGAAATGAAGTATGAAGCCGAAATGAAGCCGGTGCTGTAATAACGATGTTTCGGGGATCGCGGTCAGGTATGAAAACCGTCGGTAGTTTGCTCTTGACGAATAATGAAGGTTTTCGCGGGTTTTTTTTTGTCGTCCCGCAAACTTTTTATTACGAACGACGACTTTTCGACGGGGATTCCGAGACAAACAAAAAGAGTTGTTGTGTTTACTCAATCAACTTTACTAATTGAAACTCGTTAAAATATGAAAACGGAAACAACAACGGTGAAGGTTTGTCGACGGTTGTTTGTTTTAAATAGCGCTAGTCGGGTGTACAACAGATTGAAAAGTACAGAGGAAAACTTATTAATCACCGACCGGAGTGAATCGATATTCGACGTTCTTTCCCGAGCCGTCGTGACGCATACCTAAAAAACATACAGCCAAACCGTTTAAGTATTGAATAAAACGAAACGAATCGGAGAAAAAAAAATGCCCGTGTTACACGTGTTGTATATTGTGTGTCTTTCTGTCGAACGCGCGGATAAATCACGACGAACGGTATACACACACACGGCGGCGTAGACCGAATTACCGCGGCGACGCGCAATTGATTGATGTTACCACAGGATATTCCGTAGAAACGCGAATGTAACAACGTGTGTGTGTGTGTGTGTGTGTGTGTGTGTGTGTGTGTGTGTGTGTGTGTGTGTGTGTGTGTGTGTGTGTGTGTGTGTGTGTGTGTATGTGTGTGTGTGTGTGTGTGTGTGTGTGTGTGTGTGTGTGTGTGTGTGTGTGTGTGTGTGTGTACACAAGTATACGGTTCGTTGCGATCACGATAAAAAGATATAAAGTTTATTAAATCGTAACGCACGCGCGTGCGTGTGGTGTGTGTACACTGACGACGTTTTGACTTTTATCACGATACCGCAGCGACGTACAGACACTCGAGTCTCGACGCAGATTATTAGAGCGTGTATTTTGGAAAAGCCGATAAAAAAAAAAAATAATGGCGATAATTACATTACAAATGTACGTAGAACCCCCGAGTTTTTACATTTTATTCCGACTTTATAGTTTATACCTACTATTCGCAGGTACTATGGCCACTGTATAATGTAACTACTTTCAGACGTAACGATTAAATTTATTTTTATTTTCGTTTTTAAAACCGTCGTAAACACGTTTCGTTATACGGCCGAGCCTTTCGAAATTATTATTATTTTTGTTTCGTTCTTTTTTTCGCTTCAGATTTTTTAGCTCTGTCTATAATACTGCTCGAACAATACTGCAGCACCGGACCCGCCGAATAACAGGCGAGTCGTATATAATCACAGTAATGATTAAAGCTTTTCCGTTCGCGCTCACTCACGAGTCAATTGTCGTACGTGGAAATTCATTAAAAATTTCGAACGCTTATACGTGAGATTTAATGTTTTTTCCACCAATTGTATACCTCTTTCGCTCTGATTTATTCTGCCAAACGACGGAACTTTATTGAAACGCCTACGACATTTCGTTCGATTGCTTTCGTGTTTTTCTAGACAAATAACGCATATACCCACTATGCTCCGGTATATTGTATTTGCATAATATAGGTGTATCATTTCTCGCAGTTCTCGCTTGATTGACTGTAATTGTAATTCGCGTCGATTGGGGTAAAATCTAAAGTTCAAGGTGGGGAAAAAATGAGTGTACCAGCTACTACCTACGTGTGAAATGAACTCGGACGATATAACCGTGTACCGTTACAATGGTTAATACGACGTTGACGCCGCCGTGTGGTCTCCGCCGACGCATTGACAGTGCATCGTGAGCATTTTGATTTTATTCGTGACCTTTTTTCCCTACGTCTTAACACCGTGAGTCTTAACGCTCGGGAAGGATGAATTTTCTTACTGAAAAGAAATTATTCGTCACAATGACTATATTATCGTCTCGTCAAACGTTAGCCGTGTACTAATGAACTACCTAATTGCCATCGGTCTAGTGTTTTATCGTCCGAGCTGCAAACATGCCACATCAAGAGTCCGTGTTTCACAAATCGTTCACTCGTGTTTTTTTATGGTAAAAACTAACGATTAAATTCGAAATCACGTCATATATATATATGACGTCATACAGGTATATATATATTTTTTTAAGTAGAATAGCGCTCTGCTTGAATTTCAGAATATAATATACAAACAAGTATTATTAATGAATCAATACGATATGTTACCCGGTTTCAACAACGTAGGCGATTTCGGCGTCCATAGTTATGACGATATGATAATTCATTATACTATCACAATATTTACAAGATTAACACTTTCCATCGACAGTACGGGTTGTCCAATATCAATTTAAAAATATTCTATTCCTCTCAACAGAACCATGTGAATACGTATGATTGTCATTATGATACACTAACATGATTATTAATATTATCCTAAACATTGTGATTAGAACAAACAATGACATGAGATGACCGTTTTTTCCCTCTACGGAATCTTATCCATCGAGATCTCTCGATCGCGTACGAGTCGACTGGATCGGTGAGGGAGTCACAGTCCTCTGGACAATATCCTGAAAGAAACATTCCCCGCGACGCAAAAAACCACTGTGACTTGTATCTATACAGTCGACGCCGTCGTCGCGTTTACTTTATTTTATTCTCACGCGTTCGCAGCTGATGTCGGTTAGATCCATGATGGCATGACAACGATAAAAACTCCGATAAATAGAGAAATGGGTCACGGAATCGCCCATAAAAAACCCCGCAGCGGCGGCGAAGTGTTGTTTAAGTACTTTTCTCCGCCGAAAACGAAGAGACGCCTCGTAATTTACGGTTTGTATACAAACCGTCTCGTGCGCAACGTTCGACAAACATACAGGGTGATTTTTCAAGCCCGTTCATTTCCAATCCTGTATAACGTTCGAATTCGTGTACATTTTTACGTAACTACAATTCAAAAAACATGAAAATAAATACATTTTTATAAAAATGTCAGTTTCCTACATATTTTTTTTTTATCTACGTGAAGTTTTAGTTTTTAAGTTTTCTTAAGTGGTGGAACCAGTAACCACTATTTATAATATGATATTACGAAAGAGAATACATTTTTTATACGCTTTGACATTTAAATTGTCATTATTAGATCAAAAGTAAACGACATATAAGCGTAGCTTTAAGTTGGTAGTAGAGGTGAAGAGTAGTCGGGGTTCCCGTAAAAATATTCTGCCACTACTCCATTGTACTAAACTTCCAAACCTAATACCGTTATATACCGTGTGTCCCAAAAAACAGGGGCCACTTTACCACTCATTACCATGTAAATATTTTTCAATTCTGTTTGCGGGACCTTAAACTAGACTAATGGATCGTACATTTCTATGACTTACAATGTTTTTAACTCGTGTATCTTGCGCATGCGCAATAAAACTTACATTTTTTTAAATGGCAACCTGTAATTTGAATATCATATTCGGGTTCACCGATTTTTTTCAAGCCATTTTGATGTATCAACTTATGTCCTAAACCCAAAATTGACTAAACTAGAGCTAAGTAGAATTTAAAAATTTAAAAATTCAATTTAATTTATTTTTTTTTCTAATTGTACGTACTTATTTTTTTTCTAAACACCATGAAACAAACAATCAAAATTATTATTACTAAACTAATTAACTATTTACTATTTATGAATTATTATCTTATTTTATTATTACACATTATGAAATAACATAGTTGAAACATGAATTTTCAAGAAACAAAATTTCTATTTTATTTTTTTAACATTATTATACATTTTTATTTACAATTTAATTTACAAAAATTACAAACATAAACTATTCAATAAACTGTTCGAAAGTCCCTCCGCCGTGTAAAGTGCATGCCTCAAATCGACGTAAACATTCGCGAGTAGTTGCTGCCAGTATTTGGTTTTCGTTTAGAAGGTTACATGCGTGTGTAATTTTATTCTTTAAATCTTGGATGTTGATTGGAGGAGTTAATTAGTTAAATAGTTAATTAGTTTGATAATATTAATTTTGATTGTTTGTTTCATGGTGTTTAGAAAAAAAATAAGTACGTACAATTAGAAAAAAAAATAAATTAAATTGAATTTTTAAATTTTTAAATTCTACTTAGCTCTAGTTTAGTCAATTTTGGGTTTAGGACATAAGTTGATACATCAAAATGGCTTGAAAAAAATCGGTGAACCCGAATATGATATTCAAATTACAGGTTGCCATTTAAAAAAATGTAAGTTTTATTGCGCATGCGCAAGATACACGAGTTAAAAACATTGTAAGTCATAGAAATGTACGATCCATTAGTCTAGTTTAAGGTCCCGCAAACAGAATTGAAAAATATTTACATGGTAATGAGTGGTAAAGTGGCCCCTGTTTTTTGGGACACACGGTATTTCAAACTAATTGGTCCATTGATACAGATGCGGGTATTTACAAGTCAGCACTGAAAACATATGTACAACTGAAACTAAAAGTGATGTAAAATTTCGTTTTCAAACAAAAATCTTATGTGGATTACCGAAAATGTTCATACATTCTATTTTTATTAGCACATACGTTTTGTTTGTGTAAATATTTATGAAATCGTAATAACTATGACTTTACAACATATTGTTCTGTAAAGGAACTCTTTCTCTGGTAAAATATTTGTCCGGTTAAATTAAAATGTCGTCATATTTTTGTCATAATGGCTTATGAAAACAATTATAAAAACAAAACGAAATTAAAAATAAAATATATAAAACAAAATGCGCTTAAATTTTATAAATTGTACACGGTAACTCCTTAAGATATTTATAGTTATTACTTCGCGAAAGCGACCCGTAAAAAAGTGAAGTAGTTTTAAAAAAAATAATTTTCAACTTTGAATTCGTTAATTCCTGACCTTATATAAATGTGTATATATATATATAGACATATACGACTGCACTCGGGGTGTTCGCTCCAGGTTCGCCCGTGGACAATAGCGCCCTGTGGATTTTACGACGCGTTTTTATATTTTTTTTCTCTATTCATGAATCGTCTTGGCGAATACTTTTATAAGATATTTCTATAAGGGAGTGTGGAGTAGCTTAAACCTGCAGTATAGGTGAAGACGGTTAGGTACCTAGTAAAACTACAAAGTTTTTTCATTATTTGTTCTGAGCATACTGCGGGGTCGGAAGGTCCATGTCGCTGGCACCCCCCATTTCGAATTTCGGGTCCGAACCCGGGGCGATCGTTTGTGCTTCGTTAGTGCACGTTAGTGCTTTTTATCCCGTCGTTAGTGCTTTATCCCTTCCAAAGTTATTCGCATTTCGTACAGGGGGGTGCTGAAGACATGCCAGCACCGCCCATTTCGAATTTCGGGTCCGAACCCGGGGCGATCGTTTGTGCTTCGTTAGTGCACGTTAGTGCTTTTTATCCCGTCGTTAGTGCTTTATCCCTTCCAAAGTTATTCGCATTTCGTACAGGGGGGTGCTGAAGACATGCCAGCACCGCCCATTTCGAATTTCGGGTCCGAACCCGGGGCGATCGTTTGTGCTTCGTTAGTGCACGTTAGTGCTTTTTATCCCGTCGTTAGTGCTTTATCCCTTCCAAAGTTATTCGCATTTCGTACAGGGGGGTGCTGAAGACATGCCAGCACCCCCCATTTCGAATTTCGGGTCTAAACAAACTTTAATCGTTTGTGCTTCGTTAGTGCACGTTAGTGCTTTTCGTCCCGACGTTAGTGCTTTATCCCTTCCAAAGTTATTCGCATTTCGTACAGGGGGGTGCTGAAGACATGCCAGCACCGCCCATTTCGAATTTCGGGTCCGAACCCGGGGCGATCGTTTGTGCTTCGTTAGTGCACGTTAGTGCTTTTTATCCCGTCGTTAGTGCTTTATCCCTTCCAAAGTTATTCGCATTTCGTACAGGGGGGTGCTGAAGACATGCCAGCACCGCCCATTTCGAATTTCGGGTCCGAACCCGGTTAATATGTACAAGAACCCAATTAACATAATATAATTAATAGACATTTAGACCGGTAAGTAATACATATTTTATATTTTTATTTAAATATCGATTACGTATAGGTAATAATTTTTGTTTGGGCCCACGCTGGAAATTTCCTGCAGAGCCTTAAATCTATCAATTGTCTGCTAATAGAGGTCCTTGCGTCCGCACCAATAGATGTATTTGGTAAATGGTAGTTAACGTAGTGAAGTGGTGGTAAAGATTTTTGTGTGTGATAAAAAAACATTTATATTATGTTTTTTATAAATATAAAAACTACTATTTATGTACCTCGCTATTAGAAACATTTCAATTTCTTATATCTGATACCCTATCTCACGGTTTTTCCGAAATAGAGCTCTTTAGTGACTTATCGTGGTTGGTCATACCGTGCATCATGGAACTGGTAAGATATAAGACTGTAAGAGGTTAAGTTACTCAATAAAAGAAGACAAAATAATTTATATTATGATTTTGATAAATTCGAAACTACCATTTATGTACCTCTTTGTAAGACAAATTTAATTTCTTACCTCCGATGCCCTATCTCACATATCAATAGACATTTACACAACTACATTAAAACTGTTTGTAAATATATTATAAAACTGAAAAAAAATATAACATACTAATATATGGATTAACATTCATGAAATAAATAAATAAATACTGTATAATAAACATAATAAACAAATAAATACCTAATAATTAAAATATATTATATAAAAGTAGATATCTTATAAGGTATAAATTAAAAATTGACAGTCTTTAGCGATGGATGATGATCTAACTGTTTTAACCGATCTTTGTAAGTCATCGTATTTTTCCCACTTATCAATCGATTCTCTCCAACAATAACCAACATAGTGTCCAATAGCATTCTTAAGTTTAGATATTGGAGCTAGAAAGCTCACAGCTCCACGCAGTGTATATATTTTATTTAATATATACATTTTTTGAGGTATTGTCGATAATATTATAGATAAATCAAAATGTTGAACACTCCTTTGATGATCAGATGACGGCACATTAATTTCTATAAATATGTGGTTTTCTGTTGTGTAGTCACTTTTTGATGATATTGAATTACAAAACTCACATTTATGCATCTCTTCTGAAAATTTATTATTTATTACGTCCTGAATAAATGTCATATCATTTGTTGGTAGATTCGCTGTAATTGTTTTTTCTTCAATTTCTCTTTGAAAATCGCAGTTTTTACATAAACGACGTTCTTTAAACGATGGGAAATCAATAAATAAACTTTGAAACATAAAGTTGGCTGTACAAGCACAATCAATATGTATAAGACCTTCCGCTAACTGTTGTGGTGCTTTTTCCCGTGTATCACTCAAAAAAATATCTTTTAGAATTATTGCTCTCTTTTTATAAGACTGGACATTAACTCCATCTCTTATAGAATGAGCAATAAGCTCATAAAGTTTTGAAAATGTATTTGATGTAACAAATTCAGCATACTTTACACTATCGACAAATGAACAACATAATATCTGAAATATGGTATCAAAAGCACACGTGTTCGTAAGCGTATATGTCAGACTATTAATTCTAATGCTCCTCAAATCCATTGTACTCCCATTTCTTAAAATACCAACTATTGGAGATTTGGTGTTGCTTTTGTCATTATAATACAATACAGTCGAATCTTTGTCCAAATAATTTCCTCGCTTAATTTTTTTTTTCGGTTCTCCTAGACCTTTCCAATTCTCAACCTCGTTAATGTTATCGGTATTAAGAGCAATTGAAGTAAAATCATTTTTAAACTCTTGGTTGATAGTTTTGTTTATTTTTGTCTATGTCATTTTGTTTCAGTTTAGCTCCTATTATATTCATAGTTCCTGTGATGTAACTAATATGATCTTGCACGAACTCATCTACTCGAAGTGGCAATGTTTTATGTTGAAATACTCTATTTTTCAATTCATTAAAGAGGCTTTCGGAAGTTGAACTGGATTCGGTAATATCGCCGTATTTAAAAATAGGTGTCATGACTGCTGACCAGCATGGCAACAGCTTGCAAAAATTTAAAAGTTTTTTTGAGATACCCTCGTTATGGAATGCATTTAAATCATCTCCATGACTTGATACATCGTTACATATGTCCAGACAAGTATTGTAAACGGACTGCAGTTCTTCAAATATGTTGTTTGGTGTTATTTCTTCGGGTATTATAATAGTGTCATCGGTATACTCAATTGTTATAGCTGCATTATTATCAGGTTGTAATAAATTGTCATCGATATCTATCATAATATGTGTACTTATCCTCTCTTTTAAATAATTTTTAGCATTTTGACACGGGTTGGGTACTCCATTAGAATTCAATCCGTGTTCTTCACTTAAAGCTACTATAAATATATTACGTAATATAAATTTAATGTCATCGAAATCTGTGCTTGCGATCAACAAACCAATAGATCTTAAGTAAAAATTTTTTATTCGATATTTACACGACTTAATTTCAGACCAACTACTTATAAGATGCATTACGTGATTAAAATCATTCCGGAGCATACAAGTAGGTACTTCAGCTGGTTCTTTTAATATCAACGATGAACACACAGCTAAGTATTTTGACAGAGAAGAATATTGAGTGAATGATTTTACAACTGCCATCATTAGAGCCAAAGACTGGTCTGTGACTACTATTTTTGGTAAAACTATATTAGTTCTTGACCACTCAGTAAGCCAATAACTGATAGAGTTACTGTCGTGTCGTTCAGATAACATGTGTGCTGCAGTAAACTGACATTTATTTTTATAGTCCATAACACTTATTTCATACAAAAAAATTGACGATGATTCTCTACCAGATATCAAATTTAACTTTCTCGTGAGTCCTCCCGTCGCGTCAATCGAAATTCTAGGTAATTTATTTTGTGCTGTATACATCCTATAAGTGTTAATTTCGGTCGACGTCCAATAATGCAAAAAAAATCTATCATAACCGATGTCCTGAAGTATTTGATTGAATGGTGCAGTTCCTTTAAGTAGAGCCAAGGTCATTATAGAATCCTGATGCAATTTATCTTTTTGACGCTTTTGATATTTTAATACTCTGAGAGCATTAAGTGAAGGTAAACTGCTGGGTTCGGGATCACCGTAGCTCATGACTTTATATGCTTCCATTTTTTGAATGAAAGAAGCTGACATATTTTGTTGAATTAATTTATTAGAATATTCATCTCTTCTTTTACCAATAATACGCCTTTTTAAACCACTTGTGCAATTCTCAAATAATCCAACGTAAGAACATTGTATTATGACACGTGAATCTGGTTCGGGAGGATTTAGTATTAAACCTTTAAAGATACTTTGGCAAGCAGCACAGTGACCAGACATTTTTAGGTAAATATTTCCCATAACATATATTTTTGCATACTTATACACTATCTTACAAGGTTTTTTAGTTTGTTCAAAAAAATGGTCATTAATAATATTCGTCCACTGAAAAGGAATCAAAACATCGTATTCTCGTACCCCATTATTTCTGTCACTTCTTTTGTAAAATCTTCTTTTGGAATCATATACAAGCTTCCATTCTTGTGGTGATAAAGTTATAGTGAACTCCAAAGTCTGTGGTTCGTTTTCATCGTTATCAGATGAACCACTTATAATTGTCTCGGTTATTTTTTCAACTTCACAATCATTTTCAGGGAAATTTAGTTGTTTTAAAATATTGAACCGATTTTGTTTTACAACAGTGTATATATATTTTGATGAAACAACATTATTTAAGTCATTTGAAATATTTTTCCAACTAACGTGAGAAGGACCCCATATTTTTTTTGTATCAGTGTTGAAGATTTCTTCTTTTCTGTTTAAAATACCTTCAACTAGAATTGTTTGACAAACGCTTTGTTTTTTAGGCATTTTGAAGGAAAGCTTGAAATGTCTGTTATAAATAATTAGGCATATTACTAACTTTATTATTTAATTTTTAAATATTTTTTTCTTGTTATAATAACACAAGCAACTGGTGCTTGTTTTACCAAGTACCTCTGTTAATTAAAATTATAAAGTATCATTCAACACAAATGTGAAATATCTTTAAAGGGCTGAATAATTAAGTTTGAATACTCATAAATAATTTTCATTTGTTTCAATAGAAAAATAATTGGAATTTAATGATTAGAAATTGGAAAAACAATAAATTATTCTGAATGTTAGAATAGGGTTTTAAAAATTTTTATCAAAATCTTTTATCTAGGAAAACGCTTATAAAAAAAAATTTGACATAAATAAATACTGAAAACAGGTTATATAAATTATTAAGGATTTTTTATCAAACAAAAAAGGGATCGATATTTATAAACAAAAAAACTAATAAAACTCAAGTATTAATCTACCTATAAAAAGTTGAAAATTAAAGATGATATTTTAAAATAGGTATTTTTACATATCCATCATAAACTTATACAAAAATTCAACTACCGTTTAAGGTCTCTAAGAATAGAGTTGGTTGAAAAATTGAAATACAATAAAATGAATGAAATTATATAAAACTTTGTAAAAATATCCAATTCCAATTAGATGTAGGTATGCAATATTTTCAAATTTTGAACTTTAATTTCTTGTAAATAAAATTACTGCGCAGATTTACTTTATTTATTGCGATTTCTTTGTAATTCGAAACATAACCAATTATCAAATAATCAATTTATTGTTAATCAAATAAACGAAAAAATCAAATCTTAAAAGAAATGATCTTTTTTCATTCAGAATATAATAATATAAAAAGTGGAATGTGGAGAAAATGGCATTGGAGTATTTGGAAAACTTAAACCAATAACAAAAACATTTGCAAAGGAGTTTATTTATTCATTTATGTCAAAATAGGCAATTAATACAACTACTGAAAGTCACTAGGACTCACATCTATTCATCTAACATTTTTTGTTCAATAAGGATAATTTTCCACCAGGGAAATATTAGTTTAGTATGATAATATAAATTAATATAAACAACAAACTACTTGTGTTAAGTATAAATTAAGAATAATGATTAGGTATGCTACATTATACATACTAACCTAATAATATGTACATCACTTGCCTAATTTATATGTCTCAACTTTAGTCTCCAAAAATATAACTGATATTGATATGCATATAATATATCTTCAATTAAAAAAAAAAAAATGTATTTGTTTTCAATTACTTAGTAGGTATTCGTAAAAAAAACATTTCTAAAATAGTATTTTAAAAGTATCTATTTTACATGTTGTGTTTAAAATTTTTTTAAATACTTTAAATTTTACTTGGAATTTAGGTAGCATGCTGTCGCTTTATAACATGGGTGCCAAAATATTAATATGATAATTTTTTATTCATCATTATAATTGCAAGTATTCTGCTCAAAGATGCATGTATGGGTTTAAAGTTTATAAGATACAACTTTATGAAATACTATCAAATGAGTGTAGGAAGATGTGCAACTAGTTACAAGTTACAAAAGTACCAGAGTTATATAAGTTAGTTACAAGTAATTATGATATGTCCAACCCTGTCTATGTAGTATTTACTGACTTGAAGAGTACCAATAATTTTAATTATATTCAGAATTTCTAAAAATACTTCTGGAGATTGTTTTAGTGAATCAATATTTTGATTTAAAAAAATATTAGTAGTGATTTAAAAATTGTTTGAGTATAGACTTCTAGTATTAATAATATTGTTATACTCAAATATTTGGAAAATGTTTAATATATTTTGATATTTTTTTTAAGAAAAACATAGGTAAGTATACAAATAATTTAAATGTTTTAAGTTCACATATAAAATAAATTTTGACTTTTAAGTAATCAGAGTGTTTAAAAAAGGGAATAAAAAAGTAATTGGTAAGGGTAAACTTATTTATTATTCATATTATATCATACTAGACAGTAGACAAATCAAAGTTTTTTTGAACTAATTTAATCTTTCATCCATAATCAAGCACTGTTGAGACCAGCTCAACAAATTTTCCACCAGGGAAATATTAGTATGGTCCGATAACACCAACAAAAATAACTACTACCTACTCATAAAGATACAAAAATATCTAACAAGAAATCTTGATGAGTATTATGAAACATTTTTCAACATTAGATACACTAAGGAAAAAGTGCAACGAATTATTTCGCAACAGTCGTTATAGGCATAAATAAATATGTTATACTATTACACACCAAAATATCTATACAAAATAAATCTCAGTGAAATGTGAAAGTATCAGAATTTCTTGAGGAGTAGATGAGTGTTGTTTCGGATGTATCAGACCATTAACAAAGAAAACTCAGTTCAAAACTACGCATTTGTTAGACTACCATGGCCTAATAAATGCATAGGTTATATTTGAAAAGAATTATCTTTGGGCGAAAATAAGATGAGCAAATTAAAGTGCATTCTTACTTATGGATAATTATGAATATGTCCTGCTTAGTAAATACTGTCTGAACAGGAAAACAGAAGACAGCAAACACAAACTGAAAAATTAAATTAAGAACATGTGCCAACGTGGACGTGGTAACTAAAGCCCAGAAAAAACATAGCACGCTTGCACAGTTGCACCAACACGGCAACACCACAGAATAAGTGATATCAGAATTTAGAAGCAACACCACAGAATAAATGAAATCAGAAGCGACACTTTTGATAAGCGAAAAAACGTCCGACATTATATTCATATAATCAGTGATTTCGACTTGTAAACATATTCGCCAACGTAAAAAACATAAAGATATTTAAGATTTTTTTTCATAGTCACACTGGTGCTGATTTTCAAAATGTCGGACAGGTTTTTTCATATTCCCATAAGAGCAATGTAACGTTATCAAAAGTGTCGCTTCTGATTTCATTTATTCTGTGGCAACACGTCCTTTGATAAGCGAAAAAACGATCCGACATATTGAATGCAAGCACCAGTATGACCACACAATAATGTTTTTCATATTTATGCTGCGTTTGGCAACACTGTTCTTCCATTTCTTACGATGACGGAGTTGGTGCCAATATAAAAAAAGCCCAGGACACAGGAGTTAGGTGGGATACACGAGATGAATTGATAGTTTAGACATTATAGGATAGATTTTGGGATTATTTTATATTATAAAAAAAAAAAAACGATTCTGAACAAAGTTGAAGATGTCAGCCTTAAATTGTAATGTATGTAATAACATTTACAGTTTCAGACGCTCATTAAAATTTTTTAATTGAACCGATCACGATATTTTTTATACTCTTCGTAAGAAAAACTTATGTACAACCTTGCATTAAATTTTCATTTCTTAACTTTGAATACAAACATTTTTATACATTTTCAACAACAAGATAATTTGCAAATATTCGTTACTTCGACAAATTTTGTCTATTTTTGAACTTCAACTGCTTATAAAAAAAAATTATGCCTGCAATGTATTTGAATAATTTTTTCATCACTCTTAGATTAACTTATTTAAAACCTAATATTACATTTTCAAAAGTTTTGGCTGAGTCAAAGATTTTTTATCAACTTTTATAAAAAAAAATCTAAGAAAAATCGAATATTTCAAATGCCTATACAAAGCTTAAAAATTAATGACATGTTTTGAAAATAATATATTGCAAAGAAAATGTCAATCTAAACATTCGGTGAAAGTTTAAAGTTTCTACGACTTATACTTTATGAATAAGAACAAATATCAAAAATCAATGATACCAAAATTGTTATTTTACGCGATTATGTGGAAAAATTGTAATTTCAAACACTCAAAAATTTTTGATATTAGTCCAGTAGAAACTTTTTTACAGATAATTGAAGGAAAACGTAAGGAAAAATTTGTACCAAATTTACAATTCTTAGTTTTGAATACTTAAAATTTTATGAATTTTCAACTAAAAAATAACTTCAATATTTCAAGATTTTTACATATTTCCTAAAAATTTGAATTTTAGACGCTTATAAAAAAAAAATTGTATATTACGCTTTGGATTTTTTTTTATACCGATAAACACAACTTATAAGGAGTCTTGTATTAAATTTTCCATGAGATAGGGTATCAGATATAAGAAATTGAAATGTTTCTAATAGCGAGGTACATAAATAGTAGTTTTTATATTTATAAAAAACATAATATAAATGTTTTTTTATCACACACAAAAATCTTTACCACCACTTCACTACGTTAACTACCATTTACCAAATACATCTATTGGTGCGGACGCAAGGACCTCTATTAGCAGACAATTGATAGATTTAAAAAATGCGAATAACTTTGGAAGGGATAAAGCACTAACGTCGGGACGAAAAGCACTAACGTGCACTAACGAAGCACAAACGATTAAAGTTTGTTTAGACCCGAAATTCGAAATGGGGGGTGCTGGCATGTCTTCAGCACCCCCCTGTACGAAATGCGAATAACTTTGGAAGGGATAAAGCACTAACGTCGGGACGAAAAGCACTAACGTGCACTAACGAAGCACAAACGATTAAAGTTTGTTTAGACCCGAAATTCGAAATGGGGGGTGCTGGCATGTCTTCAGCACCCCCCTGTACGAAATGCGAATAACTTTGGAAGGGATAAAGCACTAACGACGGGATAAAAAGCACTAACGTGCACTAACGAAGCACAAACGATCGCCCCGGGTTCGGACCCGAAATTCGAAATGGGGGGTGCTGGCATGTCTTCAGCACCCCCCTGTACGAAATGCGAATAACTTTGGAAGGGATAAAGCACTAACGACGGGATAAAAAGCACTAACGTGCACTAACGAAGCACAAACGATCGCCCCGGGTTCGGACCCGAAATTCGAAATGGGGGGTGCCAGCGACATGGACCTGGGGTCGGAGGAAACTCGAAAACACAAACGTAGGCGGAAGCCTAGTAAAATATCTGAGAGGCGGAGTTTTGGTTTTTCGATTAATTACAAATAAGTGAGAACTTTACCCCCGGACTTTCAGTAATACTCGCGAGGGCTTCCTTAAATTTGATTAGCAATTTTTGTATAAATAATAATTATTCGTGTGTGTATAGCACGGAAATATTTAACTCTTCATAGAGAATGGGTACTCTAAGCAGAATGTATTAAATTTAAAACCTATACAAGAAACAAACGATGACAAAATTACAAAATTACGAAAAAAAAAATACAAATTTAACATATTAACGCCACATAGAATTGTTTGATTTAATTTTAAGGTATTGTTAACTTAATAATCTGCTTTTGTGTGATAAGTGGATTTTCGTTACTGGACAAAGCGCATATAAAAACCTTTCGCAGCGTATCTAAAAAGATAAAAGATCTAAAAGATGTTTCATTTATCGATGGCATTACATGAGCTATCAAATACGTATTTCAAATTCATTTTCGGAGAAAGAGAGTGATCTAGATTTTTATTAGCCTTTTATTTTTATTTATCTTGCTAAATTATGTTTGAAAGACTACGCAGATATAGCGCTCAGCGAATTATAAAAATTGATTCATTTTTATAAAGCTATATTTGGTATTTTATTCGTTCCGATGAAAAACGTTCTCTTATTTTTCAGATTTCACCGTTGACAGCATAATATTATGATAATAAATTATAGTATACAGTATAGACGTTTGTCGTTAGACTTACTAATCTGAATAATAATTATAACCCCGAAACACGTTATATAATACGGGTCTAAATATGCAAAGGGTTAGGCAGTCGAACGATTTCACTTTGATCTCCAAAAACCCTGAACAAACATTCCTCTTTCGTCTGTACGTGTCAATTAACACGATTTGTCAATTTTCGGCTGCCCCTGAAATTCACGCCTGACGTATTTGCCTGGTTCTAAATAACTGTTCGCGAACAAGAAAAATAATTACTCGTCCACAGCCAAACTTCGTGCATTTATAGTTAATATTATTAGCAATGTGTCACGAAGACGCCGTGTAAATCCGTAGACGCGTGTTTCAAATCAACACTGTGAATAGTGATCACATCGTCCAGTGCAGTGATTTGCCACTTTTTTTTTTTTACTTGTGTACCCCAAAGCTAATTACTTCGCAAGATTCGAATCGTCACACGGTTTTAAAATCGCTTTCACACAACTGCTCTTAAAATGTGTGAACAAAAATTAACTAAATAACCAATCATATTAAGTTAATCGCCGTCGTTTTCTAGAGTAAAACATTATTCGATTGCAATTATTTCGTCGACACAGAAACGTGTGAATATTGTATGCATATTTTTGAGAAGGTGCCGCACATCCACCGCCGCGCCGTTGACAAATCATTGGTTAAACATGAAACGCGTACCTCATTTCGGGAAGCGCTGGACAAGTGTCCATAGAGTTTTTATGACGTTACCGAAAGTAAAACGGAATCTACACTTGCGACCGGCCGATGCAGGCGATTAAATGCCGATTTGGTTTAATTTTTCGTTTATAAAAAAACAAAACACTCGTGAACAACTCGTGAAATTATTCACATAACCCGATATGCGCCTTATCAATTCTTTATTATGATGTCGAACGTGTCCCGCCGACTCATGTCTGACGGACTAATCGACGTACAGCAAAAACTATCGTATCGACTCATTTGAAATTTAGAGGTAACGTACTTACGACTGTACGTAAGAGCGCGCTAAGAGAGGGTTTTGAGAAATTCGCTTTCTAAAGGGTCAAATGTTTGATAATATTACATCTCGACGGGTATTTCAGCTTATTATTATGGACGTAGAGTCACCATAGAAATACACGGTCGCCTAACCACGGACTAAACCATAAAATAAACAGATATTAATTCAAAGATATCGTAAGAATATAATATGGATGTACGCAGAAAGGAAAGTCGTATGATATCGAACAGTGGGTGACGTGTGTCAGACGAACATTATACCCCGAAACAGTAAAATATGATAATACTGCAATATTGATGAATCGGCGAGAAAACTTCCGCCGCCGCCGAGTGACGAATGTCTCGGTCGCCGTAACGTGATAATCCCAACGGTGCATGTGTATGAAGCAGGGGTTCTAAACTTTTTACAGAACCACAGTGTGGTGTTGTGAAAAACAACCACGAACCCTCAAATTAAAAAAAAAAATCGACGTCAAAAATATTAACCATACCAATTATGTACCGTTGTTATAAATCGCACGATATAAATATGTATCGATTATGTTACATTTTACTTACATTCAAAATGATTTCGTACACAAATATTTACAGTTCGCACGACGGATTTTAGTTAACAGAGTGATCTGCAGAGTCGTCGAACGGTTTGATATACTTTTGATTTATTCAACGTCGTCCTGCCACGGACGTCCGACTGTGGATCTTCTAGGGACGCGCACGGGAACCATATTTTGTGTAGTTCGGGCGATTATTGCCGCTGTTATGCTACTGTATACATAAAGTGACCATATATTTTTTTAATCAAAACGGGACAAAAAAAAAAAAATCATAATTATTTGTTACAAACAAATATTTTTAATTTAATAATATTACTAACAAAGGGGGTAGCGGGTTAAGGGGGGTCTGGCGGCCCCTACCGAATCTGGTAAAATCGTTTAAAAAATCTTGAAGAGGGTCGAAAAACAAGCAGTATAAGCTTTTTACCGTCATTATAACCCCAAATGAAAACACAGTAATGGCGAAAAATATGAGTTTTTGTGATTTTTATTTTTTTCAACCAGTTTAATTTATTTTTAAATGGATTAAACGCAATTAAAAATTTGTTTTGGATGTGTGGAAACCCCTGAATTTTTTCAGATTTTTTGGTCAAGTAAAAGTCAAGTACTTATGTTTTTAAAGGACAAAAAAATTAAATTAACTTATTACACTTATTTGGTAATTAACTTATTATAAACAAAATGTTTTCGTGTAATAATTATAAAATTAAATACTTGCATATTTTTCTAAAAACGATATTTCTTCAAAGAACATTTATTTTCCTTATTTTTTTTGTCTGCTTTTTGAAAACGGGACATTTTAGCGTCCCGAAGATTTCCCAGGGGACAACGGGACAGAGATTCAAAAAACGGGACGTATGGTCACCTTATGTATAGACGCTCATCAGTAACGCGTTACTCGGTAACGACTACGGGCAAATCGCGCACGTACGAGTGGACCGTGTGCGGAGTGGAATTCGAAATGACGAGGACTCTACAATGACGATCGCGTGTCATTAAAATACGATTGTTGCGCGAACGTCGGGTCCGACGGATGAATATCTCTTGTATGTGTGACATGATTTATTGCAATACGCCGATAGCGATAGGTCACGTCACTGGTGAACTTTGGACGAACGTTCGACATAAACTCGACCGGTCATTGTGGTATAACACGATAATTACTAGTGCAATACCCGTTGCAAAAATTCGCCATAGATAATTTTTATTTATACAATAAAAAGTATAGGTGCAAGCGAATCGATACATAAACACATTTTAACAAATCGATAAACGAGCGTAATGTCGAAAATTGAAAGACATACCGAAATAACAGAGAGCTGGGTCCACTGAGTGTTCTTAGACTTGTGTCGACAGCCTAGGTTAGTTAGAACTGTAGTTATAGAGGTTTGAGCGAAGGAAAATCTTGAAAAAACCTTGAAAAAATTGAATGTAAAGTTGATCGTGTACGCATAACTTTCCTCAAACTCGATAAATTTAAGCAGTTAATAGCTCAATAAACGAGCTTGATCCACTGAGTGTTCTGAGAGTAAACCGATCAAGATCCATTCATTAGAAGAGGAGCTATGAGAATTCGAATTGCTTGAGTGAATGTGTCCCATAAGAAATGTACAGGGAAGAATCGCGTTTGAATATAACTTGAGTACTGTGGGAGTTGAGTGAATTTCAACGATTGATGACATATCTGTGTCTAATTACCTTTCATTTCAAAAAAAAATATGAAGGAAATCGGCCGGATAGAACGGCCAGACGAACTGACTTTAGTTTTCATAAAATACATTTTCTTAATATATACGAATGTTGATTTTTGTTTTTTAATGTCAATGAGTAATGTAATATATCTATATATATATTATATATTATCACTATTATTATTATTTTTTTTTTTTGTTTTTGTTTCGCGTTTGCTCTGCAACGGAAGGGCCCGCAAATATTGAAATAACGAATACACATCGTCGTCCGAATTATTTTCACTTTGTTCATAACGTAATGATATCACGTATTTTATACATTAATCTAAACAATCATATCGACGACGGTATGTTTTATTTTGCCGTTTTCGATTTTTTCATTCGAATACGGATTGAGTGTTATGACATGATGTAAGCATGTAAGCTATTTTTATTTCAGCGACGTCAAGACTGATATCTTTTAAAATGCACACTCAAATGATATAAATTATAAAGTATATTATTTTGTACGCGGTATAATATCACGTTGACGTATTCGTATCTCTTGTTCTTTGAAATGACAACACCGGTGCTACGCTCAATAATTTTAGACTTCATTTCGTTTCACGAAATATTGTTTGGCATATTATTGAAAATTGAAATAACACTGTTGGAAAAAAGCTTTTATACCGTACGACGTATGTATTGAATTACGAGTAGGTTTCGCGAGATCACGTGTGATTACAATCATAAGTACGAGTATAAAGTAAAACGAATAAAAGCAGCGTAAAATAATCAGATTTCAATTTCAGTTATATTTCTGTAAGGTTATGAACACATAATGTTTTTTACACCAAACTATAGGAGGTACTATGACTGAACGGTTTCCTCTCTCTCAAATTCACCAAGTCATCTAATTATTAAATTATTATTATCACATTCACTCATTGCACTCTATGTACAGATTGTAAGTAAAGCTTATATTGATTGAAAAAACGATTGAATTGATTCAAACAATCGGCTTGCACGTGGTGTTGATTTTTTTTTTAATCTAGTTAATATTTATAGAGTTATTAGTTTCGATGAAGAATGAGTACCTATTACAAACGACCACGCTGTCTATAGTCTCTCTTTTAGTCGCACCGCTTAATTATGTATATCTCAGATAAATACTAAACGCTTCCATCAAGGTTTGTATTGATGTAACATACTGTATAAAAGGGAATAAATCGTAAAGTTTAAGGTGAATTATCGTTAAAAATAACCGCAAATAGCTATTTTTGCTCTTGTGTGAGTTGCTGTTATGTTTTGTACACTTCTTCTGTTGAGATTATAATCTGTAGATTATTAATTAGGCGGCAATGAGTTTTTTTTTAAATTTTATAGGATGTAACTGAAAATTATCATAAGAACGCTTTTTTGATCTAAAAATCAGTGCCGGATCTAGTATATTTTTTACCCGGGGCAAAGTATATAAAATTAGCGCCCTCTCATAATACACCCCCCCCCCATATATTATGCCACTGTTTTATTCTTATAACAGTTATCTACTAAAAAAATTGTAAATTAATTAAAATTGTAATTATTAAATAATTCTCATTATATAATGAATAAAAACTGTTAATATATTTACTTATTATTTGGTAAATTGGCCCCCCCCCCCGACCTAGACTTCCGGGGCAAGTGCCCCGGTTCACCCCCCCTAGATCCGGCCCTGCTAAAAATAATATCGTGTTGCCAACTTTCTACCGAAACTCAGGCTAAATACATAACACCGTGTCAAAATAATCAATATGCGATTACAAATCATTGTCACTGTACAATAAACGATTTGAATAAATACCGACTGGATCGACGATTGAACACGAACGTCTTATGTATCGACGGCGCGGCGTGGTGTTTGTCACCGTCGAAAGATCACACAATACGAAATGATGATACGGATGACACACTACGATGTCGATTTTAATTCGACATATCGTCGGTAAACAGTCAACGTATTGAATTCATCTTTCAGTCGAGGCTTTTGTCCTGGAAACACTGAATAAACAGTTGTACGATGTACTCGCCGATTTTCGTTCTAGTAGCTGGACGTAGACATAAATTATTAACGTGTTGCAACGATTTGATTTGATTATATTTTTCTTACGCTAATAAGCCTCGTGTCACTCGCGTCATTACACTCGAGTCGAATTTCATTTACCACACGAGCTACTTCTTTACCCTCGGTTACCCTCGTCTCACCGGCCCCTAGCCGGAACGTGGACCGCAATGAGTCATTCGTCTTTTGAGCTCGATTTCGTCGCCGGAGGTTTGCTACAGCCGACGTTCCCACGACCCGATGAAAACGAATTTATATTCTGTTGCTGAACCCGTCAAACACACACACACACACACACACCAACCCACCCACCCACCCACCCACCCACCCACACACACACACACACACACACACACACACACACACACACACACACACACACACACGACATATGCATACACACACACGTATGCACCGCAGACAAACATTGCTGATGAACGAGTTGTCCCATATTATATTCATCAAACATGTAGTATAACTATGGATAAGGGTGACTGTGGGACAAGAGTGACCGAGTTCGTAGGCACGTCGAAATCCGTCGTTTCGTATTAATTAATTACGATAGTGCGCGTCGTCGTGTTAACCGACCTCGAACGGACGCGTCTAACCACGCGGAAAAGTAATTACGAAACCGCGAAATAATTGTATCGCACGCTTCTCGAGACCACGGCGAGAACTTCGAGTACACGCGTTTCCTGAAACGATTTATCGTCTATGGATTTTCGATCTAATATTTTGGCAAAATATTGCGTTGTCGAAAAACCGTATGCGGGTATGTGCGCATAGCCGGGCGTGTATATCGAATCGTGGCCCCGGAATCGGATTACCTTTTGAACAGGGATTCGGGGTTTCACGACAAAGTTTCTGCCCTTAAGCGTTTTATCCATTGAAAGTGACACTATATTCGTCAAATAGCAAACACAAGTTAGGTAATATACGTAAAAATATTTACTATAAAAGTTTCGCGCGTGAGAGGAAAACGTTTCTATTGTAAAGTTCTATCAAGTGCACATATCTTCTGATTGTTTATAATTTAAAGACATTCCACGTAAAACGGTACGGGTTTGCTGAAAACCGAATAACTCAAAAAACTCACGAATAAAGGATGTAGTAGAAAATTCAAAGAAGCCGAATTAAAAGAAATGTAATACGTATATACAATTTTTTGTCGAGTTGATAAAGCGTATGCCATTAAAATAAATCGAGTTTCAACTCTTTCAAAGTATATGTTATTTTTTTCTAAACGTGAAATATTATCGATTTTAAAATTGAATAACTCGCTCGTGTGGATAAAATGGAAAATATTTCGTTTTCACAGAAAAATTTGTATAAAATCGACCAATAAAATATTATAATCGTATGTGCGATGTTTACAAGGCGTTTGACGTAGGCAATTACTTATGCACGTATCAAACCTAGAAAAAGAATACGCCGTGAATCAAGACGATTTCTCAGTGTTATTAATAATAAGTAATAACTTATTATCGACAGGTTTTTACCGTGAAAATTCCTATACAGAAAAACATCGCCACCAGAGTATATAAAATGTCCCGGACGACGTCGCAATGTGTTCGACACGTGTTTTAATAGGTGTGAGCGAAACGCTTTCACTGAGGGTACATAATGATCCTCAAACAACATGATGCTAATTAGTAATTAGCTAAAAAAAAAAAAAACAGTTTTATTTGTTTTACCTAATAGTCTTTTGATGTTTAAACTTATTTTATACAGCTTAAAAACGAGAAAAAAAATGTTACACATGCCTATAAACCTACGTATTATAAATATATATATATATATTATATATACAATTATTTTGAGAAAATGAACAGATTACAGTTCAACAGAACTGGAAGATACAATGAATTTAACATAAATTATTATTATTCGCTTTTCTTACACCCAGTAGGCATTTGTTATTTTTCATGTCCTATTCACGGTGGAAAAGTACTTCAGTGTGCTATAATTAGTGTTCAAAATCATATTCTTATGGTGTTTTTAGAATATTAATTAAAAAATAATAATATTAATAGAATATTTTATCAATTTTACCATGATATTATTATGTGTTATATCAATATTACTTCAATGTTTTTAGGCTGCTTATTATTTAATATTCTTTTAGTCTTTTTAGTTATTTGGAAAACATTAACCTAATAATATATATTTTTTATTTATAGTCAATATAATAATAATATAATACCTGTTTGTTATTTTTTTTCGTTTTGTTCTTCAATTTTTTTTCTAATACTACTATTTTGTACAAAGGGCTCAGCTAGCATATTTCTTAGTAAATAAATGTAAAATATTCATTTTTATAGTCAAAAGTTAAAAGACAAAGATACATAGTGATCAATGAGATATAAATGTATTAAAACAAAAATTTTAAATATTACATTTTTGAATGCAATTGAAACTATTTTTGTTGTCAAAGTATAATATCAAAATAATATCAAAATTATAAGACTAAAGTGAAAAATAAATAATAGTTGATATTTAAATAATAACTTTTTATCAAATAACTTATTAAAATATAAAAACACAAATTCTAATTAGAAATGTAAAAAAATTTTGTTTAGACCTCTTGAAGTTTTTCTTTTTATTTGATAATTCTTTTCAAACAAAAATGAGCATGTAAATATAGCAAAACTCCGAATGAATTATATCGAACTCTTTTTCAGGAACCATACTTAACTTGACATTTATTCTTATGGCATCAGAGCGTTCTTTTTTTTTTTTTTTATTAAAATGTCATCAAAACTATTTGAAAGTGGTGTATCAAAAAGGCAACGGCAAAAGTCTTTAAAAGACTGTAAGCCAATAAAATTAAAAATTATCGGGAATCTATGAATAAATATCTTTATATTTGTTTATAATTTTACCCACTCTATGTCCAAGGATCACGATTGTTTTCATAAAAGTCATGACAAATAATTTAAAGTACAATCTTGAGATTTATTAATATTTGAAGAGCGGAGTTTCCAATACTCATCTTTGCATCCATGTCCACTGACACCCACACGGGTTACCAAGTAATACAAATAAACGTGGTCCTCTTTAGAGTGGGTGTGTGTAAACAAATAACCAATTTCACAGGGAGCTTTGATGACATATAATAATTAATTCCTATACACTAGCTTCCTATAAACATTGATTTACTGATCTACTTAAACAATTAATCGTAAATATCATATATGGTATGTATGTATGTATGAGAAATTTGCATTCATATTCTGAACGGGAAGTGATATTTTTATGATGGGACAGTATCTTTTTAAGACGTTATTTATAAATTGTGAAATAAATGTAGAGAGATTATTATTGATGAGTGCAGCGAGATATTTCGCGTTTTAAATCAATACCAAACAGGGGTGTTCTCAGGAATTTTGAATGGCGGGGGGGGGGGTTCAACTTTTTTTTAATATAATATTTTAATCAATGAATATTTATAAAAAATCATTATGTATTAAAATGAACCTAAATTATTATTATTATGACTGATAAGGAGAAAATGATACCTTATCAATTGTCGAAAAAAAAAACTCTAAAATTGAAAAATACTATAATTATAATTACCTACCTATATGTAAATCGTTAATACATATACATATTATATATTTTTTAAGTGCCAAGGGGGGGTTTGAACCCCCTAACCCCTTGAGCACGCCCCTGATACCAAAGTAAAAGGACACGGCGGGTAAAGGATACTTTTGTTGTAGTTAAGGCTAATTTCTCTATGCATTACATATCTATTTACAGTGAAATGGCTTCAAAAATATTTGTATACCTGTGCCTATTGGAATCGGCAATGAACATACGTAAAATACAATTTCTTTCAAAGATAGAATTAATACTTACATTTTACATTGAAAATATTATGATATATACTAAGCACATAGTATAGATTTTTATGCAGCTACGGCGATAAAGGTTAACACGTAATTAAAAAAAAAAAAAAAAATTAGTTACTCGTTATATTTATGATTGTTTGAATATTTTAACAGTAATAATATTACGCTGAATTTATTTGATTTATGTTATTGTAATTATTGTTATTAAATTTAAACATTTGATATCAATATTAAATTCGAATTGAAAAAATACTAATGTTAAGTTAATATTATTTCAGAAACACAATTCATTATCAATTATCAACACATCGACATAAAACAGCATTACAATTGTTTACCTATTGTAATAATATAGTCTCATCCGATTACTAAAACGTCTGATTACAAACATTAAATTGTCACTAAATCGTTGTCTGGGTTATTGCTATGTCAGGGGTTTTCTACATTTTTGGGTCTGCGGCACTTTAGATTTTGAAAACATTTTAAACGGCTCCCGTACGCATTGCGACGATAACAAAACAAAACGTATTATTGCCGCTCGTCGACGACGTTAAACCGCGAGGACTCGCTGCGCTCGTTTTATGCCGCCCCCGCGACACTTTCGCGATCGTCGACGACACGACGACAATGATGATTATTCCGTTTTTCCGTACGACACGAACGAGTCGTGCAGACGACGACTGCGTTCCGGAAATCGCGTTTCTCGTCGTCCCACGCTAATAAAATGCGTTTTATTCTTACGCGACCGGATCTCTCGGTACAGGAGTCGGTTGTTGGTACACACGACCGGGATCGGGGGGGTAGGAGAGGAATCTCGGAAAACTTTCCACCCCTTCGCGCCGAGCGCTCGTCACGCGCACGAAAACACGACGTCGGAAGTCATTCGTATATACGACGCGTAGGCTTACAAATTACAATATTGACGTTTCGACGAAACCGTCACTGTCGTCGACGTGAAAATTGTTCGAATATAGTAATGATAATAATAATAATAATAATAATAATACGTATACCTAAGTGCAGAAACACGTCGTTACGTTCTCGACGTACCGTCACGCGCACACTGACGAAGTGTCTAGAACCTGCATAAATTGACGTTATACCCGTGCTGACGAAAATAATCTCTCGTATCGAACGGTGGTGGGACAGGAGCGTTTATTTTTTCGCCGCGCGAAATATTCAGCAACGATAATAGCGGTGATTTCGATTTATTAAATGTTGTAATATTTAGAATAATTATTTTATTTAGCTTCAATTGCATACATCTGTCCAGGGACTAAAATTGTGTGCTGCACTACGACACACTTTATTGTGTAGTACGAAATGCCAAGTGTGTGATACGAAATTAAAAAGTGTGTAATGAAAAGTGGTATTATTAGTACAATGAAAGAATCACCACTTGTTGGAGGTTGGGAAGATACTATTATTAACACTACAGATGTGTCATATATTTGATGAAACAACAATTAACTCAAGCCTCATACATTTTTAAATTTCTAAACATAATATATTGATATTGTATAACTTTATTAAATATATACAAACGATAATAAAAAAAAAGACTGACCGTTAGATTAGGTACCTACATACTATTATGAATGAATCATAGGTAGTGTTTTCAAGTTTGATAACATTTTATGGTAAAAAAAAAAAATAAATAAATAAAAAGGTACTATCTTATGCTTATGTGTATAAATTAAAAAAACTCTTTTGGGGGTGTGGGGGGCGTAGCCCCCCACAGTAACTCCAAGTTTAATATACAGTGTGTAATACAAAAAAATATATATTTTAGCCTCTGCATCTGTCCATACTTATAATATTTATAAGTATCCTTTTGAAATAACTACAAACTAATATTGTCTTTTATCCATTAGATATAGATAGCCTGCAACGGCTAGGAATGTCTTATTTTATTAATAAAAAAAAAAAAATAAAAAAATAAAAAAAAATTTATTTAAAAAGGCGAGTTTATGATATATTATTATTTATTAGTTATCTTTCTACTGCAAAGCGTATATCAATTTTTTTTTTTTTTTTTGTTTATTTAACGATCGATTTAAATTTTTGAATGACTTCTCGCGTTATATTTCAGTTTTGTTTTCTGCGGTAGTTAAAATATGAACGTACCGAGTACAAGTTTTTCCGTTTGCAGAGATGAAATTGAGAGCGCGACTTATATTTTGTAGCGGTTTCGATTGAAGAGATTCCACGTATATTATTAATACGGATAAGAGCCCACGGTGAATATCCCGCGAGTTCTCGGTACACCTACCGCCACTTGGAACGAAACATACAACGTGAGCGTGGTGGAATCGACTCTATAGATTTCACCCGCGTTTCTGTTGAAATTACGAATCATGAAAAAGACCTGGAAATTCGGAAACATTTTTAGTAAACGAAATGTCGACCATCGTTGAATATACCGAGGCGAATAATGGATACAATTTTATTCTTCGTGCTGTTGTTTGCCTTATTTATTTTTGAGTCCGAATCGACCTGCAGGCGAGTTACCGAGGAAATCTCGGTAGGCAGGGCGAAATTTAGGCCGTTTAAATGATGCGTGTAGCATACGATATTTTGAATTCAGTTAATGGATAGGTACGAAAAAAGTTTACAAAAGTTTTTTGATTCCTTTTTTGCTTAACTTTCACCGATGAGCCCGATTTAACCGATCTGCTGGTTGTTTCTTACCGTCTACGTATTTTATAAATATATTTACATTTATCTCGAATTTTTCGCCATTGAATACGAGTAAATACTTATTCATGACCACAAACGGGTAGTTTCGAGGACAGCAGTTAAAAATATTACCAAAGAATATATTATTTATATTCATACATTAATAAATTGATAATATATTGACTTAGTACTACTGTTATTGCCACGAGTGTTGTACTGCAGCGTTGTACAGTTATATACACGTTTGAACGGTCTGCAATTGTCTTTCGAACTTTATAAATGTATATATAGACGCGTACATGTATAGCGTACACAATTTAATAATTTATATATAGCCAAGAAGACTTTTATAGAAAATGGGGGAGAAGAAGGCGAAGAGAAAACAGATAAAGTGCTCCGGAGGTACCTATATAAAAACTAAATGTACATATATACGTACGTGGGACACATTTATTTCAGACATTGTATTTCAAGACGGGGAGGGATGATTGGAGGGGAATAGATTGAGAGAGAGGAAGAAAATAAACGAGATGCGGAAAAAATGTCCACTTAACAGGTCTATGGTTGTTTATTCACTGGATGGACTAAAACGTACTCAAATACACACACACACACACACACATGTATATATTTTATTTTATCTGTAGAGAGTGGTGCGTGATGTATACTCGAGAGTAGAAAAGCTTTCGATAAGAACGGCGACTCGTGTCGGTCCGCAGACGGCTATTGCGCGGAACGGAAGAGCTTTTCGCGGAAAAAGTACACATACACTCTGCGCGACGACGACACGAGTGCCGCGAGCGGAAAATCGAAATCACCCCGTCACCGTAGGAAGAGACGCGGAGCGAGATGCGAGGTGTTCGCGTAGACGACGAGAAAAAAAAAATAAAAACCATGACTTATAAATAATACATCTTTCGATGCACCCTTTCGTCTCATCCTACTCCCGCGTGTGCTAGTAGGATTTTGACTAATGACGAGGGAGCGGTGCACCAGGCCAAAAAAAAAAAAAAAAAACAGATAAACGCGGTCGGGACGACGACAGGTGTGATTTGTCACGTCATCTGCTGTAAGTCGTCTTGGTGTGTGTCAATGGTTGTTATTCGAGTTTCGACATCGTAGGTGGCGATGGCGGCGACAGTCTGTTAGTTGTAATAATAATATCGCCGAGACGTGCGAGAAAAAATAAGAAACAACTTTTTTTTTACACATAATTCAACGCGGGTGTAAATTCGTGCCTACTCCAAAGTCACGGCGTGGGCGTCATAATCATAACGATGAGGGGGATGGGCTAAGGGGTAGGATTTTTTTCAATCCCCTAAATGCATAACATATACATACGTCGACCACGTGTACGATGGTGGTTTATAATAATATATAGCCGTGAGCGTGCGCAGGATTTTCTCACATAGTGATCAATTCAATTTTTGGATTCGTATTTTATGAAGTTGGTAAGAGAGAAGAAAGACTACAGCAAAATAATTAAGAAATAATTTATTTGTCACGTTGGACACGTAGGATCTAGCCCATCTAATCTAAACGAGAACGCTTATTGTAAACTGACGTGATACAATTAGCATCGAAACCGTATGTTGTCGTGATTATTAAACTTACACCAAAATTTAAATATACGAAAAATATACTGTAACTAAACAAACGACACATAGAGCGTGCGATAGTTCCGGTTTCAAATGCAGTATGACATAAATCTGGTACATTTTTCAAATTCACCATCAAATCCGGCCTATAATTTGAAATTTGTTTTATATTTTCGTAATTAATATCGAAATTGTATTGATCAGTTGTTGTTGTTGTATGAATAAAGTTTCACGGAACAAGAAGAATAATTTCGTGACACGCCTACGGTTGGCTAATATATTATTGATATCGCAGTAAAATCAACAAACAATGATAACAAAGTGAAATATAAATTTTCGTGATTCAATATTTGACGGTCGGTGCGGTGCGTACAAAAGTTCAGAGGCAGCGTCCGCTGTTACCTGTGCGGCAGTGGCGGATTTGGGGGGGGGGCGATGTGGCGATCGCCCCCCCCTAGGATTTTTTTTTGTTACCTGAACTATACCACTATATAGGTATGTATTAAATCGTAAAGCAATGGTAAATCATTTTTTCAATAAAATGATTCAGAGTGGAGAATCAGTTTTATATGAAATTTGATTAAAACAGTCGTTTTCGTCAAAACTCAAATCACAAAAAAAAAATCAGTACATTTTCAGTTACGTCCTTGTTAATTAATAATCCATGATACCGATTCGCCCCCCCCTTAAATAAGCTTCAGATCCGCCACTGCTGTGCGGTCGTCTATGAATAGTGTATTACATTTTTCGCAAAAACGTAATACGTCATGCTTTAATAGACGCACCGTTACACCATATGTATTGTTACATCGTTTTCGCGAGACATCTCTCGGTGTTTTCTTCTCCTTCCTTTTCCACCTACTTACACCAAATCTTTGCCTCGTTCGCAGAGTATAAACGTTTCAGAGACGACTGCAGGTCACAACGACGGGCTCATAAAGTACACAATATACAACACGGCAGTACACGGGCACGTTTAACATGGTTCGGCATTTCCCCGAGATACATACAATCGATACTCCGTCATGCGATTTTCCGTTCGACCGGACGAAAACCGCCGTTTTGTATCGCGATGACGTTTGGAAAAACGTTTTCCAGACCAGACCTCTGCCAGCGCCGCCGCGAATACGTCGAGACGTAGTTGCTTTCGTGCACTATCGGCAATAGAATTTTCCCGATATATTTTTGTGTGTACGTCGTTTTCCTTTCCTTCGCCGGGCAGCGCTATGCATTTATATTCATACGTACATTATGACGTATATACACGTGTGTAAAATCGAAACGAATATTTTTGTGACGGGTCGGCTCTGATACTACTCATCCGACAGGCGCTCGGATTTTTTTTTTAATTTCGTAGAATATTTCTCGAGGGTGGTTTTGGACGTAGTTGATTCCACGAACTTTCAATGCCGTTTCGTATTTCATTTTTCGGCGATCGAATACCAAGTTTTAAACCTCGTGATATTGTTCATCAATTATCATCAAAGTATACAATAGAACAGGACGAGAAAAACTTAAGAATCCCGATTCATTGGCCGGTGTATAAACCTTATGCACAATGTACTTGTACATTCGTCAAAAGCATCAGCGCCAGTACGAATGATTTCCCTGTTCGTCTTCACCGCGGGGGATAAAAATTTGATAAAAGTCAAAACGTTGCAATAAAACTAACTCGACGTGTAACCGTTGTCGGTCGCCTACCGCAGATCTGGACGTTGTGCGGGCGGACTTGATGCGACTAACTGCGCACAAAACATTATTTGAAACGGCTTGTTCCAATCGCGATGGCCTTGATTTAAACGGTTTCTAACGACGGCGCGCGTAAAATTCGTCTAAAACCCCGGGGGAATCATAGCGATTCGACGAATTGGCGAAGTTCGTTCAAATTTTATTCCATTTCATAATACGCATACGTAATGTGATATATTATGTACACGCATTATGTAGCTGACTGTGAATCTGTTGCCATACGGACTATACGGCACCGATTGTTTAATTTATCGTGTGGGGTTTTGCCGTGAATTTCACGCGAACGTATTCTTAACTGCAATCGCATCTAACGTAGTTAAGTGTACGTACGTACGGGCGTGTGGGCGTGCGAGTGTGAAAAACCAATATTCTCCGAGTCTACTGCCTTTCTACCTCCAACCACAATAATTATACGCCGCCACGAATGCGATCGTTGTATTCTACCCACGTACTGTTCGGTTTTAATCAATAATATTAATAATAATAATAATAAAAGTTGCTGATAAAAACGATTTAAAGGGGAAACAATTGGTGAAAATACATTTGAACGTTTAAATTTATATAGTTGACGTATCTAGTACTTAATAGAACCTGTAAACATCGGACACGGTCGAAGTATAAACAAAAAAAAAAAAAACAATACGATTTCAGTAAATAGTCGTCAAAAAAAAAAAACTTGAAAATGTTACTCAAATGCATTTTTTACAATCATACGAGAGTACTTGAATAGTAATATTTCTCCATAGCTAAAAGTTCACTCAACTCTGTCCGTATTAGATTTATTACCGAAAAACGAACTTCGTTCGAATGGATTTTAGTCGCCAAATAATGTGTTAGGGACGTTAAAAATATCATCTGGGCCCCAATACGTGTAGTTTTGGGTGTATTCAAAACGTCGGTGCCTACGACTTGATTGTATTTCTATCGCACACATAACAATTAAAAAGACATATTACATGATTTTTTTATCGTATATCATGTATAGTAAATATTCCGTAAACCCGTTGACATTAGATTATGACGTTACTTAAGTACGTATAATATTCTCGACTACTTAGTACGAAAATACATCACTGACGAAATATTCAACGGTGAACACTAAAAACTGAATAGTAAAACGATGGATGGGATCGTGGTATTGTTATCTTCATTAAACAAATAATTCAAATGTTTTCTTTAAAACGTGATTCGAGCTCAAACTCAAAATGTGTACTTGAGAGTTTTGACTTTTAACTATGGTCATCGTACACATTTTTATTCGGAACATACATATTCGCGCACGCGCAGCTGAACTCAATGTGTTTCCGGCAGTCGGAACATCCCTATTACCGGTACAATCGTCAATCGGTCGGAAAAAAATGTATGCATGGTCACGATGTGTTTCCGTGTGTCCCCGCGTATGTTCTTATTCCGAATAGAGTATATATAGTTGACGTTTCGGTTCGGTTCGAATACTACATGATGTACTTGCAGAATTTGCTTTTCACAACTCTTAACAAACTCACAAAGTTAAGTAAGATTTTCCGAACTCGTGGAAATTGTCGGTCTTTGTTAATCGAGAAATCTGAGTTAAAAAAAGACATATTTCGCATCACAGAGTGTTCTCCGTTTCTCGGACAAGACGTCGGGGATAGTCGTATTGAGTTTTAAAGATAGATCGTTTATTTAGTTAAACGATTCTGAGCAAAGCTTCAGTATAAAAATATCGTATATTTAATTTACACTATTAGAGTATGTATACATTTCAATATACCGTTTATATGTTTTACTATTTTAAGTTTTATTTTCGGTAGTGTTTTTTTTTATCAAATCAGTTTAAAGTTTACTTGTTTGACAAAGGACATATTTTTTTTCTAAACCAAAAGATTCAAAACATGTTGTTTGATCTTAATCCAAAGTTTCATAATGGTCGGATGGGCCGATAATTCTTTATTATACACATTTAAAGTTAAAAATTGATATAAAAACAGACTATTACTTAAAAATCGTGAAATATTTTTTTTTCAAATGCCTGTAAAAAAAATCCTGATTCACGACTTTCAATAAATTGAAATCTAAATTATAAAATTCGATTTAATGAAAGTTTCGTTTACGCCAAATTTTACCCGTTTTTACTAGGTTTTACGATAGTTTTTCCTCACGCCTGGAAAAATTATTGAGATGAGAGAAAAATGAACCCTTAAGGTAACATATATACACACACATACGATTTCCTATGTATAGAGTGGCGGGGTGGAACTTTCGAACAAAGTAAAGTGTACCAAAATACGTCTTTTGAAAAAAAAAACAAAAAAAAACAAAAAAAAAAAAACAATCATTGTAAAACCAATAGAACCGCCACTTCACTCGGAATCTAAAATACGAATTTGACGAATTTGAGATACAAAAGAATCCCGCTATAGCCCTCACCCGACCTACTCGTACGTCACTGCCCGGTAGGCGCGGCGGCGGAACTCGAAATAAAAGAAAAGTATGATGAATAAACATAATATTACGTGAACGTACGTATATATTTTTTATCGGCTTTATCGTTCGAACATGTGCTACCAGCGAAAAGTCCCAAGTGCTCCGCTGTTAATATTACATTACACCGCCGACGGCAGTGTACGACACGTACATAATATTAATATGCAATAGTGTATAAAATAACACGCGCACGTGTGGCGCCGTACGCGAGCCGTCGTAATAAATCCGCGGCGAACGCTTGGCGAAAACGAATTTTTCCCCTGTCTTCGACTCCGCAATTCCGCACACGATATCATCCTACCTCAATATCTTGTTTTCGACGACTAACCTAACAAACCTAACCTACGGCGCGCGCGTTCATTCGCTTTCAGACGAGAACACTCGTTTTTTTACACACATTGTATTACAATATATTGCATATTATTATTATTATTATTACGACGCGGCGTGTCGAGTGCTGTTCAAAATACGCGTGTTTCGCGGGTTCGAATCTCGTTGTGGTCGACGTTTAAATTTAATTTTTTTTCGATAACAGAACGCGTAAGCCACGTCTCTCGAAACATCAAGTACATAATAATATATAATAATGACGGCGTACACGCGGCACGAAGTTTCACTCGACGTCTAGCTGTGTGTGTGTGTGTGTGTGTGTGTGTGTGTGTGTGTGTGTGTGTGTGTGTGTGTGTGTGTGTGTGCGCACGCGCGCGCGTGTGCGTTTGTTTTTTACGCGTTTACGATGGTAATATTGTTTTTTTTCTTTTCTATTTAACATGCTTTCAGAGTGTTTTTATATTTTTTTGTAAACTTTTTTTTTCAAAATTCAAATTTTAATCGTTTCAGACTTATTTTATATTATACTCGTTTCTTTTTACGGACGAAGAAAAAATACGCCTATGTGTATAGATAGTTCTCCTTTATCTTGGATTTTTTTTTTTTTTTTGATTATTATTAAATTTGTTACAGTAAAAAAAAAAAATAAATAAAAATTAGCAGGGTGATTGCCGGGTAGGCGCAAACTCGGGGCTCGGAGTTACGCGAAGAAGTGCACTTGCAATTTCGAGAACTTTTTACTCCCGACGCTTTAAGTATTCAAAACCCAAACAAATTCTATTATAAAAGTATCTCAACATACAAACGATAGTCGTTTTAATTTCAATAACATTTTTTTTTCGTTTTTAAATACCTACGTACAAGACATAATATTATATTTATGCTTATTTTGATTACATAAATTATGTAGAAGTCATGAATTTAACACGAGCTGAGCTTAAGCGTGGTTACTGTAATAAAATGACCGTCGATCGGACTTAATCAAGCTAAATGTGATTGAAATTCGTATTTATTCAATGGCTGACGTCATCATTATTTACATAAAAGCTCAATTTTTATTTTTTTTGCAAATGTGCAGTAATATATACAATATAATATTAGAAATATGTTTGACGAAATGGCCAATACAAAGAACTATTTTTCTGTAAAACCAGTGAAACGAATCATGAGCAACTTTGCATATGATAATATTATTATTTAACTACATGGGATCCAATTTGCACCTTTAGTGTAGAAAAAATGTAATATCACGTCACTAATAAGTATACGTATGAGATATGAAAACTTTTTAACTACCCTCTCACTTAAAATACTTGTGTTGAATTGTTCTTGTAACACGTGTTGTAAGTAATGTTTTCTGACGAACGTGTTCATTGTAAAAATTATGCGTTCTATTAACTAATACTTTACATGTTTATACTCATAATGCACCATTAAGATTCCTCGTTCAAAGAAAACCTCGGGCTGAAAAATGCTATTATTGTTAAGGATTGTTTAAACCTAGCTTTCTTGAACTAGTCGAGATAATCAAGCACTTATTTAAGTGCTTTTTGGTAATATTATACCGATGAAATCCATAAGGTTTAGATTTCAAAAGTAATTATAATGTTCAAAGCATTAGCTCAGTTACAAATTATGTAATTAAATGAAAACGACATTAATGATAAGTAAATAAGATAATTAATGAGTACATAGTTATGAAATTGACAGTTTTACCTGCAATTAAAAACGTGATTGCGGCCAAAGCATTTTAATTGAAGTTGAAGTGACTAACTTGTGGCATTACGAGATTTTATTTTCCTCATATCTCACGTAAACTCGTGTTCGGGGCACGAGTCCTCTGGGGTTTATACTATTTAGCTGGAGCACCAAAAAATGTTTAGAGTTATATTTATAAATATAAAAAATAAATCCCGAAATTCAAATATTTTAACAATTGTTCTTTAGTAGTTTTTACATATATACGTATATATAATCTTAGAATACAATAGTCTGATACCACCAAGAATATAAATAAATGTGCACAAAGATAGATACGGCCTTATTCTTCCGGTTGTGGTCGAAGTACGTCCGATGGTGGAGCGAACGAAAAGTCTGACTGTAAGAAACTTATGACTGCACAAAATCGAATCGGGCACAATCATGACGACAGGTGAACAAAGGCAAACGAGATCGCCGATGCGGTCGCACAGAAGCAATAATATGGCAAACAGCTGCCAAAGGTGAATAAAATCGCCGGTTCAGACGCACGGGAGCGAAACAACAAAACTGCATACAATACACATTACACAGCGTCTGTTTAAACTACGTTATGCCATCATTTTCGATGGGCCAGAGCCCGAACTATATTAAATCTGTCATTGATGACTGACAGGGGCGGATAGGCCCACCGGGATACCGGGCAAATCCCGGTAGGCCCTCCTCTCTGTATGCTTTTTTTTTAACACTATTATAATTACAGAGTTCGATATAGTAGCTATTCAATACTTTTAAGTATACACAGCCTCACAAGGCCGAACTAATATTTTGTAACTTATTTTACCTAATAAATAGTAATTTTACACTCGTAGATGATGAAAATTAAGATAAATACTAAAAATAGCAATAATAGAACGTAATACCATCGATTACCTATGCATACTATAGATTGCTCACCGAGCGATTTTTCGGTGGTCTACACTCTACAATAAAACTCTCGGTAGATGGCAAGACATCAAAAAAACATTCTAATGGACCTCGATAATAATAACATAATAAACAAATTTTCAACCAAAAGTGATCTCCTCAAAAAAGTGCTTCAATATTGAATAATATTAAGAATTAAAATTTAAGTCATTATAGTTCATAAATTCCGACATATTATTATAGTGTACAAAGGTATTATAAAAATGTAAAATTTTATAATTTCAATTTTTTATTTATAATTTTTATAAAAACGTGTGTTTATAAAAACAGGATCTAAACTTTTGACTATCATATTTAAAACTGATTAGTGATAACTGATAACACTTTTAACATTTATAAATATAAAAAACCGGTAAGACAATGGTGGTGGAAGTTCGTCCATCGATGCTCCGCTCCTCGGACAAGATTATGGTGATGAGTAGAGATACAGGAGTTGGGTGGGATACACGAGATGTATTGATAGATTAGGCATTATAGGATAGATTAGGACATTATTTTATATTATAAAAAAAAAAACGATTCTGAACGAAGATGAATTGTCAGTGAATAATATGTTTATAGTAAATCGCTTGAATTTTTGTAAAAATTACAGTTTCAGACGCCCGTTAAAATTTTTTCATTGAACCGATCGTGAGATTTTTTATACTTTTTGCAAGCAAAACTTATGAACAACCTTGTAATACATTTTCATTTCTTAACTTTGAGTAGAACATTTTTTATACATTTTCAACTACGACATAATTTGTGATTTCGACAAATTTTGTCGATTTTTGAACTTCAACTGCTTATAAAAAAAAATTGTGCCTATGTATTTTTATAATTTTTGAATGGGAGTTAGAACAACTTATGTGGACCCTTCTATTAAATTTTCAAGTATTTCGTCCGAGCTACATTTTTTTTATCAACATTTATAAAAAAAAAAATAAAAAAAATCGAATATTTCAAATGCCTATAAATTGATTAAAAATGAGTGAAATCTTTTGAAAATAAAATTATATAAAGAAAATGCCAATATAAACAACTGATACAATTTTCAAGTTTCTACAACTTATACTTTTTGAAAAAAAAACAAATAGCAAAAATCGTTTGAGGCTAAACCGTTGTTTAACGTGTTTTTGTAAAAATTTAAATTTCATACACTCATAAAATTTTTTTGTCTGAATCCGGTAGAGTTTTTTTTGCAGATAATTGAAGAAAAACTAATGAAAAACCTTGTACCAAATTTTCAAAACTTAGTTATAAAAGAAAACAATTTTACGATTTTTCAACAACAAAATTATTTGCAAATTTTCGCAATTTTTACATATTTCATATAAATTGGAACTTTGAGCACTTATAAAAAAAAATTGTGACTTACGATTTTGGATTTTTTTTTATCAGTTATGGAACAACTTATAAGAAACCTTGTATTAAATTTTCAAGATTTTCTGGCAAAAAAAAAAAATTTTATCGTTATTTAAAAAAAAAAAACTTAAAAAAATTGAAAATTTCAATTGTCTATAATTAGCTCAATAAAAGTCAAAATACTTTGAAAATTTAACGGTGTATAGAGAACGCTAATCTAAACATTTGGTGAAAATTTCAAGTATTTACATCGATTAGTTTTTGAGTTATAGCAAAATAAAAAATTTGATTTTGTCGAAAACTGGTTTTGCGTAAAATATACCGTTTTTCCCTCATTTTTTAAGGGTTTTTCCCGGCGCGTTAAAAAAATATTGACAATTTTTAACTTTTGACCCCCCAAAGTACCAACTAGATTCACTTTCCTTTCAGAAAAGTTGCTATATAAGGCAATCGAAGCATTTTTACTGCCCCAAATCGTGTCGACAGACACAAAAATAAATAAAAAAAAAAAAAAAAAAAAAAAAAAAAAAACACACATCATTGTAAAATCAATACATTCTTCACTCCGTTCAGAATCTAAAATGTATTACATTCGCGTGGTCAAAGTTTATTTCATTTATTATTTTTTTGGGCCCTCTTTCCTTACATTGCCCGATAATATTAATTTAGCCTATCCGCCCCTGATGACTGACTAATCGTAAGAGACAATGCAAATAATTTTAGTGAATTATATTGACTGAAAACTGCCGCGTTGATCGAAGAAAGAATACAACGACGTGCTATTGACGTGAACCAAACGTGATTGGTGACGGTGTACCTAATGGCGTGACAAACATTAATTTTGTAATAATTGTATTGTATTAAGGGATGAGATGAAAACAGATACGGTAGTGATTAAGCACTGAAAATTATTGTTCGGGACTACTATAAGTGCGAGGCGCACGAGCTCGATCGGTAGATGGCGTGTGTGTAATGCTGCTTTTGTTTGATTACGGGTCAAATTTTTACGTTGTTACAAACCAAATGAATAGTGATTTTTTTATTTACAAAATGTCATGAACTTATTTCTCATTGCAAATACTAACATTGATTGTACAGTAATAAATGTTCTCAGAAAAATATAGAAGTCACAAATAAATCTAAGTTTGCATTGAAAACATTAAACATACTCACAATATTATAGTTATATGTGCAGGTATTACAATATTAATTTCTAATTTCAAAAAACACACAGTATCAGACATCATTCACAATTCAAATATTATAAAAAATATCCATCAGTCTATTGTCGGTTTCATAATAAATAATGCTAAAATAATATCATAATTGACAGCTTTAGAAAGCAGTTTTTACATTTTAAATAAAGCGGAGGATTTATTGGTTTAACAAAGATATTTATTTTTTTGTCAGCGACCACTTTTTTCGGGTATTAGACTTCGTTCAAAAATTACGTTCAGTTTTTAAATCATCGAGCATTTTCTTCCACCATATACTTTAAAACGATCATTTTTCTATTTTCAAAACTTTTTCCAATATTTGAAAAAGACTACCGTGAATATTTCAAAGTGAGTCACATGATCGGATTTCTATAAAATCAGCTTGAATTATTTAGTCATACAAAAATAAACAAATAAAAATAAATGAAGCTGAACATTCGGAATTATCACAAAATTTCAACAATTATTTCAGATAAGCACAACAAAATTGTCAAACAGTTGTGCTTGATGAAGAAGTTTGAAAATACTTTTTTTTAATTATTTGTTTTTGAGTATTATGACTGGAAATTTAATATAACTATTATACACTTTTTACGGAATTGAAAGAACTAAAAAAATATCGGCTAAGATTTTTTTATTTCTAAGTGTTAAGTTAAAATACTAACTAGAGGGGAATCCTTCTTTTTTATTCCGTCTGTTGCAATATCTATTCCGTAATTGTCGTGATATCGTTCCCGCAGACAATGGAATTGTTTTCGGAGCACGCGACCAATCGTTTTCGGTGAAACACACACACACACACACACACACACACACACACACACACACACACACACACAAGCACGAATACTTACACAAGTAACGAGACCGTTCTCAAATCTATTATACTCTGTTCACCGAGAAAATATGGCAAATTTTTCGCACATACGACTGGTGTCGGAGACAATACATTTTGGGTCCGTGGGCAACCACATTCTCTCGGTGAACTGAGTGCACTTCTTGGTTTTTCCCGAGACACGATTAATAATCGTATACATCACATTGACGTGTAAATAAAAAACGAGATTTGCGCGTAGACGAGTAAACTGTCAGCCGACATAGATTAGGGAAATAAAAGGATATTTACATGATGGGGAAAAAATACGTCGCTTTGTATTTCTAGGTATCTCGCGAATATTTCGATTTTTGTATCGATCGGCGGGGAGATAGGGGGAAGTTGGAAGAAGCACGCGGTCCATTATGCCAATAGTGTACCGATATCTGTATATATAAAAAGACTTCTCCTGGGTGATTCATCATCGCCTAGCCAAAACTACCGAACCGATTTATTCGAAATTTTCAGTTAATGTACTTATTACTATGTGTAGGCGCACTAAGAAAGGATTTTTCGAAATTCGCATTTTAAAGGGTAAAAATGAGCATACAATAGTTAATTAAGCTAACCTAACCTAACGGGTATTTAGAATATTTGTTTGATTTAATAGGGTCGCCATTGGTTACGAAAAATATACATATAACGCGGACCATTTTATGAAAAATTATATGTATAGATTGGCGAGATATATAGTTTGGATTGGGGACGGGAAAGGAACGAGGACGAATTCAATGACGAGGAGGTGTATGGAGATGAAAACGGGGATACACAAATATTAAAGTAAAATAATTATAAGATATTATAGACGGGGACGGGAATGGGATGTGGACGAGTACGGTGACGGGGAGGTGTATGGTGATATACAAATATTTTTCACTCGGGCGAAGCCGGGTACATTCAGCTAGTTATCATATAAGTTACGACGGGGATCCAAACCGCATTTAATGTGGCAGGCTTTTCCGCGAGGCTTTGCAGGACTCTCGCCACATGCGTATCGTGGATATCGCCACATTTTTTTTATATAACATTTCGTCGATTTTTCTGAAAACTATCCAATGTAATTCAATTTTATCGGTACATTATTTTCGGAAGTAATAATATTAGTTTTGAGAATAATAATTAGTTTTTCACCGACTCCGAACTCACTAACACATCTTACGCAACGCTTTAAATACGCCACTGGCGCTCGCTGATGTATTCATTATAAATTTTCACTAAAAGACAAATACAATATACATCAATGGTCTGATTTTAATATAGAATCCATAGATGTCACCCGCGCCTTTTCAATATTATGTGTTCTAATTATACCTAGACTGGCGAAGATCAAACTTGTTACATGCTACTCGTCAACGTATCTAGTTCCAATTATTAAGCTAATTAATAATTATTTTAATTATATAATTTTTGAATGATCATATTATATAATTAATCATTATAATATCATAACGATTAATGACAACGAAATAAAAATAAGTATAAATAAATATATTTTTTAATTTTTTGTTTTAATTTTTTTTTAAGTTTTTAAAAATGACACTAAATGGTATCTTAACGAAATGCTATGTTCAATATAGTTAACCATGTATTAAAAAAAAAATTAATCATTTAAAAGTATTTTTAACAAAGTTAAGTGTTGTTTTATGATAAAACTTAATAATGTCAAGTAAATAATTATACTTTACATGCATATTATAGTTTTTCAACGTTCTAAATTGCAACAGTAAGTTACTAAATCATGAGTTAAGTACTATGCAGAATGATTAGCAGTAATGTTATTTATCTTGCATGATTGTTGTTAAATTATGTATTTGAATTTCTGTTAGTTGGATGGTTATTCTCTTCGTGTAAAACAGAATAATATTATATGAACCTAATGTAATAAATAAAATTTATAACTTATTGTAAAAAAGAAAAACCAAAATTGATATTTTATTAATAAAAAAAACTAAAATATAGGTACTTAGCTGTTAAATTAATGAAACATTTTCAAACATAAACGCTTTAGTCTATTCCGGTTTCTGGCACGTTTCGTATCAATATGCTTATTATTAAAAGGACACGAAACATTATTTATGACCGGTTTTAATTTTAAATATCACTCAAGACAGTTTTTAACTAAAAAAATACTACATATTTAATTATTTTTTATATTTTATAAGCATAAATCCGTGACTATAACAATTTAAAAAAAAATATAATCAAGTAGATACCTATATCCTTATTTAAATAAGAAATAATTATGTAATAAATTATTAATATAAATTTCAAGCAACTTTGAACTAAAAAAAAAAAACTTTATAGTATTAAAAATAAAGTACATTATTCATATATACATTTTAATTCAAAAAATTTATAAATTACCAATTTGGAACACATTAATTTCACTATTTTAGTACAGTGTATAATTACACAATTATGTTGAAACTTCACATCTATAACTTATTTTTTTTATTTATTTTTTATGAATTTAATTTATTTAATGAGTCCATAAACATAATATTACAAACATAATGTGTGGAAGAGAACAAGGGTAATACAATAAATTATAATTTATTTTAATTTAAGATCATATAATAAGAAAACTTAAAGTAAATAAAAATACCTAAAAAATATTATTAAAATTAATCAAATATAATCAAAGATATAAGTATCACTTGCAGTCATAATAAGGTTACCTAGCAGGAGAGTTTAATATGTAATTTTTGGTTGAGAAAAGAGGATAAAAGGGTTTAGGATCTCTATTATTAAGACTATTTATTTTAAAACGGATTAGAGAAAAGATTTCAGGACAGTTAATTGAACCTAATATTAGTTTTTTCAAATATTTAGAGAATAAAGTAAACGACGATCAGGAAGTGGAGAGATATTAAGACAATTTTAAACATTGGTATATGTTCCATGAATAGACCTGTTAATGGTGTATTTAAAAGCGATAAAACGTAAAAAGTTATTTTGAACAGATTCTAGCAAAATATTTTGTTTTGAAGTATTATTAATCTAGATCAGAGGGCAGAACTCGAGATTAGAACGTACAAGAGAATAGTAGAGGATTTTTAAGGGAACAGGATCTTAAAATGAACCACAAGTACGTTTAATAAATCCTAGGTTTCGAAAAGCTCTATTTTTTTTATCATTTTTGTATGAAGAGAGAAATTTAATTTAGGATCAAAAATTATACCTAAATCTTTAAATTGATTAACAAGTTCAATGTTAGATGCAGAAATTGTGAATTGAAAGTCAATAGGGTAATTAATTAGGTGAAATTGCATAAATTTACATTTGTTAAAATTTAAAAATAAATAATTGCCGTTACACCACAAAAGTAGGTTATTAATATCCATTTGTAAATAAATAGCATTTTGCTTACATTTTATAATTTTTACTAATTTGGCGTCGTCTGCAAAGAGAAGGATATTGGAATTTGTGATAAACTGATGACATTAGGAAGATCATTTATAAAGATATTAAAAAGGAGAGTTGAAAGAAGATCCTAACATTTTGGTAATAAAGTTGTAACTCGGCGTGAGTTATGAGTTTTTTTTTTAACCGAAGAAGTGTTAATTGATGGAATGCCTTTAAAATATTTAATTGTTAGATTTTACTCACCATTTTAACGTTTGGCATTTAATTCATTACGTAGGTTTTGCAAGAACATATGTTGTTTGGGAGTCTTGTCACTAAGTTATTTTAGTCTAGTTGGAAGTTTGGTCAGATTTTAATTTTCTCGATGAACCCTAAATCTTGAAAACATCAGAGGCTGAGGTTAGTGAAATTTTCAAAGGGCGTGTTTTCCCACCAGGTTTACCGAGTCGCTGAGCTGAGATTGGTTTGATGTCCAAAACGAGTTTATCGAAAATATGCTCGACTGTTGAAATGTCGGAAATATTGGAATCGTTGGAGACTTCAGGAACATTAAATAAAATTACGTTTTCAGAGCGGGCTTGACGGTCTATGAAGTCCAAAAACGAGTTTTCTTCAGAAGTGGAACGGTTGGGTTCAAGGGCTTCAAGTCGAACGGACAAGCTATTTAGGTTACCTATTACGAAGAAGAATATTGTCGTCTTTAATTGCCGATATTTGAGAAAAGACTTCAGTGAATTTTTGTTCAAAACAGTCTAATTTAATATTTTTTTGATTAACAAGGTTAATTAATTTTGATCGTTAAAATTTTAAGACATTTAACTGTTCCATTATTGATTTAAGATCCTAAGAAGTCGTATTATCCGACAGAATGTCTTATTTGGAAGCCATAGATTTTAGATTCTGAGTGAAGCGAAGGATCTTATGGTTTTACAATGATGTTTATTTTTTTTTTTATTTTTTTTTTTTGTAAACACTTTTTCGTATAGAAATCCTTGTCCAAAAGTTTCGTCCAGCAACTTTTTAGATTCGAAATTGAACTGAGATGGTACTTTAAAGAGGTTATTTTCCCAAAATCTCCATAGTTTTTCCAGTAATCAAGAATAACGATCGAAAAACTGAGTAAAAACGGTAAAATCGGTAAAAATCCGCCGTAAACGAGATTTTCACTGTTCAGATTTTAGGTATTTAGTCATAAATCGAAAAGTATTGAAGCTAGAAACTTGAAAATGTTATCCAATATCAAATACATACTTTTTTATATTGGACAACATTTTCAGAACAATTATAGCACTTTTGACTTAAATATAGAACTTTTAATTTACCAAATTGTTTGAAAGTTTTTATGTAATATAATTTTAAATATTTGACAAAAAGTTCTGAAAATTTAATATGACCTTACTCATATACCTACCTAATTATCCTAACAAAAGTTCAAAAATCGTTAGTCAGGATTTTTTTTTATACACACTTGAATAAATTATTATACGATTTTTTTCGATATTGTCTGATTTCTTTTAAGTTTATTTCTAATGAGTTATAATTGTTATAAAAATTGAAGTTTAAATGAGTTATATCTAATTGAATATTTTATGAGAGTTTAATTACAAAAAAACTCACCAAAAATGATACAAATAACCGTAAAATACGTAAACAGTATTTAAATAGTAATATATTATATTACACTGAAGCTTTGCTCAGAATCGTTTTATTTCAACACAGTTTGGGCACGACCAAGTTTTTTCCCATAACTTCGAAAGTCGAGATCGACTTGGGTTAATTGAACGTATTGTATGTGGGAAAGACCTCTACATGAAAAACAAGTAACCGACCCGGTTTTGGCTTGTTTTAAGTTAATCGCACAAACTACACACGAAACCATTGTTATAGTATTAAAACAGCGATAAGCGACAAGACTCTCGGTAACATACGTGCGCACACGACAACATAATAGAATGTAACTAGGTATAATATTATTTATTATATTATATTACTATTATGAGGGAGTGTCGAACAAAAAGGATGACTGAGCTCTGTTCCGGCGAGGAAAAGTTATTTTTTAATAGATTTAGTGCAGGATTGTATAATTTTGTATCTGTGCAAGTCTGCCTGGGTAGGTCTTGCTGCAAAAGGCTCTGTTGAACACACTGAATAGATTCGGTGTTCCACACTCGTATAATATACCCGGGTCTCGCCCGCCGCGTCGTCGCAGGAGTCGCCCGTGAAATGACTGTGATTGGTGATTAGGCGTGGTTGAACTGCGCTGGTTGCCCGCGGCATTGGCTGCTGCTGCTCTCGAAGCCACGCCCAACGCGCAGAGCCGGATTAAGATTTTTTGCGCCCCGGGGCAAACTTATCTAAAATTAAGAACTATTTTTTTATTATCATAAAAAAAGTTTTATTATAATTTGGTATTTATTACATGTTAATTACGAATAATTTTTTTTAAATATACATATGTCTGTAAATCTACATTTTTTTTTTTTTTTTTTTTTTTTTTTTATTAGATTTTGTTTTACAATTAATCTCAACAATTAAAATTAAAAGGGAGGGTGACATTAATTGGGATAGATATTAATTTAAATAAGTAAGCCGGAATGGTTGAATAAAGATAAAATTGGAGGTATAAGGTTTGGCTGAGGTGAAGATAGAATGTGCTGGATATTGAAAGGTAATTTGAGGGAGTTGAAAAGAGAAATTAGTTCGGAACGCTTGAGTGCTAGTTTTGGGCAATCAAAAAGGATGTGCGAGATTTCGCAGATCGCGGGAGTATTATGGAGTGTGCAGAGGTTGGAGTCATTAAGTGAAAGTTTGAATGAGTGGGAAGGAAGTAGGGTATGACCTAGTCGTAGTCGGGAGAAGGAGCTAGTAGATTTCCTGGAGAGATTTAGATTGTGGAACCAGGGATAACGAGAGGTCATTGGAGAAATAGATTTGTACCACGAGGCAAAATTAGGAGGGAGAGATTCCCAATAGCTTTGCCATAATTTATCAATGCATAAGCTGAGATATGGATTGAAGTCAGACCAAGGGATTTTGGTGCAGGGTGGGCATCTAAGTGAGGCTGTGGATTTTGCTAAGTGGTCTGCAAAAATCTACATTTAGTAAGCTGAAGTTCATAAAAAACAAGTAGGTACAGGATCCAGGGTAACAAGTGAGAACATTGACAAGATTTTGAGAACTTCAGTTTCTTCCCGACCGGCTAAAATAGATGCCATATTAGAGAGTTGTGAAAGATTTCAAGCCCTTCGACTTCAACGAATCAATAAATTCAAGTAGGGGCTATTCATGAAATTAAGTAAAAGACATTTCCATACTTTTTTACATGCAATAAAGTTAATTTGTTTGATGTAATAAACTTATGTTATAATCAAATTGTTTGTAAGTTATTTAACGCCACTTCATAGTGTATTATAACAATAAGAAAAATGTATTTTGTAATCAACCTATACCGTTTGGGTACAGGACTCTGACTGAACTGTATAATTTGTACTTACGGCCCTGAGGAAAATTTGATACGAACCATTTGGCTTCCTCAGAAATCCTAGTGAGGACCCCTGCTGTAAATGGTACCTACATTATTTCAAAACTTTGCGCCTTTAAAATCTTGCACCCGGGGGCAGATGCCCCCTCTGTCCCCCCTTTAATCCGGCTCTGCCAACGCGTTCTGTGGTCACAAGTCCGTATGCGATGCGGTTGGTTTCGTGGTCTATGACAAGATCGGCGGGCGCGCCGGGGCGTCGTGCTTATTTTAATTTTCGCCGAATACGCGGGTCATCAAGAAGAGCAATTTTGTAAATGTACATTATTGCAACCGGTGTCCCTAGTGACCGAACCGATCTGACCCGCGCTCGCATAATACATAGATTCGGCCGATACAGTCGTACGTCCTCCGACGTCAAACGTGCTTGGTGCAGCGTTTTATTCGTGACGATCGACTCACGATAATGTCGGCCGACTGTATTCCGAATCTCATCATCATATTATACAAACAAATAGTTGGCTGACTGCCCAGTGCGATATTATTATTTTTTACGTACTATATTACCATTAAATATTATTTAAAGAAAAAATACAAGAATCATTGTGGTGCCGTTGAAAAATACTTCGCTTGGCGCGAACAAGCTCTTTAATTTAAAGTTTTAGACGGCTTACTACTGTCAAGTCCCCACTCCCTGTTCTCGGTTATAACGACAGCACTATTCGATAGCAAGTGTAAAGATGTATACATTGTATAGTCAATATACATATTGATAACTTTATGATGTAAATACGTAATACAATATGGTTCGTTATAAAATAAAAATATATAAAAGTTTGAAAAGCAAGAAAGTTGTATTTTTTTTATTCACTCAATATTCAATGATTTAAGGAAGAAAACATTAAAAAAAATAAAAATCTCGAGCTCGGTAAAAGCTGTCGTCATCAGTTTTCTAAAAATACTTTTGTTCCGGCCGTGTTATGACTTATACATACCCTAATAGTATTGAAATTCCGAGAACGTGACGTCTTAGCAAGTGATTTTATTGTGGCCTGCCGAACTCCGCACGCATATCGGTTTGTGAGCGTGAAAAAAATTCGCAATACAAATATTGTTTAGTGCAGCGTTTTCCCCCCTCACGAGAGGATTGATCGTGAATCGTACTTCACGAAAGTACACGTACACCAATATACTGGTTTTAACAGTTTTTTTTTTATACGCGTTTTCAGACGAGCCAAAACCCAAAACGGTGAACAAAACGCGCGTCGTCTTATTCATCTGACCCCTTTTATTTGACGCCTTTCCGTATGAACTACGTGTAAAAATGTTAGCCGCCGTTCGATTCGAGCAAGGGCGGTGGTCACGGTAATAGTAGTGGTGACGGAAAGCGTGAAACGTTAATTATTGTATTTACGATTTTTAAATCCTTTACTTATTGTACAACATTGTTTGAATTATAGATTTCGCTGAAGTCTGGATTAAGGGGGAAGAAGGCCGTGGTGGCCCCTGGTTTTCAATACTTAACAGTTTTTATGGGCCCCTGAATTCACTAAAGATTGTATAGCTTCATAAACGTGGTGCCACTATGAATAACAAATTGTATTATAAAAAAGAATATTTTTTTTTTCGGGAAATACAAATGCTTAAATTGTTTTAATCGTAGCAAGACTAACAGTCAAAGAGACAAATACATAAGCGTTTATATTTTAGAGCAGCTGGGTGATACTTATAAAGCAGTGCATTTTGTTTGGGACTTCTACTTCTCCTTCGCACCAAACTGAACTTTTGGCCTAGGTTAGTTCTCTCGGTTCTCTACTCGTATGATTTATTTTCGCTTCACCACTGTAATGCGATACGCACTTTGGATCAACGCGTAAAAAATATTGCCGAATATACCGTTTGACGACGTGCGTCGAAACGTGTTCGTTCCACGTCGTCACTGCAATATACTCGTATTATCTATAGGTCAGGGATGGCAAATAGGATTTTCTCAACGTGCCAATTAATGACATAATTTTAAAAAAAAATTCAGCCGTGCCATAATTATTTTTATTAACAAAGAAAAATACAAATTAAAAATTAACGATTATAATGTAGAAAATGATGTAAAAATGTAAATAATGTAAATAAAATATTATATTATTATTATTATCGTTTGTTAGAAACCTTTTGCTTCACATTGGTTGAAAGCTTTTTTTTATGTCTGGTTCATATGATTGTTGCAAGGCAATACACGCTGCCGAATCTTCGTCCGTTAATATGTTCCTAGCCTTTGAAAGTGTATGATTTAATTTCACAAGCATAGGTTGAAGAGAAAACCGTTAACAATGAAATCGCCAATTTTTGATTGATATAAATTACCTGGAATGTTATTTCCATATTATTTTTATTATTATATTTTATAATAATAAAGTTAAGATAACAATACGTCGTTGTAAAGTAAATTATATTATTATATTATTATTATGTGCATTTTACTGTATTTTATTTGAAAAATCGTAAATATATATGGACAAATGAAAGTTTTTCGAGTGCCATCGAAAATCTCATGCGTGCCAACCTTGGCACGCGTGCCACTTATTTGCCACCCCTGCTATAGGTGATCGGATGATTTCAAATCGATAGTCTTACCAACACGTCGTGGACACGTGTAATAAGTTATTTACGTACATAGACGTTAGCTGTATAAAATGCAAATGCAAGACTGTGGCAAATAAATGTACACGGTTCTGCACGGCGAGTAATAGAATTAAAGAATATCGTTTAAGGGATTGGACGCGACTATTTATTAAGGATTCGTCTCTAAGCGATTTCCTGATTTGTACTTGCGCTGCTGTACGCCGTGCGTTTGAGTGAAAAGTAAATCGTCATTATATGTAGCGCGAATAGACGTGTTCAGGATCCTCGTACATTCGCAACGTGTCATTTATTCGGTTACTGTTTCAAATACGTCATAAAACCTTATTTTCAACGTACATCGTACACCCGACGTACGTTATAGATTTATTGATGTGCATGTACGGATTCTGAAAACAGTTCTGAATTCGTAAGACTACATTAGATCGACTTCATTACTGCTTTAAATTTGTTCACTTCAAATGTTCAATATTTGAATATTGTTTATTTTTTACAAGTAGTCTAACGTTATCATTCTAACGATATATGGAATTCAGAGACATTGAATCAAAAAAATGAAAGTTGATCTAAATAACTCGACTTCGCGATAGATTTAAAACTGTTTTCAAACTCTTTATTGCATCATCGGATCGATCGGTACTTTAATAATACATCTGTATCACTATGCTGTGCGTGTGTGTGTGTGTGTGTGTGTGTGTGTGTGTGTGTGTGTGTGTGTGTGTGTGTGTGTGTGTGTGTGTGTGTGTGTGTGTGTGTGTGTGTGTGACTGTGTGTGTTGTGTCATCCAATAATTAAATGTATCAACGTTCAAAAAGTGTCTAGCGATATTATATCTGTTTTGAAAATGTGTGCACTGTGCATCACGCTTGTAAATTTATGTAGATTTGACGATAAAACACGAGAACCCAAAATGGACTGTTAGTCATGAGGGTGAATACCGATGTGCGTGTGCGTTTTTGTTTGGGCGTCTGAAATTTGGATTTATGGATTGAATCCGAAACTCGAACATATATTTTAATTGTCGAGTCCGCATAATATATCAAACAATAATAATTGATCATCACTGATCAGACAGGACAAAATAACACAAGCGTTAATCTCTGTATCCCTTAATGGAGTTACTGTACCTACTGAAAGTCAGCAAAAACGAACCATACAATATAAAAAAATAAAACAAACATTGATTATTTTTTTCTTTAAAGTTTTAGTTTTTTTTTTGTAGATTTAGTAAAAAATTCGAGACGTAGAGTTTAAAAAGTAAGTACATATTAAGTAGGTTATAATTAGGAACACGCTGTCGACAGTTCCACGGAAAAATCCGTTCCGTAAATTATTCATCTGAATATTTTACGCTTTTATAACGTTGAATTCGTTTTGTTTTATTATAGGGGACCGGGAAAAATTATGCACTTTTCAACGGGTTAAAATGATATAAACAGAATCTAAACCGCTCTCTTTCTCTCTATCTTAACCACTATGCGCCTTGGGGTATTTTTAGTATTCTACGCTGCACATAATATGACTGCTATAGTATGTAAATAGAGTTAAACGATTGTTTGCAAGAAAAAAAAAACCGTTAAATTGTTACTAACGAAACGTATTGCGTCGTAGTCCGCTGTTTGTGCGTTTTCGGCTTTTCGAATGTATAATAATATAATGTACGATTACATACGCTCGTCGAGTTCAATTCGAAACGGAGACATCATCGGCATACGCGTTTGGTATTTTTCGTTTACGTTTTTAAACGCTCAATTACCATAGCATTCATACCGAATTCCCACAAGTGCGTCTATGTACGCGTCTCAGATACTGTTGAAATGCTATATATAAATAGGTTTACCTATTTAAGCTTCTTCTTCGGAACACGTAAAAATATTTTAACATTGTTTACAGCCCCGTAAACCACGCGTTAATTGTTTCCCCTCGGCATTCTTCTCGTTTCGATTACCGGTGTCTTGTGAATTCCTCCACGGAACACTAATTTACATCGAACTATCAAAAAATGAGCCATTTCGTTTAACTCGATGTCTCTTGCCAACGGCGGTTCAACCCTTTTGCGTTCGAGTATTCCGACAGCCTACGTTTTATATCATAATATAATATTGTGCAATGCGCATATCCGTAAATAAGTATTAACACTCATTTGGCCGTAGTACAGGGTGGGGCGTGGTTACTTCCTTATTTAAAAAAATCATAACACAAAAAGTATTGGCAATGTTGATTTAATTACTTTTTCTGTGTATAGAAATACATTTAAAGTTTTATTTTATTTGGTTTTAAAAACGACATCTCGAAGGTGGCCACCGTTCTCATCAATGCACTGAGATAGTCGGAGTTTGAAATCGTTGTCCAATTTTTCCAGCATATCTGTGCTTATGTCGGCGATAGCAGCACGAATATTGTTATTGAGATGACGAAGGGTCTTTGGAAGATCAGTGTATACCAACGATTTAAGGTATCCCCACAGGAAAAAATCACATGGGCTAAATCTGGCGATCGTGCTGGCCGCTGAAGATCGCCTCTAAGAGAGATGAGCCGTTCGGGGAAGCTTCACATGCATTTTTTCGCGCAACATAATCGCGTGGATTAAGTTGTTGCACCACTGCCAATTTTTATGGATGAAAATTAAGTTCCTCGTGAAGAATTCGTCTCACTGTGCGACTAGAAATCCCTAAAACAGCCGAATGTTTGTGTGCAGATCGCCTAGGGGATTTCAAAATCGCCGCCCTTACCCTTTCGATGATTTCTGGCGTCCTGACGGTTCTGGAAGGTCAATTATGTTTCTTCTGCACACTACCGGTATCCCTGAACGTGTCCACCCACAAACAAATCGATTTCCGATCAGGCACACGACCTGCAGGTGCGATATTGAAATGGTTTCTGAAAGCACGCTGAATTGCGATGATCGAACGGCTGAAAGAAAAGTAGGCCTCCACGGCGAACGCGCGCTCTTGCTTTGTCCACTGCATTGTTGACACTGAACTAGTCAAAACAAAAACCTTAGATAACGTGCTTTCGAACAAGCCATAAACCAACGTTCTACTATTAATAGCCGCTAAGTTGCGAGAGTTTCAAATAAGGAAGTAACCACGCCCCACCCTGTATAAGTCATATGACCAGTAGCGTGCCGGGAGGGGAGTATATCCCTCCCTCACTGATTCCGTTGTGTTTGTTTTTTTTTAAATTTATTAAAGCTGTTAGCTATTGTATAATCATTATTTTTTATAAGTCATTAGTATCATTAATTTCTGTGAACGGCGCGATCAATATGTGGATATACGTATTGGAATATCAATAAACTTATCAGTTATAAGCGATAAGCCACATCAAACTGTGGTCCAACCATAGAGTATTACTTTTGCGGTGCTAATCTATGGGCCCAACAATCAAAACACAGTAAAAATAACACCATGTTATAATTACTATTATACTTTTATATCATAAGTAATACAACTTTATTGCGATAATGTAACATGCATCTATTTCGATAGTAGTAATTAATGCATAAAATAAAAATGTTTATTTTACATTTTACATTTTCAATTTATATGTGTGTCTGTGGTTCGATTTTAATTCATAATTTAGTTTCAAAAACAATTTGTTGCTTTTAAGTGCATAGGTATTAAAGCGTTAAAAATTAACTTTTTACGTCCTGTAACTTTTAAGCTCTTCCTTATAGTTATAACATAGCCTAAAAATTCCTGGACCGCCACATCATACGGCATCTGTATGAAATCGGCTTACGTCTATAATCCACGACGTCCCCCGGCTCGACGGTTTCATCAAATAAAATATGCAATTCAATATAAAACACGACGGCACTGATGATATAGTATGATGCTCGTGGCGTTTGGACAGAATGGTTCATTCGATTGGACGCATAAATCATAAATGTTTTTCCGACATCTATAAAAGTATCATACGTATGTATGTGTAGTTAACACGTCCGAAGAACGCGGGTGCGAAAACTATGAATAACTGTACTGCTGGACGCCCGTTCTGAAGTTAGACAAATTCATGGCCAAACGTTTCGTGATTTATACACCGATTTGTGTACTTTGTTGTGTTGTATTTACGATGTGTATTTTTTTGTTTGAAACGAATATTTTATTCGATGTAATATTTGAACGAATATTCGTCGTGTTTCAGACTTGGCCATATAATGCGCACAGCAGCGTGAACGATTGTTCGTCGCCTGAAGACAATTACAGATACGACTGCAGTTATAACACAATATTGGAACAGAAATCCTATTCGGCTTACGAGACTTACTACGCGTCGTCGATCAATTCGTAAATTGGCACTTGTGAAACGTAGACTTACTACTCGAAAAAAAAAAAAATTACAATAATAGAGATTAACGTAAATGTTTGTTTTCATTTGATATTTATTAATCGACAGCTATTGATCAATGTTCACCCGACCGGTGATGCACACGTAACTTTTGAACCATTTTTATGATGATGTATAATTTTTTTTTTTTTTTTATTGAAATAAGCATAATATACCCATGCTAATGCCTGCAGGTTTTCAATAATGTATTAATTTATGTATTAAAATAAAACAAAATCACAAAATTTCATACTTTATTTAACACACATTATTATCCTTTAGTAAAATAATGAAAAATAGTGATTTATAACGAATAATAGTGGGAAAATAGTAGACACCCAATAGGAAAACACACAGATCTTGTGTGTGTGTGTGTGTGTGTCCGTGTTTTTATGGACATAGGAAACCGAAAAGCCATTATAGCAATTAGTAAACAAACATAATAATGTCTGTAGTTGGTGTGTAAAACGAGCACGTAACGTTAAAAAGAAAAACGATGATTTTAATTAACTAGCATCCGAGGAAACGGGTATAGGTAGTGAAAACAAATACATTGCACTGAACGGTTCGTTATTTATTATATTATTATGATAAATTATCGTCTGGTAAACGATATATTACTTCGAGTGATTAAAATAAACAATACATTACGACGTTTCGTTTAAATTTCCTCAATTAAAATCGACGGTTTTAAGGTTTTAACTTACATTTTGATTTGCATACGTGCAGCGTCCCTGAATGATTAATTTTGTGACGATGGCCGTTAGAAAAATAAAAGCCGCTTACTTATTTATCATATTTATCATCACTAGATGAAACGAATTCGTTTTCAATTATCTAAGGCCGTTTATAAATTGTCCAATGTGCCTCACAGTACACATCGCCCATACGATAAAACGAGTGAAAACCAAGACTTTGACGTCCGTTTATTATTTTTAATCAACTATATGCATTCTATAAAACGTATATACATAATTATATACACATATATATATATACACACGTGTGTTTCATTATCTTTTTTATTATGTGGATGGATGCGGAAAATCGTTCCTTTTATTAGATTATGTTCTTCGGACGGTTGTGGTTATTGCAAACCGCGAATCAATCTAATTCATAGACGGCGTTTTATTTTTGTTTTTCTCGTACACACAACGTCAATATTAATACGTTCGTGACAAAACGATCAATAAGTCTAATTTCTACAAAGAGTATACTGTATCGAAAGAGGTTGAACGAGTATCATAATAACAATAATAATACGACGTAAGTTGTATGTATGTATCATACCCATCGCGCTCTAGGTCAGCGGTTAAACTCGCGTATGCGCACAGAGAGAAAAGCCACGAGTTCGCATTGATAGTACCCCAGAGGCTTTAGGCGATTAAATTTAAATTAATCCGGACGCCCGTGTACGTGCCACCGTTAGGCCCTTATATTTTATTCACGCGGGGGGGGGGAGTTACCTGTCTGAATAGTTCCCCGTGCATCTGAGTATTATTCTCCGGACTGCGGTGACGGAATCGTTTGTGTCGCGTTTTTTACCACCGTTTTAGGGTCCAACAGTAAAATAAGAGATTTCTATAAGTCAGCGGTTCCCAAACTGTGCACCGCGGTGCCCTAGGGGCACCGCGAACACTTTTTAAGGGCACCGTGGTCTAGGGCTCATAACAAATAGTTTAAAATGTATACATTTTTTTCGTTATTGTTTTCGTAAAAACTTTATAGCAAACAATGCAATATTTTCTATTGTATATTCGGACATTCTAATTTTAACCTTATAAGTGAATTCGTAAATGTTATTTCAGATAAAATCATACCTATGTGAATATTTATCATTTTGAATATTTTTATGTAATAACTATAATCATAATTACAATTATTTTTATTTGTTTATCTTTTTTTAAGTTATAAATGCATTCATTTATACATAAATTAGCTGTGTACCTTAGAATGCTTAGATTGTACTGGGTTTAATAAAATTGTTTATCAATGAGTAATTTTTTATTCTGTCTTTCATGTTATATACAACAGGGCACCGTGGCTAACTTGGGGCCTCTAAAAGGGCACCGCGGAAAAAAAAGTTTGGGAACCGCTGCTATAAGTCACTCGAGTACCAGCGTACGGCGGTACTTGATAATTTCGAAAATAGCTGGAGGGGAGGGGTAAAAACATTGTGACGTGTACTTGACACGTTTGCTCTTCAGACGATATCGAGAGAACGTAGCTAGATAACGATATACCTGGTTCTGTTCACACACGAGACAGAAAATTAACGTTAAATTAAAAAAAAATAATATCTCTACTCCAATAATTATGAATACAATTTATGCGATTGGAAACATTATAAGAAATACAGTATGAATCGTACACGATTTATTCTCGTATCGTTTTTTTGGATCTTCCTCTGTGCAAACTCATAAAATCTAGTGTCTATAACAATTGCTCTTTTTTTTCTCCGTTGCGGCGTGGTTCACAAATCATCGAATCGGATTCCCACGGCACCAGTGTTTTCAACTATTTCCGAATACGTCGCGTACTCGAAAACATGATGCGCTTCTTTTTTCGTCTCTAAGGACGGTGGCGTGTGCCACTTGTATAAATACTGACCCAAAGACGTATTTGAAAGGGCGTGAAGTGGATATTCCCTCATCGCTCGCATTTTTTTTCTAGATGATTCATTGATTTATTCGTGTTGTTACTATTATAGGTATGCATAAAAAAATGATTGTGACCGAGTATAAATGTCTTATATATTATGTATAATATTCGAGTGTACGTTGATTTTATAATAGAGGCGGTTAAGCAACCCTGTGAAAAAAACCGGCCGCCGATTTCGATCCATTTTATGGTTGGGCATGACGAAGTGTACTTCGGAGGGAAGATCCGCAACACTAAAAATAAGTGTATTTTTAAACCCTTAATATGTGTGGCAGACGTATTACTTGAATGTTTAATTAATTTTAGTACTTGCATTTTTTATTTATTTACTCGAACGAGCATCTCTTTTCGAGAACACGAGCTGAAGATAATCGGTTGTAAACAAGTTTTAATCCGGCAGAGAAGAAAAGTTAGTTTCGCTTCCCACTCCACCTTCCGTGAACTGAAAATACGCCTTCATGTTGACCTACCACATTTTTCAAAGAATTACGTATCCTTCTTTCCTCGGGGAAATTTTCATTTGTGTAAACGTGTTCAATACGGAAACGCCGGGAAAATTTCGGTAACACGTTGTAATATAATTTGAATACGTATATACAACTCTGTCGCATTACAAGGGTTATAAAGTATACGGGGCACACAGCTTATTACAATATTTACAATGTGAAAACAAACTCGAGGGCGAGGGAGAGGAGACGATTCGCCCATCGCTCCCGTCTTCGTAAACTGCTAGTGTCATGAACTTTGGAGCAGAGTACTTCAACCTGTGTATGGGGGTCTTTCGCGAGACTCCTCGATTTCGCTGGTCGTGCGAGTTCTACAAATAGGTCGCCGTTGTACGCGCGTCAGCTCGTCGTTTTTAACAACAGCTGATATCCGCAATTTCTATACTCGATGAATAGAACATGTTTTTCACGTGCAGCCGAAACGCCTGACGTATCAAAAGTAAGTTCTTTGAAGGTAAATAATAAAAATAAAAAAAAATAAAAAATAAATTTATATAATTATACACCATGATTATGGGCTATGACTGTAAAACGTATATCTCCTTTGTACTACAGTATAATTTATAACTCAATCCCAAAAGCCAAAACGTTTGAAATTTATTGTTTTTGCTTTGGAATTTAGGAAAATATTCTTTCCTAATAACAAAAAAATGTTTTTATTTTATTTTATACGTTGCAATCTACTGGTCTTACAACGATGTGCGCATGTTAATGTATGTATTATACGTTATCGTTTATGGCGATTCAAAATTGTAAATTGTTTTCATCTCGAGTGTTCCCGAAGAACTATACATTATTTGACACTATTTGTAATTTAAGTGCGAGTTTGCTATTCACGTGCACATAACGCACACGTTCCCTCAGACTATGGTAACGAGTCAGAGGTTATCCAGGGCACAACGAATGGCCGCCAGTGTGACAGTGCACGTATTTTTTTTATTTTTTATCTGTAAGCAGAAGGCCCTGCGAACGATTGATTGTACAAATAAAAACGGTGTCTAGAGTTCCTATGATTAGTCGAGGAAAAAAAAATGAAAATATTCTATTGATTTTCAACGTCAAATAATACAATACGATTCGGTGCACTTAAAACATACATAAACTTACCTGAACAACAATACCAAGTGTAACGCACGCACAACGCACTAACACGGTGAATTTCAACACATTTGACATGACGTGTCCTCGTGTCGGAATTCTGTTGGATAATTGTGTTATTTTCGAAATATTTATTTAATTAAAATGACGCGAAAGGATAAACAAGGCTTTAATGTAGATACTTTTATTTAAAATAATATTGTTGCAAAAGGTGAATACGAAATTAAATTTCCACGTTCAAAACGTACGCGCGCGGGGGAAGGGGGCGGGCTATGATAAGAACGAGACCGTAATGGAATAAAACGCGGGTGGAAAAAAAAACAATATTAAAAACAACAACGACTGAAAATATTAAAGTATATGACGTTTTCTACGTGTATAGGTTCAATGGTTAAAATGAATCTTAGAAGAAAAAAAAATGTCGCTCGTTAAAACTAAATAAGTAGAATTTATCGATTGAGTTACGTAAACGGCAATAGTTAAATCAATATTAACTTACAGACGAGTGGTTGTCCGGTTGTCATCTGGTAGGGGCTTTCGGTGAATTCGAGACGCGAATGCTTGTTTACGAAAGTGTCCCTTTGTCGAGTAACGTGCACTGACTCGAATTTCAATTGGTGCCGATACAATCATCGGAGCCTGTTTTTCATTTGAAACCTTTTCTAAAAAGACAGCTGCAACTTTAATTATCATGTTCATGTACGAAATACGAACATACGAGTAGTACAATGTCAATTAGTTTATAAAATATTTTATACTGTAACGTGTTTTAGTTATAGTCCTGACATATTTTATTTTAGATTCTGAACGGAGTGAAGAATGTATTGATTTTACAATGATGTGTGTTTTTTTTTTTTTTTTTTTTTTTTTTTTTTATTTATTTATTTATTTTTGTGTCTGTCGACACGATTTGGGGCAGTAAAAATGCTTCGATTGCCTTATATAGCAACTTTTCTGAAAGGAAAGTGAATCTAGTTGGTACTTTGGGGGGTCAAAAGTTAAAAATTTTCAATATTTTTTTAACGCGCCGGGAAAAACCCTTAAAAAATGAGGGAAAAACGGTATATTTTACGCAAAACCAGTTTTCGACAAAATCAAATTTTTTATTTTGCTATAACTCAAAAACTAATCGATGTAAATACTTGAAATTTCCACCAAAAGTTTAGATTAGCGTTCTCTATACACCGTTAAATTTTCAAAGTATTTTGACTTTTATTGAGCTAATTATAGACAATTGAAATTTTCAATTTTTTTAAGTATTTTTTTTTAAAATAACGATAAAATTTTTTCTTTTTACCAGAAAATCTTGAAAATTTAATACAAGGTTTCTTATAAGTTGTTCCATAACTGATAAAAAAAAATCCAAAATCGTAAGTCACAATTTTTTTTTATAAGTGCTCAAAGTTCCAATTTATACGAAATATGTAAAAATTGCGAAAATTTGAAGTTATTTTGCAGTTGAAAATTCATAAAATTTTAAGTATTCAAAACTAAGAATTGTAAATTCGGTACAAAGTTTGACATACGTTTTCCTTCAATTATCTGTAAAAAAATTTGCACTGGAATAAAATCAAAAATTTTTATGAGTGTTTGAAATTACAATTTTTTCACATAATCGCGTAAAATAACAATTTAGGCATCATTGATTTTTGATATTTGTTCTTACTCAAAAAGTATAGGTCGTAGAAACTTAAAACTTTTACAAAATGTTTAAATAGGCATTTTCTTTACATAGTTGTATTTTCAAAATATTTCGTTTATTTTTTAGCTATTTATAGGCATTTGAATAATTCGATTTTTCTTAGATTTTTTTTTATAAAAGTCGATAACAATTTTTTGGCCCTACCAAATCGCTTGAAAATTTAATAGAAGGTTTTGAATAAGTTGATCTAAGAGTGATTCAAAAATTATTCAAATACATAGGCACAATTTTTTTTTATAAGCATCTAAAGTTCAAACGTTTACGAAATAATTACATGATTGCGTAAAATAATAATTTAGCCTTAAACGATTTTTGATATTTGTTCTTATTCAAAAAGTATAAGTCGAAAAAACTTGAAACTTTCACCAAATGTTTATATTGGAATCATCTATACGTAGTACAATTTTTGTAAACTTTAGACTTTTTTTGAGCTTTTAATAGACAATTGAAATTTTCAACTTTTCTTTGTTTTTTTTTCTAAAATGTGGATAAAAAAAATTTGACTGGACAAAAATTCTTGAAAATTTAATACAAGGTACTTAATATGTCGAACTTATCGGTATAAAAAAAAAATTCAAAGCGTAATGCACAATTTTTTTTTTATAAGCATAAAAAGTTCATATTTTTACGAAATGTGTAGAAAATCGCGAAAATTTGAAGTTATTTTGCAGTTGAAAATTCATAATATTTTAAGTATTCAAAACTAAGAATTGTAAATTCGGTACAAAGTTTGACATACGTTTTCCTTCAATTATCTGTTAAAAAATTTGCACTGGAATAAAATCAAAAATTTTTATGAGTGTTTGAAATTACAATTTTTTCACATAATCGCGTAAAATAACAATTTAGGCATCATTGATTTTTGATATTTGTTCTTACTCAAAAAGTATAGGTCGTAGAAACTTAAAACTTTTACAAAATGTTTAAATAGGCATTTTCTTTACATAGTTGTATTTTCAAAATATTTCGTTTATTTTTTAGCTATTTATAGGCATTTGAATAATTCGATTTTTCTTAGATTTTTTTTTATAAAAGTCGATAACAATTTTTTGGCCCTACCAAATCGCTTGAAAATTTAATAGAAGGTTTTGAATAAGTTGATCTAAGAGTGATTCAAAAATTATTCAAATACATAGGCACAATTTTTTTTTATAAGCAGTTGAAGTTCAAAAATCGACAAAATTTGTCAAAATCACGAATATTTGCAAATTATTTTGTAGTTGAAAATGTATAAAAATTTTTGTATTCAAAGATAAGAAATGAATAGGTATATTATGTAATATCACAGCTGATAAAGATAATTAAATAGATTAAGTTTATTATAATATAATCAGTAGCTGACAGCTGTTCTATACAAAATATTGGTAGATTGTAAACACAAGGTGTATAACGTACCTTTACATGGTTGAATAGAACGTTACTAACTTCCAATTTCCAGTTATTTTAATGTGTGTATCAGTTCCATAAACATGCGGATTTTATATATTATTATTAATTATTAATATTTAAATAGACGTAGCCACGGAGCATTCAGCATATATGGACGGCGGGGTCGGGTGGTACCGTCACGATAGTGCATTTAGGCAAATAATATGGTATTTACCTACGCCCTATCTATGCACATCCTGGTTTGTCCAATGCTCACGAGCAGAAGTCACATGAATAGACAAATGTAAATTTAACCCAATCTAGGATATTAAAATAAAATATATATTACAATTTAAGGCTGACATCTTCATCTTCGTTCAGAATCGTTTTTTTTTTTATAATATAAAATAATTCCAAAATCTATCCAATAATGCCTAATCTAGCAATGCATCTCGTGTATCCCACCCAACTACTGTATCCTGTACTTAACTTACAATGATTTATCATTGCATTCAAATGTAAAGTACCATACAACTAAACTATCGTAAACCAGGTGATCCCATGATAGAAAGTGCTATACACTCCTCACCATTATCTTGTCCGAGGAGCGAAGCGACGAAGGACGAACTTCCACCACCATTATCTTATCGGCTTTTTTTTAAATTTATTTTCAAAACAATAATTGTTTTTTTATATACGATTTCTAATAACTAACTTGTACCTAATCACTACATCTTAAACGTGAATATAAAATATTGTTCGTCAATGAAATACCATAATGAAACGTAGTTGCATATTATTTTTTTTATCCGCATTTTATGAAAAAAAAAAATAAAAACAACATTTAATAAAGTAAAAGGAGAAAAGATTCGGACCACTGATCAAGTTTTTGATAGCTCAAAGGACCCCGATTACAAAATTTCAGTTGGAGCTCAGGTACACTCGGCAACCCCAGCGCATGCGACACTTCTAATATGGTAATGTGAGTGTATACACCTCTGAATCCAAAGTATCAGTCACTTAATTCGACCCAGCTGTTACAAGACACAATTAGCAAAAATAATTCGCTGAAAGCACGTTTATACGAATAAGTGATATTACGTACCTATTAACGGTTGTAGTAAGTTATATAGTGAAATGAAGTAATCGCTAAAATGTTTTAAGTCATATGAGTAGATACTGTCAAAGAACCTATGTGGAATAAAATTAATAATTTTCTCATGATGGTCGTTTACGATTTTTCATACTTGGCGATTGAATACCGGTGAAAGTGGAATTCCGGCGGTCGATGGAAAAATAAATATTCTAATTCGAAAAATGTTTCATGTTTAAATATAGTTTTTAAATTGTAAAATGTACTAATTTATTAATGTATTAAAATGTATAGGTCCTATGCCATAGGAATATCCGAGTATGAAGGATGATCCTGATACCAATGTAGAATATATTGTACAAACCATACAAATTTTTCCAAATATCACGTTAGTGTATTATCATTTCGATAAGTACATTTGTGTCACACGTCAGATCACGCGTCACGTTACATTGGTAATTATTAATTATGTGTATAGTTTGAATAACGTTATATTTTAATCTTACAGTATTAATGTTAACTAATTAATGGTGCAACTTTAAATTAACAAATGCATTGTTTTTATATAAATAAACCGTAATCATTGATTTGATAATTTTGTATAATATAGTATAGTATTTTAGTATTTCTAATCAAAGATACCAATGAAATCACGAGATCCTACTAAATATTCACGTATAAAAGTCGAAACAGTGCATCGAAAACCGATGACTTACTACACCCATAAAGACCAACATAACATTTGTCCACTATGTGTCGACCATGGCACTCAACGTTTCAAAAAATATTTTTAATTTAAAAAATATTTATTTTGTGATATTTTATAAACATAATGATTATGATAATTGTCACATGAAACGTTAACGGTACATTTTTGTAGATAAAATAAATGATGAATCGATTATTTATAAACGCGTACTACATACGAAATATTTCATAGCGAATCGTCGGTAAGTCATGATAATTTAAAATTGTTAACTAAAGATACTTTTTTTTTATTTATTTAAGAAGAAATATACAATCTATATCGGTTGATCGGTTGACATAATGAGTATATATGAAAGAGTTTACATGAAGTGAATAAAGAAGCCACCCAGCGATGACACTTTGTGATGAATTTATTGATAGATTATTAGATTATTATGATTTTTTATTTTTTTTAATTTAAATTTAATTATTATTGTAAAAGATCCCTGCACCAGCTGCGTCTTAATCGTCATGGTGGACTACTAGGAATTGAAAGAGATGATAGGTTTTTTATTAGAGGATTTGAGTGAGAGGAAAGATGGTTGAGAAATCTTTTATAGAAATATTTAGCTTCTTCATATATTGATTTTAGGTTCATATCTGAATGGAGTGAATGGTTTGATACGTATGGAGGAGCATTAATTAATTTTCTTAGAGCAATATTTTGGAAGAATTGCATTTTATTTAAGTTGAATTTTTTGGCATTTCCCCATAATTGGATTCCGTAAGTCCAGATAGGTTTTAGTAAAGTTTTATAGGTACATAAGGAGTTTGACATTAGGAGAGGTATATTTATTCTTGAATATTAAATGTTTAAGCACTCGGAGACGGTTGTTTAGAGATAAACGTTTTTCTCTTATATGATGGGCCCAGGTTAATCGTTTATCAGGTGTTATGTATAAATTATACCTGTTATATTTTATTAATAAAAAATATTCTGTTCACAAAACATAATAAAACTGTAACTAAAACTTAAAAAAAAAAAATGAAATTATGTATTATTAACTATTATTAAAAATTAGTATAATAATTATAACAATAACAGGTAAATTAGCAAATTTAATTATTTATGATCGATGAGAATTTATTTTGAAAAAAATGATTTGACAATATAAAGACAGTTGGTTGATTTTTATAAATTTAGAGAAACTTAAACAGAATATAGGTACAATTACTCTACTGCATCACTGGATCCCAAACTGGGGGGCATTAAATATTGCTGGGGAGGCGCAAACAGTTATTACGAAATAAAATTTTTCTTGATAAAATTATTTTTATTTTAAAACGTTTTAGTTGTTACATTTTATTATTTAATATTATTTATATTTTATAATTATTATCATCAATAAAAAAGTAGTAATTCCAAATATTGTAAAGTTTATTTTTAAAGAACACAAAAAAGTGATACATTTTTTTCAATTTATAGAATGGGGCGCAAGATTTTAAAAAAATAACAAAAGGGGGATTGAATAGAAAAGATTAGGAACCATCGTTTTTAAAACGTTTACACGCTGAAATTATTGTTTTACCTACGTACCTATTCAATGACTTTTTAACGGTACATTTTTGCGGACAAAATAAATGTTGAATCGATTATTTATTGACGTGTACTATAAGAATTATTTCATAGCGAATCGTCGGTAAGTCATGCATTTTATAAATTGTTAACTAAAGATACTGGACAGGTTATGATGATGAGACGTGTTCGCCAGTAGAGGAGAAGAGAAAATATTAAAAATCTTACCTCCATTCCGGATTATTTGGTGATCTGTATCTGTACTTTACCTCAGACAGCTCTTCGTCTACCAACGGTCGTTCTACTGGTACGAGATCACCGACAAGTCGTTAAAATCGTAAATCCGATCGATGAACTGGTTGTCCCTCGCAGGTGCATTGTCGACCGGAAAAAAAACAATTCGAACAGACGAGAGATGAATGAGTTGAATCTCACCTTGATTCGGAGTCCCAGCGTTGCAATTGACTATTGGGAGCGCTGCGTCCACCAATAATGGCCATCGTATTTCAGGATCGAAATAGCGAGACTGCACGTTACTCGAGCTCCATTTCATCAGCATGCCCATTTGCGAAAATTTTAACATCGAGCATACCTAAATTTTGCGGACATTATGCGTATTTTTGCGGACTAATTATCGATTTTTGCGGAGCATTACTTTTTTTGCAAATAAAAAAAAACATTTGGCGCGCTGCTGATATGTTGCGAAATTTCAAAATATGACATCTCATTTTCAATGAGATAATAATTTTTAGGGTAAAAAGAAGATAATTGGGAATACAAGAGAACGTTTTATTGTATTTACAATATTTTTTATGAGATAAATTTTTCATAGTTATATGTTTTTTTATAAGTTTTAAATTCAAAATTGTATTTTTATTGATTTTAAGTATATTTTTAAAGTTGTTTAGGGTATTTTTTTAGTGCATTTTTTATGGCATTAAATTCCGTTCCCTGATTATTTATTTATTTATTTATATTGAATACAGGACGAGCACAATTACATTGATTTCGTTGACAATAATTAACAAGAAAAAATTACACATATTTTAAAATCAAAGACACTAAATAAACCAAATACTAAGGCATTGTGGGTCCTCATTGGCCAGTTTCATCGCACGAACAATAGGGCGATTAGTTAAATTATTACAGCGGCTAAAAGGAAGCTCAATAAACTTGTTATTTTTTAGTATTATAAAGTTTATTACATTTTTATCACATGTTTTAATTTATATTGTATTAAAATGTTATTGTATAATAAGGATTGTGATAATATTTGTTTTATATTTATTAAAAAAAAAAAAAAAAATTGTTACAATATGTTGAATTATTTTATTTTTGAATTACAAAAAAATTAATAAAATTGAGCAATTTACGATACGTTATAACGGTTGTTGAACAATGTTGGGAACCTTTGGCCGATGGATTTAAAAACTTGCTAAATACCATTTTGTAATTAGAGAAATTAAAAAAAAATATTTAAGTTTTATATCATAACAATTGATTGTTTTATGACATATTTTGAAATTTCTAAAACATAATTTTAATTGGGCCTGGCTATGTAATACCATAAATAAATTTTTGGCAGTGAAAAGGTTAATACACACGCGTGTAGTAGGTACATTGTACAACTATGACGTGCGTACAGGTTTGTTTTATTGAGGGTTTTTTTTTTTAACTACCTATTATTATTATTATTTTAAACGGGCAAAATTGAAAATTTAGGAAAAAAAACTGCTTAAATCACAGCGGAATGCTAATCACCTGAGCCGGCTATGATATTTAAAACGACCATAACCTTTACGGCTTGATTGTCGTTATAGTTTGTTTCATTAACGTGAACATTTATACACAGTATAATATTTAGCTACCTACGCGACGTCACGACCGTTTCGATTTTTCGCCTGAGCAAATATCAATAGTTTAAATACCAACGTATTACGTCGGCCGTTTGTAATTTTCTACTCGTTAAGACACCGCGTGTAGGTACAGTGTAAGACACCGCGTGTAGGTACAGTGTACCTGGTACACGTATCATTATACTCACAGTTTGTTTTGTTTTGTCTCAATTTGTACGCGTGTATAAATTAGGGTTAGAACAAACGCTGTAATATAACAACGACGATGCAATAGCATGCTATTCATGTCGAGAACGGTGTCTATTAGAAGTTGGGCGAGTGATTGGCGGAAAAAATCAACTTGCATTAGTCGAGTTAAATCGATGCAAATGACTCTAATTTAAAGTTAATAACAAAGCAATTTCAATAAGTAGAGAAAAAAAATATCAACTATTGCTTATATTTTACGATACGGATTCAAATAATAAAAATAAAGAAACGTTAATGTATCAATGTACAGAAGAAAAAAAATGATTTTGAATAATGTCGTCCACATTTTGTAACATTTTTTTTTTTTTTTTTTTTTAATTAGAAACTTTGTAGGTTAAATTTTGTAACATTAAATATTCAAATTTTGAATGAACTCAAGAAAACTATAAGACGTTTCTTTCGTTTAAATAAAAATTCCATAGCACTTAAATCAGCCGACGTTTCTGTCGTTTTAATAAAAAATCGATTGCGCTAAAATTATCAATGAAATGTTATTTAAGTTGAAACTATCACTATTTTAACTTTTACGGTTAAATCCAAAATAAGAACATCAACGTTAATTCTGATTTGAATTTTAACTTTTCAGTTTTATTTTAAGATTGTATTCATAATCGTTGTAATTATGCATTATAGTATAGTTCACTAATGTCATTCGAGTGTTTTTAAAATTAAATCGATTTTGACAAACGGCTCTCGTTTTTACAGCCTCAGAGTATGGTCGTTTATTTAAGAGCATAACAATTCTCACACGTTGGCCTCTACACCGAACGATTTTTCAGGTCATATACTCTCGTTTTGTCATAAATTCTCTTGAACCTCGAAATACGGTTGAAACGCTCCTTATCGTCGTTTCCTCTTCCCCGCGGGACGGCGAGGTCTTATCGATCGGGTTTTAATGCTTGGTATTCTCACACACTCATAAAAATCGCTTGTAGAACACGCGGTTTTGAAAATTGCAGTGCAGAGACAAACTTTTTACGAAAAAATAATTATTTTCATAAAATCATCGTCGATATAACAATATGATATTATTATTTTACGCCAGAGTTGCCATAAGTCATGGTTTGGGACGGTCGATTTTCCTGAAATCAGACTTGAATCATACCTATACTTTTTGTTTTTCGTGATGTTTTTTTAGTAGAAAAACAAATATTATTTTGATATGAGAATTCAAGTCGCATTGTTATTTGTTTATTTTAAAATATTTTCCTGGTCCCGAAACCATGTTTTGAATACTTTTGTTCATTTTTTTTTCATCACAAAAAATTTACACAATTAATTAATATACGACGCGAATCAACAAGCTACACATTTTCTACCAGATTGTATAGACTAAGGATTTCGTAAAATTTTGTATTTTATTAGATGTATATTTTACGTTAATAATTTTATGCTATAAATTAAAATATTATAATATACAAATAAAAAACATGTTTAAACGATTGATCCATTTTGTTTTTTTTTTATAAAAAATTAACTTTAACATTTTATACTTGGCATGGAAACTCGAAAGTATAAAACTGTAAAATATGTTAAAAATAGTAGTTGTCAGTGGAGGAACGGTAGCTAGTATCATTTTTCCTTAAAAATAATGCACATCATTCCGGTTCAAGTAAAACAAAATTGTGGCGCTCTCATTTTACGCGGTTGCAACAATGACGTGATTACTTTGAACGCGATCACGTTCAATCTAACGATACGGCTATTCCTGTAGCTGTCCGAAATACAGTTCTTTAAAAAACTTTCAACCCGCTTCCCTTGGGGTGGTTTTGCTTGAGAGACCGTGGACGCATCACGTTTTTTTATTTCTATTTGCAGAGCTGAGGCATCAGATCGTCGTCGAGAGGCGGTTGCGGCGGCACGCGGCGTCGTCCACAGGTCCCCATTGCAATTATTCAAATTTCTATTAGTAGTCGGTCGTGCATTTTAGACATGAGTGACGCGTGCGTCCGTCTTTTCCCCTTTTCGACTTCAACGTAAAACTTTCGACTTTCGACTCGAGGCAGAGTTCCGACTTTGGAGACGTGACGAGCGTTCATAACCATAATTTTTATCGAAGAAAAAAAAAACTCGACGAAAGTTTTCAATTTAGCGCATTTTGCATTAATCGATTTTTAGAAGACGAAATTAATTCGCACAACGTTTCGAATGTACGCCATAATGTACGCAATAATGGTAAACAATTTGAAATACAAAAATGACCCCGTGCCCGCGGACTGAAATAAATTTACCAATGTTAGGTACCCTATCGGCTATTAACTATTTATATTTTTAATTGTTATTCATATATTCGGCCACACTGAACAATTTAATACTAACGATTCAATAATTTTTTTTTGTGTAGTGGAATAAATAACACTAATTTTTGTTGGGAATTAATTTTTCGCGTACTTAGTAGTTTTCGTCCAAAATTTACGTTCCGCAAATCTATGGATAAAAAATCACATGTATACGGTCTTCATTCTCCAACATTTGTCGAAGGGTAATGTTTTGAAAAGTCGAGTAAAAACGGTTAAAGTGCCGTTTCATTATCGAGATTGTCACTTACTTCTTTTCAGTCGACTAGCTATGACTCCATAAGTAGTACTTATAAAGTACTTATGCTAGAAACTTTGAATGTTCACCAGTCATCAGCAGTGTTCTTATATCAAGAAAAATGTTCGAAAAACTTCGACTGCTTTTGGGCTAAAAATAGAATGTTGAAAACATCGCGTCATCCGACCGTTTTCGTTTGACGAAGTATTCAACTCTTGTTGTTTTTAAAAGACTTGACGACGGTTCGATATCGCCTTACTCAAACATACATATACTTCACGGTCCGGGCGCATTAGCAGCCCGAGCGACTGCGGCCGGCGCACACGCGAAACAGACGGACGGACGGACGCAACAGATAAACGACGCGGCGATTAAACGGCGGCGATTAACAGAGGCGTATCGGACGGGTGGTGGCGACAATCGAAAAGTCCACTGTCACAATATGTCGAGTAGATTAAACGGGCTTACCTATGTACAAACGTTTTTCACCGGTGGGCTTACGAGGACTTAACCGTGTAGCCGTTACGTCCGCAAAACAACGTGTACTTAATGCCGCACGTGTTGATATCGGTGCTAATTATTATTTATGGTAGGTATATTATGGCCTGCGCTCACTGTCAACCGCGTTCTTTGCACACACACACATACACACACACACACACACACACACACACACACACACACACACACACACACACACACACACACACACACACGAATGTATGTATACGTATATATAGCACGTTTGTGGATCGATGCGACTTTTCACAGGTCACGTGTACAGGCGAAATAATGTCCGGAAGCGTCTTTAAAGAATAAAAACTCCTTGGTGTTTTCCTCCCAATTCGCACAAATGTCGTATTGTTGTACGCGGGGCTGCGTGGCGTAGTGACCGATTTTTTTTTTTTTTTTAAATACATCTTTTTTTCCCCCTTATTCGATGATTTGTATCCAGGGCCGGCGCTACCTTTTGCGAGGCCCTGGGCAAAACATATTTCACTTATTTAACCAATAATGCAATAACTATATAGTTATCTAAGGTTTATATCCATATAGGCTTACGCCTATGCGTAACTAAAGGTAAAAATTATTAAAAATGTATGTCCCAAATAAAACAATTTTTTTAATTAAAAATATATTAAAGAGTCAAGCTCTTCCAAAATTTTGATCCTAGCTACACCTATGATTTTTATTGGAAATAAAAAATACATTAGCGAAATAGTGAATATCAATTTTCAACTGTTTAATAATTAATTTTAAACGTATTACACTTGCCAACTTACAAACAACTTACAAAATATATATTAAGGTACCTATACATAGTTTCTGTAATTTTATCAAAAGTTATTGAATAACTATAAATTTAGAAATTTGGTTATTATTCTTTAGATATTATCTATTACATATTTTAATATAATAATAAAAAAAATTAATATTGAATATTTAAAATTTTTTCCTTGACTTTTTGGACGCAAACAATTCTATTACTTTTTTAAAATCCAATGTATCTGCTGTTTCGTTTTCTACTGCAATCTTGACCAATTCAGTCAATCGTTTCAGAGATATTGTGTTTCTGAGGTAATTTTTGATTATTTTGAGCTTTGAGAAACTTCTTGCTGCTGGCGCTGAGGTTATTGGTATAGTTAACAAAATTCTGAGTGAAATTACTATGTTAGGAAATAATTATTATTTAAAATAATATTATATTGTTGTTTTGCTTTATTACAAGATCTCTGTACAAAATATTTTTCAATGTAATTTTTTAAAACGCGAGGCCCTTGAGAGCACGAGGCCCAGGACAAATGCCCCGTTTTGCCCTTCACTAAACGAAATAGATCAAAACACAATTTCCAAACATCTATTTTTCACTTTATTACACACATTTTTTGTTTTTTACTACTCGATTCCAAATGGACGACATAACTTGTTTATTTTAGTTTTATGTTACGACAGTGCATGGCCGTTTAAAAATTACAATTTATAATTTCACAAGTATTTTTTGTAATCATTTTGAAAATTCGCGGAGATAGCTATCGCCTCTACATGGGCCCCCTTCCTTCATGCATCCATACCTATCTCAACCGTTGACTGTCAGTACTGATTTCAATTCAATGACCGATTTCAAGTTGATTTCTAAATTTTAAGCAAGAAAGAATACGCATTTAGCGCACCTACCCAATTAGGTAGAAATAAAGAAATACTGTTTTGTATTTTCCGTGTCATTGAGAAATAAAAAGTAAGTTCTCAGGATCTTAACCGTATTTCCTTGTACTTTATGTTGGCATTCGAATGACCGATAATATCATTGAAATTAATTATATTTATTATCACGTACCCTTTCCGATATTTTCAACGATTTGTTAGCCCAGGTATCTTTTGAAATTAAAATGTTGTTTGGGAGAAGGGTTAGTTGCAGTCGACGCAGTCGTTCGGCGTGGGTTTTGAATCGTTTGCGTGTAGTAGTGAAATCTGATATAAAAGAATGTCTAAAGAGCTCTTTGAAAATGTTTTGGCTCCGATCCGTGACGGTAACGGCGGAATTCCGAAGCACGCCTACAGGTGCCGCCTAATATGATAAATGTCTTGTTGAACGTATACTTGGTACACGACGGAGGCGCCCGATCATTAGACTATCGACGTTACAACACGTTACAATATCTATCGCACCTCTCAAATCGTACACGTTTAATAATTTCGGCCTGATGATGATTTCGGGCGATGCGCGTAATTTTTATCTCGGCCGTTCGACGTGTTGTGCAGTCGATCCCGTGACGGTATGTTATTATTTTGAATTGCAAATAAAGGAAGTGCAGCAGCGCAATTTTGAAATATATGGCGCTGTCATGTGGACGGTTATTTATGTAATTCAAAATGCCACGGTAATACTGTGTATTCCGTTATTTATGTTTGCGGTGCGAAAGAAAATACTGAACCACTTTTAAAAGATAAAAGTAGAAATATATTTAAATTTATCTGAACGAAATAGGAGAAATACTCATGCGCGCGGGCACTCGGTCACGAGCGCACAAAGCCGTCTGGAAAATTAATTTTGTTCAAAAGGAAATATTCTGTTTCAAATTTCTTGAGTTCACGAACGTTACTTTCATTACATTTAATTTAATTTTTTTTTTTCATCTAAATATATTAGCGGAACTCGGCCGATAAGAGAACTCGAGTATTTACCGGTGGCCGTTGATGATTGCGAATTGAATTTAAATGATTAAACTATCTCACGAGCCATTTATAACGTTGCATCAGGGCGAGCCCGTTACTCGTAGAGATGCGTCATTATTAATTTATTGCATTCAGAGTTGGGAAGTGTACACCATCTCAGTGCCTGAAATAGAAAATATGAAATAAATAATTGAAAATGGTAATTTATATCTTATACTCTAAAACTTTTATAAAAAAAAATTTCCTGTTTGACGAAGTTTTTTCGGGAACCACTAAGGGCGTTTACTGTGTATTATACAGTTTCACTGAGTATTATATAGTTAATTTTAATGATTCTATTGAACACATTTCTCTATAGTACAATTTTTCGCCCAAGATACTACGCGATATATAAATGTTTTACTACAATAAGAATTTTTTTGAAACAAAATACTGAAATAAGTTTAAAATTAAAATAAATACAACAATAAACATAAATTGAATCGGCAACGAATATTGTGTCAGTAATTATTTATAAATAATAATCGATAATTAGTTATTATCACAACAATGTGAATCTTCATTTATGTTTTCAAAGAATATATTACTTTATAAAATAAGTTTTTTAATAAAATTTGATACATTTGACATTGCATCAAACTATAATAAACGAAAATTAATTTTCTACGGGTCTAACAGCTTATAAATATAAAATATTTTTTTTGTTAATTTGAAAAATTAATTATTTTAATCTATTTAATTTCTTAGATGGATGAATATGTTTACTTTTATCGTGCTCAACCGTTATAAACAACGTGTAAAAATAATTATTTTATTTTTAAGTTATTTATTTAGGTATTTTTTTATTTCGTCTATACTTAATTCTTTAATACCATCTTAAAAATATAAAATCAATTAAAAATAAATATGTTTCAAATGTTGTCCATCTTTGCGATCCTGCCTTTAATGGTAATTTGAATGCGATTGCTATTCGTAGTAATAAATGATTTCCAACACATAACAATGGCAAAAATCTACTCAATCGAAACAAATCGAAAGGAATGATTAAACTACTGACTTCGACGTTATAAGCACGTTTCATTAATAAAAGGATGGTATATAAAATCCGGCTGATGAAATAAAGAGCATTTAAATAATGATGTGATATACTTTATAGGCCTTTTATATGAAATATGCATATATATATATATTATACTTAGTGAAGTTTCCATTTGATTTCTCACATAATTTATTATATAATATGTCAAATTTAATCTCTCCGTTTCGAATTTGTAATTTTCTAGATCAATGAGATGCCAATGTGAACGGGGAAATGGACACCCCTTAGGCCTTGATATTTTAATTACCAGTACGTATTCAGTTGATGTCTGCATTTGACTAGTACTAATACAGTAGTACAAACGGAGTGTATTTTGTAAGTGGTGAATTGCTCAAAGTATAAATCAAGTTATAGTAATTGTAATAATTGTACATTTTTCACTAAAATGATTCTTAAATTTGTACATATTTGATCATTTTAAATTCTGTTTTGATTATTAATTACATGGCAGTTGATTTCTCTAGGTTATTTTCTCCGAAAATTCGTAATTTCCGAGAAATATTTCCTCCTGTATTAATTATATAAAACAATTTAAACTGGGAACGAATCGAAAAAAATATATATTTAGCTTTAAAATTAAAATAGGCCCATGCTCGTTTAGCGGACCTGGTTTGTATCACGAAGATTATTTGTTCTTGGAGAATCGTGACTGCAGGGAATTTCATCATACACTACCATCTGATATAACGATTTCGGAAAAAAACTGTGGTGAGTCGGTGGAAACTCGACAAAAGAATACGGACTCGGATCCTGCAGCAGTTTTTCTGAGACACATTCTCCAGAGCTGAACGCACGCAAAATCCGATTGAGTACAGAAAATCGGTGCGAATCATATAACTTATATAGATATTACGAATATTATTCGAACGTGGGTGCGAGCCGTGGACACGAAGTTCACATTCAACTATGTTGATACTATGGCCATGTGTATATTATATATTTTGTGCGATTGGCTCCCAAGTCACGCCCTACTTAAATACAGTTTATCGTGCGCTTTATGTGCCGACGATTAACACGATAACACGACATGCAATATTTGTCCAGTGCGGTGGATTTAACCCTCAGGCCGGCGCAAGGGGTAAAAATATACCCTAGACCTAGAGCTTTATTTCTAGCTCACTTGTTTGTCTTAGATTACTAAACGGTATGTACCTAATCAACTATGGATAATAACCTTGTAATGACGTTTATAATAATGTAAAAATATATACCGTTTAACTCATCAGTTCTAATATGCACAAAGGAATAAATTGTTTGACACATTTTGTATTTTTAAACGTTGTTTTTGTTTGAAATTTGCATGCTACATCATTTTTGCAGAAAAGTGTCTGTTAAATTTGTTTTGAACAAATTAGCGATTACCAACGTTGTGTTCGTGAAGTCAAATTTTACTCCAAGTGTCAGAATTGATAATTTAAAAGCACGCAACTTCCAACCAAATGAGGGTTAAGGAAAGTTTCTCGCTAACGTTCAATTATAGTTTTTTTTTTTTCAAAGAAATATTCATGGAAAATTTAGTTATTACAAAAAAACGAAGCTCGGTCTTTTAATATTGTATTGTCATACTTATTTAATATAGTGTTTTATACACGCATAAATATATTGTATTATTTCAGTATTAAAATTTATTTGAAATCATTCGAAAACGATTTGTATTCTCTTTCAAAGAATTCGGTGCGGCTAATGAATATTTGTAAGTAGACATCAGGGACTGCGAGATATAAACTCAGTCAGTGAGAAAACTTGATACAGGTTTTTTTTTCGATGTGCAGTGTAGTTCTTAACGGAAGTATTAACAACTGTGCATATTTGCATAACCCTGTGTGACATCTCCTGATTTTATGAAGTTGAAAGATAAAAAAGTATTCAATCGATGATGATCACTATTACATTTAATTGAAAAAAAAAATCTATTGGTTTTCTAATGCTGTTTTATTTTTTGAAGACACTTTTTAAAATAGAATAAAACTGTATTTAAATATTGCGTTCAGAATTCCTATAGATCTGGAATTTCAGTATCTAGTTAATACTTTACTAAGAAGTCATTTTTCTCTATTATCTCAAAAATTTTTCAAAAATATATTGAAAATTTAGTAAGTAGATATTATCGTAGTATGATATATAAAATCGAAACTATTTCAAATCTAAGACCAAATGATTTTAAGTATAATATTTATCTAATACCATTTTTAGTTTTTGCTAACCTAAAAATATAATATAACTTTACTCATATTTAATGGAACTAAAATAATCTTAAAAACTATGAGTCAAGATTTTTTTTTATAAACATTTAGTTTTTATATCAAATGCGAATTCGCAAAGCTTAAAGTTTAATCTGTTTTGAACCTTTGAGTGAAAAAAAATGTCTACAAAATAAAGAGTCCAAAATTTAATAAGGTTTTTAATAAAAAAAAAAAAAAAACTAACTGATAAGTTGACTAAAAATGGTTAAGTATGTCAATTACCCTGAAGTTTTGCTTGAGTGAAGATTTATAATTTCTTAAAAATTAAACGTACCTATCATCATCATCTCGTCGAAGACGTGTAACGTGCCCGTGATACAATATGTACGTCTGGCTTCTTCGTCAAAATTCTCGTCGCGTATTTGTTTTTGTTTTTTGTTTTTTTTCATAGTTTTTGTCGAGTTTTCGATTCGATCCTGTCCCGAGCTGAAGAAAGTTTTATCTCAAAACGAAAAACTGGCAATAGTCCGCCGCTCCTTGCCGTGTGTCCGGTCTTCGGTTAGGTTCGAGAATTTCCGGCCCGTCTACAGCAGATTCACTGAGAAATTTCCCGTAATTACACCCAGCTTGAACTCAAACTATACATATATAAATATATATATATATGTATATATATATAAATTATACATACAACGTATGAGTAAAAAAAAAAAAAAAATGTTTATAAAAAGTAGAATCGAATGAAATTCGTGCGATAATAGTTCGATTTGGAAGTAGAGTTGACAAGCGATCCTAATGAAAATACTGAAAAACACGCGTGTGAAGCACGTATTTTAGAAATCAGTGCGTTACGACAAACACGTGATTTTATAAACCGTAAGGTAGCTGTCAATATTGATTTGAAAATATGGCTCAAATCGTTTACCGAAACGGGAAAGTTTCGTGTATCCGTACAGCGATCGTTTTCCGGTACATTCCACGAGACATTGGCAACTGCGGGCGGTGCTGTGATAAATCACAAGCTAGTGGGCGAAATTAGAATTGAAAACTTATACAATGGCCGTGTCGGAGTGCCGGAATAATGGCGAGGAAAACACACACGCCGCGTGGCGATAAACTTTGATTGTTACACTTTACGAGTTTCGAACGGAGTGATTTTGATCTTATAAGATAGTGACATTACTCATCGTACGTAAAAGATGTGCGTTCCGGTGGATGAATAAGGCGCCACTAGTGTCACGGACTCGTGGTAACGCCACGCGACAACTTCAACGAGCTACATGAGTACTAGTGGCTATATTTGTTCGTATGACGCAATGAATTTTTGGTTCATTTATTTCGGCTGTCGGTAAACGAAATACACAATTTACCAGTGTGTTGAAATTATCTATTTCAGTGGTTAAAACTTAGTTGACAATACAGAGTATCCACTTTAAATCGTCCGAAGCGTTTTCACGTTTCATCCGAATACTCTCTCCCGACGCGTACCCTTTTTTTGGTCACAAGCATTTGAAAGTTTTATTACAAAGATCATTCTTTCAGTTGTTTTGTTTTCTTTTTTACAATTACATGCTCTAAAAACATTATTTCTTGAAAAATCAATATTCGGCTCAGCCTAATTATACTGTCTTTTTTTGCTTACTTAAAAGTATTAAATATGTATTCCTATATATAGTTATGTTCACGTGTAAAACGCTATACAATGAATGTCGTTAACGTCAAGGGGATGGAGGGAAATATTTTTCATCGTTCGTTGAGACTTGTTATACAACTTTTTTATTTGTAGTTCTGAACATTTCGCTGTGTACACCATTTCTAATCGAACCAAAAGGCACGTCGGTTTGTAACTACATATTAAAAGTTTCGAGTGAGTAACCACTAGGCTATCCATTTGAAAAATATAAGTCGAAGTTTTTCAATTCGATAATTTTAGATTCTGAGTGAAGCGAAGGATCTTATGGTTTTACAATGATGTTTAGATGTTTATTATTTATTTATTTTTTTCTGTAAACACTTTTTCGTATAGAAATCCTTGTCCAAAACTTTTGTCCAGCAACTTTTTAGATTCGAAATTGAACTCAGATGGTACTTTAGAAAGATCATTTTTCCAAAATCTCCATAGTTTTTCCAGTAATCAAGAATAACGATCGAAAAACTGAGTAAAAACGGTAAAATCGGTAAAAATCCGCCGTAAACGAAATTTTCACTGTTCAGATTTTAGGTATTTAGTAATAAATCGAAAAGTATTGAAGCTAGAAACTCGAAAATCTTATCCAATATCAAATACATACTTTTTTATATTGGACAATATTTTCAGAACAATTATAGCACTTTTGACTTAAATATAGAACTTTTAATTTACCAAATTGTTTGAAAGTTTTTATGTAATATAATTTTAAATATTTGACAAAAAGTTCTGGAAATTTAATATGACCTTACTCATATAGCTACCTAATTATCCTAACAAAAATTCAAAAATCGTGACTCAAGATTGTTTTTTATATACACTTCTGATCACAATAAAACTTGGAACATAGATATAAAAACATTTTTCGAATCTTTTGGTGACAGAAAATTTCTAATGAGTTATAAAGTTTAAATGAGTTATATCTAATTGAATATTTTATGAGGGCTTAATTACAAAAAAACTCACCAAAAATTATACAAATAACCGTAAACTACGTAAACAGTATTTAAATAATAATATATTATATTACACTGAAGCTTTGCTCAGAATCGTTTTATACTAAAGAAATGAGTCATCATTTCTTTAAAACTTAATACATTCATCACCAATATCTTGTCCGAGGACCGAAGGGACGAAGGACAAACCCTTACCACCATCATCTCACTTACCAGCTTTTTATTTTTGAATTTATCATGCAATAAAACCAATAGCTCATGATCGTGTACAGAAATTATAATGAAAAAAATGTCATTAAATATTATACTTGAAATGATAATTATAATAATATATAATATCTGAAGTATTTTACAAAGATATAATTATCGTTAAAAAAGGTCAAAATTTGCATTACTCCGTAACTTTAAATTAGTTAATTCTCGTGGGATATCTTATATAATCAATAGTTACGATTGAAAAGATGGATAATTAATCAAAAACTTTCAAAAGCATTTTGGAATTCGAAAAAAGACAAAAATGATTCTAACTCATTTATTTATACAAACAAATTAGTTGAAAATGACAAGTATATATCACAGTTTTACTTGTATGATATATATTTCTATTAAGTCTATCACACAGTAATTTTATTTTCCGTTTTTATTTATTTAACTGGACATTTTCCAGCACACCCATTTTACAATTTATTATTCTAAAGTAGGGTTCTAAAATTTCATGAAATTTATTTTCTTGAAATATTTCATAAATGTTTCATGAAATATTTCATTTACACGAAAAATAAAAATTTTCCCAAAATAAATATAAAAAAAGCGTTGTTTCAAGTTAAGTACAGGATACAGTAGTTGGGTGGGATACACGAGATGCATTGCTAGATTAGGCATTATTGGATAGATTTTGGAATTATTTTATATTATAAAAAAAAAAAACGATTCTGAACGAAGATGAAGATGTCAGCCTTAAATTGTAATATATATTTTATTTTAATATCCTAGATTGGGTTAAATTTACATTTGTCTATTCATGTGACTTCTGCTCGTGAGCATTGGACAAACCAGGATGTGCATAGATAGGGCGTAGGTAAATACCATATTATTTGCCTAAATGCACTATCGTGACGGTACCACCCGACCCCGCCGTCCATATATGCTGAATGCTCCGTGGCTACGTCTATTTAAATATTAATAATTAATAATAATATATAAAATCCGCATGTTTATGGAACTGATACACACATTAAAATAACTGGAAATTGGAAGTTAGTAACGTTCTATTCAACCATGTAAAGGTACGTTATACACCTTGTGTTTACAATCTACCAATATTTTGTATAGAACAGCTGTCAGCTACTGATTATATTATAATAAACTTAATCTATTTAATTATATTTATTCAACGCGTCAATTTTTGATTTTGTAAAAATTATAGATTCAGACAATCATTCAAATTTTTTTTTAATTTAACGTATCGCGGTATTTTTATACTTTTTGCAAGCAAAACTTATGAACAACCTTGTAATACATTTTCATTTCTTATCTTTGAATACAAAAATTTTTATACATTTTCAACTACAAAATAATTTGCAAATATTCGTGATTTTGACAAATTTTGTCGATTTTTGAACTTCAACTGCTTATAAAAAAAAATTGTGCCTATGTATTTGAATAATTTTCGAATCACTCTTAGATCAACTTACTCAAAACCTTCTATTAAATTTTCAATCGATTTGGTAGGGCCAAAAAATTGTTATCGACTTTTATAAAAAAAAATCTAAGAAAAATCGAATTATTAAAATGCCTATAAATAGCTAAAAAATAAACGAAATATTTTGAAAATACAACTATGTAAAGAAAATGCCTATTTAAACATTTTGTAAAAGTTTTAAGTTTCTACGACCTATACTTTTTGAATAAGAACAAATATCAAAAATCAATGATGCCTAAATTGTTATTTTACGCGATTATGTGAAAAAATTGTAATTTCAAACACTCATAAAAATTTTTGATTTTATTCCAGTGCAAATTTTTTTACAGATAATTGAAGGAAAACGTATGTCAAACTTTGTACCGAATTTACAATTCTTAGTTTTGAATACTTAAAATTTTATGAATTTTCAACTGCAAAATAACTTCAAATTTTCGCAATTTTTACATATTTCGTATAAATTGGAACTTTGAGCACTTATAAAAAAAAATTGTGACTTACGATTTTGGATTTTTTTTTATCAGTTATGGAACAACTTATAAGAAACCTTGTATTAAATTTTCAAGATTTTCTGGCAAAAAAAAAAAATTTTATCGTTATTTTAAAAAAAAATACTTAAAAAAGGTCAAAATTTGCATTACTCCGTAACTTTAAATTAGTTAATTCTCGTGGGATATCTTATATAATCAATAGTTACGATTGAAAAGATGGATAATTAATCAAAAACTTTCAAAAGCATTTTGGAATTCGAAAAAAGACAAAAATGATTCTAACTCATTTATTTATACAAACAAATTAGTTGAAAATGACAAGTATATATCACAGTTTTACTTGTATGATATATATTTCTATTAAGTCTATCACACAGTAATTTTATTTTCCGTTTTTATTTATTTAACTGGACATTTTCCAGCACACCCATTTTACAATTTATTATTCTAAAGTAGGGTTCTAAAATTTCATGAAATTTATTTTCTTGAAATATTTCATAAATGTTTCATGAAATATTTCATTTACACGAAAAATAAAAATTTTCCTAAAATAAATATAAAAAAAGCGTTGTTTTCCAATTAATACATATTAGAGATATTCAGCTATATTATGTAATAAAGATGAGAAAACACGTTTTAATTAGGTAGTATATCTATTCTATTCTATGAAAACATTAAAAACATAAATAATTTTTAAGCACAAAGTGCCCAATGCCTATGTTTTTTTATGTTACTTTTAGTTCTATAGTGTTTAATTTTTTACTAAATTTATAATGTATAAATAAAGGTGATACCTAAATATAGCCTGAACCAAATTATATACACTTATACAGTTATACTTATACATAAAACATACTTACTATTCATTTTTAACCCTTGCATTCGTGAATGTTATCTATATGCTAATTGTTCCAAGAATTTACTCTTTACTACTTAAAAAATGTCACGTCAATAAGACAATAAGTAATCATTACGAAATAACGAACTATTATCAAGTAAATAAAATTCTTCTAGCTCCAAAAATCATTAATAGTTACAACCACGGTCTTAGAAGATATCTTGTAAAACCGTGGTTACAACCTCAAATTGATAAAACTCAATATGTTTTATTATTTGGTATCTGGTATAAAACATGGAGCCTTCTCAATACGCCGTGTCGCATAGATTTTTATAAATTCAGTGCGTAGGTAACAAAATAATTATTTAGCAGTGGCGTATATAGAAAATATTTTCGGGAGGGGCTACTATGGACAGAGTTAAATTACTACAGCTATCTACAATGACTAAATAGATACAAAAGATAAAGTAGGTTTCTATCTACATTTAATTTACAGAATGTCCCAATACGCTTTGAAAAACGCAATAAAATTTGTCTCGAATAATCGCATTATTTCAATTAGATGAAATTCTAAATAAACATAAAGCACCATTGAAATATAACAAACGTTTAAAGTGAATTTCAAAGTATTTTGAGAGATTTCGGAGGGGGCTATAGCCCACTAGCCTCCCCCTATATACGCCACTGTTATTTAGTTTATATTATGGTCAAACTGTAAATCTATAATCAAGGAATGATAGAATCTGATTGATAACATTTCACTAATACATATCATATTATTATTTACCAACATCATGTCATGTATTTAAAAAAAAAATTATATTTCAAGATGAGTGAAATTTTCAATTTTGAAATATTTCAAATTAAGAACCCTATTCTAAAGTCATGTTTCATTTATTGAAAAACTGTAAATACCAACTCGATAAACTGTGTTTTGCGCCAAACATATTATTCCAAAACAGATCAATATTTAAGATATTATATCCTTTTTTCTTCAATAACAAATCTATTGTTAGCAAATTCTTTTTACATTTTGATATAAAACTAAAAAGTTATCAATTGTCATCCTTTTAGTTACCCCGATTGCAGTATACATTATTAATAATTTATTTTTATTATTATTTTATTTCGTTTACTCGATTCGAATCCCACGGCCCACACGACCAGAATATTTGATTTGTAAAAATATACGATTCGTCCAGTTTTTTCACGTATCCATTATGATCTCATTCAATTCACACAATGAAACTGTCAATATTTATTTTTGAGGCTTTTGTATCAAAGGCCCATTTGTATGTCGTGTATTTACATGTTATTTTACGTGATTATAGCGTTTGAAAAAAACACCAAGGGCAATGTTTTTTTCGCATCATTAACAGTTCTAATACGACTTAGCATTACGCAATGTCAACAAAATGAAAATCTCGGCTTCGTGGAATACGCGTGACATCACGTGCAACAGACGGGCAGCATAGGCGTGTTCAGAATTTGGTGGCCGAGGGGGCACAACAAATTTTTAAATCATGAGACCTATGTTTTTTTTTTAGACATTTTTAGACATTCTTTATGTAACGAAATTCACGATTATAGGAATATTTATTTATGATCAGAAAGTAAAACCACTGTCAAAACAATAAAAATTCATTTAAAACTAAATTTAAAAAAAATACATAATATTTATAATATTTATACATAATTGTTTATAAATCCATTCTTCTTTCATATGGTTTTAATAATTTAAAAGACTCAATGAAATTATCAAAGTTTATATTTCTTGCTAATTCGTGTTCGATATTAATGGTTAATAAACCATACAGGCGATCTTGATTCATAGTGCATATGTTATGTAGGTATAGTTGATGAACATAATATTATATTATGATAATATAATCACTGCTTATTAATAAATGCTTAAATATAATAATAATTCAAATATCAATAAAATGTTCTATTATTTGTATGCAACGATAAAACAAGTTACAAAAATTACAAAAAAAAATCCATTTTTTTATTTTTTATATTTTTCAAATCTATTGGTACTGCAGGGTACACACAGCACGACTTTTTTTCCTGGTATTTTGCTTGAGGCACAGTCCACCGAGGGGGGGGGGCAGTGCCCACCCGGCCCCTCCCGTAAACACGCCTATGACGGGCAGCAATGAAATAGAATTTTATCGTTTTACAACCGATCCGCCGACGTGCTGTTGACGAATAGTCCAGCATAGTGATATGCGTACAAGTTTAAAGAGACTGCTGCGTTTTCTCGCGATCCGTGCAAAACGTACGGGCGTTTCGATCGAAACAATTTATAATATCTTTATCCTCCCGTATGTACATGACGTCATTGTTATAGAAATATGTATACAATTTTTTTTTAACGGTCGTTTTTTAATTTATCACGATGATGACGTACATTGAAATGGCCAAATTTCAGGTGTCCAAAAATATACCGAGAAATATGAATAAAACTAATGGTTTACACATTTTGATGGGTGAAAAAAACCAATAAAAAAAAAAAAAAATAAATAAATACTGTGTTCAAATTGAATTTTTTCCATCGAACGTTGAAGTTAGTAAAAAAAATTGCATGATATTCCGCTGGAGATTTAATCTACATTGTATATCGTATTATTATTGATGCGTAGTATATTACTCACTGAGCCCGCGTTGTGTTGAAGTTCGGAAAGTTCGGTGCTTTTTAGAGGCTTATAATAAAAACTGAAAACTCAGAGGATAATCTAACGGTTCTTAAGAACTATTAAGCTCTAATTAATAAATAACACGGCGTGTTTTCTTCTGGTAGTCGGAATACATTTTAAATGCGGTGAAAATTGCTACGTAAAAAGTCCGACATCGATTTTTTAATTATTATTTATTTATGGACTGCCATTGTCTTTCGAAACGATCGGAAATAACACGGGACGAAAATAAATTCGAACGAAGAAAAAAATGTCGTCGATTACGTTTCGTTTCATAAAAAAAAAAAAAAAACGTGATAACGACGCTACGGGAAATATTTCCACGAGGTCCGTCACGCTGGGAACCGTTCGGTTTCACGCTCGACGTGAAAATATTTACGTGTATTATAGCCGTCGTTTGATTTGGAATAAAAAGGCTCATAATCATTAATGGGGGGAAAAAAATGAAAAAAAAAACTACCATAATTATCGGTGTTGGGTATAAACACGCATATAGCAGTGGCGGATTTGAGAGAGGGGGGACGTGGCGATCGCCCCCTCCTAGGGATTTTTTTTGTAATGAATTTGTAAATTTCATTACGTTTTCAGTTACGTCCTTGTTAATTAAGAATCCATGATACTGATTCGCCCCCCCCCTTAAATAAGCTTCAGATCCGCCACTGGCATATAGTTTATTACAGCCGTCCGTGTGTCGAGTAATAATGGTTCTCCATTCGTAAATTAGTGACAGCGTATATTATTCATCGCAGATTCCGCGATTTTCATCGTAAAACATGACGTGTCCACGACCGTCAACCACGCACTGTTGCGATATCGTATTTGTGCTATTGACTGATTACGATCGTATGTCCCCCATCCGTAGGCGGGAATTTGGTGCTTAGCCCCTCAAAGTTTAAAGTATAGATATTACCTACCCAAAGTTAGTAAGTTAAAATATATTGATATGTGTGGGCAGCTCTATTATCTTAGTAACTTCGTTAATTGCAATTAACAAAAGTGTAACACTAATGGGGGAACCTTGCACCACTCCATTGACTAGGGTGAATAATTCTTCTGAGAGCGTGTTGTAGACTTTTACATTGAATGATCTATCTGATAAGAAATTTTGTAGATATGCATGAATGTTGCCGTGGATCCCCCAGTTGTATTGAGTTTTAAGCCCCTTGTACCGCCATACGGCATCGTAGGCTTTGAATATGTCAAGACATATAAGTATCATGTTTTGTTTTGTAACGAATGTGTTGCGGATTTCAATTTCAATGTTGGTTAGACAATCGTAGGTACTTCTTTGTTTCCGAAAACCGAATTGTTTTTCCCCAAGTAAGTTTTTTTTTTCAAGGTACCAACTGAGTCTGTTATTAATTATTCTTTCTAATAATTTACTCAATGCACAGATGAGCTATATATAAGCCGATAACCTTCAAAGGTATGTTTATTATTTGACGATTTCGGGATAGAGATTATTGATTTCTTCCATTGTTTGGGGAATTTGATGGTCAGATAGAGGTCGTAGGGTCGGTAAGTGTCGTATGAAGTCTATAGGGATATTGTCGGGACCACAACTCTTGCTTTTGGATTTATTAAGACTTAACAATATTTCGCTAACAATAATTTCATCATTTCATGATTTTAAGTCTTCGTCTATGAGTGAGAACGCTTGCGGTGTTTTAAATATATTGTAATCTTCATTATCTTTTTTATGTTCTTGGAAAAATGGGTCTAGTGATGGGTTATTGATATTTTCTTCAAACTTTCGACCAAGTTCATTTGCTATGTCTACAGATGTCGTTAAATTTTGGGTATCAGTTTGTAAAAATTTGATGTTTTTGTATACTGGTATATTTTCCATTGCTTTAATTTTTCCCCAAACTTGAGATGAGGAAGTAGTGGTTGTTAATGTCTTAGTTAATGGAGGCTGAGGTTAGAATAATATTTTCGAGAGTTTCAAATGTTACTTCAACATCTTCATTTTCTGGTAAATACAATTTATCTAATTCATAGTCGGTTAACTGTGTGTACAATTCCCAATTTGGGTTTTTTAGATTCCATTTAGGGGGGGAGTTCGTAGTGTTCCGCGTTATTTCGATTGTTCGGGCCGGTAGCGTAAAATGTTATTACGCGCACACCGCCCCCCTACGCTTCGTGCGCACTACCTACTTGCACGGCCTACCGACTTGGTCGGCCACACTTGTGTGTATGTATGTATTATATGTAAATAGATCGGACAGTAGTGGTTGGGTTCGCCGCGCAAATACTGTCCGACTATGTAGTGAAGTGAGGTGTGTATGGTGTGTATTCGTGTGTGTGTGTGTGTGTGTGTGTGTGTGTGTGTGTGTGTGTGTGTGTGTGTGTGTGTGTGTGTGTGTGTGTGTGTGTGTGTGTGTCTGTGTCTGTGTGTGTGTGTGTGTGTGTGTGTGTGTGTGTGTGTGTGTGTGTGTGTGTGTGTGTGTGTGTGCTTAAAAACTAAAAGTGTAAAAAGGTCATAATTATTATTAATAAATAGGCAAGGCAACTCGTACCTTCCACTACCCTTGGCCGACTATTTGAGTGGGTATCATAAATTAAATTAATTAATAACTTCGATTGTTGTTCGAATAATTCACACACACTAAACAGATACGAATAATATAATAACTAAAAACTCACAGTTTATTGGTGCGCACAGTGGATATTTTAACTAACGCACTGGGCGGCAAAAATGTCGCCCAGTGAAAACTTTTTGTCGCCTAGTAGTAGATGTTATGTTTAATAACTGAGCGACGATGATTTTTTTCTACATTGACGATATTGATATTTTGTGAATTATGATGGTTAATATTAGTAGTAGATCAGGTTTGTATATAAAACTCTGAAATTTTCGTTTTTTTTCCTTAGACTTATGTTAACTTTTATTATGACGTGTAAAATTTATTTAATGTCGCCCAGTGGAAATTCCTTAAAATATCCACTGGGTGCGCAGACTGATCAGCTGCTACCTGGGCCTATATAATAATAATAATATAAAAATTCGGCTATTTGAGCCGACAATATAATAAAAATGATATATATGTAGTATAACTTGACAACGATGACTATGACAATATTAGTGTCTGTACAATTACGATCTGATTCACAACATAATGGCGATCGGCGCACACTTAATATGTAAAAATCAATATAGTTATTAGTGGCAATTCGTGCGCACGACACAACAATAATAATAAAGTAAAAAAGTAAAAACACTAGGCTATTCGAGCCGTATAATGTAATATTATTACGCGAAAAATGTCACAGCACGTAATTAGTACGGCGGGTGAACAAGAGGACGACGTTCGCGTTCGGCGAGCGGAACACAGACATGCAGAGACGACGGGGACAATATACAATAACACGCGACACATTTAAATAATTCTTATATAAATTCACAAAAACGATTACACTGACTAACGTAAACTTATATCCAGTGGTGTTATGTATGTAATGTGTGTGCGTGTGTGTGGCCGACCGACGTTGACTGTAAAACTTGATTATCAGTTGTCGGCGACGCCATCGATACTTAACGTTGATAATGATGGACCAGTGGTCGCTACCATAGGTCGCTGGTATTACTTTCCATTCGGGATTGCAGCCTATTGACGTAGACGATAGAGTTAGGTCGATTGAAGATGTATTGCCTGATGCTGTAGTGAAGTGTGTGTAATTTCCAATAACACAATATTAGGGTTATCCAGAATTGTTTCAATGATACAACCTCTGGCGTCGGTGTGTTGAGAACCCCACGGAATGTTATGGCTATTAAAGTCGCCAAGTAAAAAAAAAAAAAAAAAAAAAGGGTTAGAAGTTGATTTATTATACCTTGAATATCATTTAGGTTGAAATTAGTGAGGTTAGGTAAATAGATGTTACAGACTGTTAAGTTTTCTTTGGCTTTTAACCTGATTGTAATTGTGTACTTCCAGCTGGGATATTATTGATATTTCTTGAGCTGCATACGAAGTATCCGTAAATATGGCAACTCCCCCACTGGCCCTACTGCAGTTATTTCGATTTATGGTGAAAACTTGGTAGCCTCTAATGTTAGCCAATGACTTATGTGTAAAGTAGGTTTCTTGTAAACAAATAATATTAAGGTTTGTGTGCTGATTAAAATTTTGATTTCGTTGAGTCTGTTGTAGAGACCATTCCATTGTATATTATTAATCAATATGCTTTGTCAGTGAAGAATGACGGGACGTATGAGATGTATTAAGTATTATGAGTTATGACGAATATTATACAGAAAACAAGCACGGATTTTTTCTAGTTTTAATAACGGACGATAAAGTACTCGGATACATAATTTATCGATGTCGATTTACCTAAAACTTGACGTATTTTAATGTTATTTACAAAAATGCATTTCTCCATTTATCGTTGTTGCCGTCGGGATCGCCAACGCCATTAGACTGTTTGACGGCGAAAATAATAATTGCTCCTGAAGTAAAATTTATTAACCAAAGGTATTTTCATTAAAAATTTTTCATCATTTTTTTCAATTATATGAATTGATATCAAGAGAATACTATGACGTTGTTTCCTTCTCGCCAACGCACAAATACAGCATTGCGAATTCCGCATCCGGAAGAATCAATACCGTGTAGTTGATTTTAATAAGTTCCTTACGAAGAAAAAAAATTCGGAAAATGCTTCGCCGATTATTATTATTATTATTATTATTATTACCACGGCGTTTATTTCAATTTCGTCGCACGGGGCGACGCAGATCATAACACATATTATTAGCTTCAGACATTCATTGTCACACTGTTGCAGAAATTACGTTGGAAGTTTTCGTAAACGAACCGTCGGCTCCAATTACACTTGCACACGAGTTTCCCCGGAATTGCCGGTATTCCACGTCTCGAGGTATTATACGCGCGCCGCCGTTGTGTACATTATGTACCTATATAAACGCGAATTTAACACCCTTAACGACGACGATGGTACATCGAAAAGATTGCGATCGTGCACAGCGTACGCACACGCAAACACACACAAAGGTCGTAAGTGTACACTAGCGTTATTCCGAACGTATTAAATAAACTTGGTAAAACCGCGTCGCGGAAACGAATTCATATTGTAAATAATAAATCGGATCGAACGGCACACGTGTTTTGACGAGGGCTGCGGTTATAATAATATATAGGCACACAGCCGCTCACGTGTGTGTATAACGCGTACAATATGTAATATAATATACCGACTGTAATGTATTTTATTGATCGGGCGGTTTCATCGCGACGGTTTATATTGTTATCACGATTCACGAGCTCGCGCGTTCGTAAAATAACTCGCCTTTTAAAGTCGCACACGTTTTGCACCGCGGGTGTATAGGCCGCGTACCTACGGTATTTCCACAGAGAGTACCAATGCGTGATATTATTATTATTTATTTATGAAATTGTCAGAACGTGCGAAACGTATTATTGCGTTCGGCGGCTCGAATATTCTAAGGCGTAGGCGAAAGGCGTACAAAAAAAAAAAAAACACGTGTGTGGATCCCAGGCTAAATGACGCACGGGTCGCAGTCATTATGACGTGTGTGCGTGCACGTGTATGCAGTGTATATATTATATAGGCACTGTTCGAAGTTTTCTCTACGTCAGATATTATATTGACGTAGGTGCACGTTATCGTGCATATTTTAAAATGTTTACAAACTATAACTGCCACTCCCAAATTTTTAGATTCTGAGCGAAGCGAAAGATCTAAATTTTTTTTGCAATGATATTAATTTTTTTTTTCTGGAGACACTTTTCGCTCGACTTAATTTTGTCCAAAAGTTTCATCCAGCAACTCTGTCTACGCCACGACGGTGCTTGCGAAGTCGGGTAGTTTACCGCCACGACACGCGAAGGGTTAGGAACGGGACTGGTGACGGACGTACAATGTCGAATATTTAATTCACCATACATTGTAGAATACTCAAAATAATAATCATAATAATAATAATAATAATAATAATGTGATATACAAAAAGAAATACGGGGAGTGGACGTCCAGGGAGAGAGACTTATTACTACAAGCCTAATATACGTAATATAAATAAATTCAATAATAATTAAGATACAATAATAATAACCGTACAAATAATACCCGATCTGGACAACAAGTGAACACACGATCGATGATGGCACAGCCACAACCCGACGCACTGCGGCCTTCCAGCAACAAACCGCCACAACAATCCGGTAGCGTAGCACGCCAATTCCTCGGGACGATGGTGGAACTCGGAAGTGCACACCTCAATACACGTCTTCGGTCACCCGACAAACCAGTGGACCAGTGGCGGTTTATCCCAAATATGGGCCTGTGTGCAGAACTTAAAAAAGGCCCCCCCTCAACTTTTTATTCTAAATTATAATATATAGACATAGATACATAAATTCAAATTTAAAGTAAGTTTTTATTCTAAAATTCTAAAATCTTATGCACTTCCACAGGTACTTTCTATTTTTATTAAAATTTTAATTACATAAAAAATAAGATGAAATTCCATACAAATAAAATAACATATTCTATAAATAACGATAAAACTAAAATAATAATAATTCAATGGAAATTTCGTTTGCGTGCTTTTTTTTCTGCAAAATTATTAATTATTTCTTTTAAATTTAATTGACGAGCTCGATCGTTTTCAATAGATAGAATTCCAAGTCCACTTAATCTTTCTTCACACATTGTGCTCCGTAAATAATTTTTGATTAATTTTAATTTTGAAAATGAACGTTCCGCTGTAGCAACTGTCACAGGGTGTTAAAAATAACATACATGCTGTACATATTTCAGAAAATGTTGTTGCTAATGTGGGGTTCTCTATTACAAGTAATCGACAAGGCGATAACGAAAAACCACGGGAAACAGATTGCTATATATAACGTTTAGTCGCCGTCACTGAAATACAATATCTATATATTTTATAGATTATAACAATGATATCAGATTTGAGAAAATGAAAATCTTTTAAAATTGAAAACAATTTTTTTACTTTTTCGTACATATTAACTGTATTTATTTAATTCTTTTTTTTTTTTTTGAGGAACATTGATCAATAATGGGCCCCCCACGGCCCCACGGGCCAAGGGCCCGTGGCATTTGCACACATTGCACACATGTATGACACGCCACTGAAGTGGACCACAACAACAAATGCTTGGTGCCCCGAAGCACAACGGGCACGAACCACGGCCCAAACCACACACCAAGGCGGTTATGACGACGACGACAACAGCGAATTAAATGCCAGAACGTCGGACCAGCAGCGCCAAAATCGGCTGCTATAAAGAAAACGGCCGTAACTTGCCGGAGGCGACACTCTCCACGGACCACGGCATACAGCGACGAACGTACACTGACTACGAGAGACACATCGCCGCGGCACACAGGTCGATTAGGACTTTCGATTAGAACGACGCAACGGCGGGGGAATCGAAAGCTTCGCCACAAAGCGCGGACCGGTTATGCGCGTTATATAGCGCGAACGCTCGATGGCGTACAAAGGTCATCGGCTCAAACAAACTCTATAGATAGGAAATTCGATTATGGTGGTACTAAGAGGGTTAATTAAGCTCTCATCTCAGTAGATTTTCCAGGCGACGAAAAACAGCCTCACATGGACCAAAATCGGTGAAATATGACGTAAACGACATTTTCATTACACTCGTCTACATTAACTCGTCCGAGTAGCGAAGAATATCGGGGCAAAGTACGTACTTTTTTTTTCTTTAATTTATTAATAACACTAGGAATTTCAACGTTCATAAAAACTCTTGAATATCATTTATATTCTAATGTATGTCGAACCGATGAGTTATAATATTATTCCGATGTACCTTTGATAATTAAATAACACAAATGGTTTAAGATGTTAATTGAAATAATTGAAATCAAGTTTAGACGATTGGATAACAAATTGAAACTAAATTTTGAACATTAAAAAGTTAAAATGTATATTATTATCTGATCTTTGTTGTTGACAGTGGCGGCTCGTGCTTATGTGCGATGGTGCGGTCGCACCCCCTACTGAAATGACAAAATAATAATAAAATATTTGATATTATTATAATTTTTAGATAATTTATTTTTATTTTTTATTTTATATAAATACATATAATTTATGAGTATATATTATACGTATAGAGTGGCGGCATGGCTGTTGATATTATGTGATATTGTGATGTGCTACATTGTGAATCGCTTTTATAAAAACCGGTTTTTACGGAAATTATCGGTTCGGTGGCGGCGGCCGCATTATCTAATATAATCTATGGTGTGCGATGATTTCTGTCGCACATTTCGGGCGGCGGAACACGGCCAGTTGATGGAAAATTAACTCGACCGCCGCGGCGCGCCGCAGCGTTTATCACGAGATGTCGGCTATAGCAGGTTGTGCGGTCGTTGTCGTCGCACATTTCGGGCGGCGCTGTTGACTGATATTTTAAATTTATTTTTACATCATAATAATTCAAATCATTTGATGTAGAATTATTATACGTCTTTAGTTCAGCTTCTACTTATAAAGGATTAAGACGTGTTTAAGAAGCACCATGTATGAGGATAGACTTAATGCTTTAACTATGCTAAGTATCGAGAGCCAAATGATAAATGAAAATAGTAATTTTAATAAAAATGTAATTAATACTTTTTGTAATATTAAAGAAAGTAGGATGGATTTTGTTTATAAAGTTTAATTATGAAAATTATATTAATTAAGACTATTTTATTTTATTTTTATTTTGAGGAATTTCCTTATTAAATTGTCGCACACCCATTTCCAACAGTCACGAGCCGCCACTGGTTGTTGATATACATTTGTACGCCAATGTCACCGAACACAATTAATAATAAAATTTTAAAATAACAATGAATACAACATGTCAACACCGACTACTGCTGTTTTCGCCATAGACACACTAATCATTACTAAATCATTAGAATGTCTTTAATTTTTAAACATGATCAACAGTCTGCATCATCTATTTTCAACACTGTATCTTCAATCATTGTAGCAACCATATAACCAAGTGGCTTAAAGGCTAAAGTGTATAGTGAGCTCTATCATATTAAAAATTATTGCGATTGCTATAACTAATTGCAATTGTATTACATACATATTAGGTATTAGTATGAGAATTACGACTAAATAATATGACGTCACTGAGTAGGAACTAGGAATATTCTTATTTATCTCAGAGGGTAACGTAGTCGAAAAAAATTGTAGGGGAAAAGATTTTTCCAACCAACCAACAGGTAAAAGTGTCCTCGTTTATGTTTGATAATCACGTATACATTGTACATATATACAATTTTATACTGTATACATTTATCGAATATTAATATGAGAACTTTTACGAATTAGCATGGTATTCAAGAGCTTAATAAATAATAACAATTGTATATTGCGAAAAATGATCAATGGTAAAAAAATTATTAAAAAATAAATTACAAGATATCAGCGCTCATATATATATGTATATAATAATATTATATATATCCAAAACAGTACTTATGTATAATTTTATACAAACTCATTGCTCATTGGTGTTAACAAAACAAGTGCAGATTTCATATTACATTATCCTAGGTGGTAAAAAGATAGATAACGTTTTAATAAGTGAATCGAACAAGTTGAATAATGTATTTCCGGAATGCAATTTTGATTAGAATAATACACGTGCAATAGTACGCGAGGGGGCGATCTGAGTTGAGGTAAGCTGATAATATATGTGTATTCGTATATATTAAATTGTACATACGCAGTGGGTATAATAACCGATTAATGCGTACATGACACCGTCAGACGTGTTGATTATAATGCGGAAACTAAATGTTAGTGTGATATTGGCCGTTTACTGTAGTACTTAAGCGTAGCAACTATTAAACGACACTGTTTTAAGGTTTTCTTAAGTCTTTTTCAAGTGATAATCGAAAATGGTTGAAACATTAATTCTGGTTTACACGAATTGTTTGAAATACTTTTATTATTATGTATTTCCTTTGGATTTTCATTCAAACTTTAACCTTTACGATTTATACTTGATATCTATTGTCATTATTATTCTTCAGAGACAGTTGTGTAAAATAAATTTTGCATGCTACTTACGAAATTGCGTTTGTTCGTCTGATTTTAAAACTTATGAAACCGTGATTATTCATAGAAATATAAAATTTTCGATAAAATCGAGAGTCTGAAGATGTTTAACATTGTATTCTGTTTTTTGAATCGATCGTTATCAAAATTAACTGATATTAGTTTTCGAAATACTCTTGTCAGTGATTTTTACGTTAATGTGTACATTGATTTGAGAGTTAAAGAATCGAGTTGAATTTTATTCAAGTTATAAATTTAGGATTTCTTGACGTCGATTTTATGAAAGGCTAGGAAGAGAGGAAAAAAATAGGAAATTGATATATTCACTGTGTTATCTAATTGTGGGGATTAATTGTTATAACAAAATCGAAATTTAAAAAATATATTCATATATTTCTTTATGTACATGGACCTCGTCGTTCATTGAAAATAATATTGTAGTCACGAAATTAAATTATATTCCACTACTGGACTGTAAAATAAAATACCTAAGCGTGGTTATAGATGTTTCAACGAAATCTCTGTTGAAGGAAAAAAGAAAGTCCAAATATTTCTCTTTCCTTCGGTTTTCTTTGTGAGTATTTTTTCTCATATTCTTTATATGAAATTACATGGAAACAACTTTAATGGTCAAACGTAAATACCCATATGTATGAACAATTTTTTTCAGTTCTCGTTTTTCCCCCAGTTTTATTATCAAAACACAAACAGACTTCTTTTGTAATCGTTTTTTTTTTTTTTTTAGGTCCATATATAGTTTAATTTGTTTATAAAATAAAAATACAATATACTCAGGGTAATTGGATTTTATATAGATAATATTAGAGAAATAGAAACGAACATAAATCGTTTCATGTTTTATGATACATTTTTGCTAAATCGGAATAATGAATTTCATGACGTTATCTAAGGCACGCTTAGTACGTATATATTGTACTAAAAGTGGTGGGTGGATATCATTACATAATTGTATGATTTAAATTAATTAGTCACCTTTCCTACTGTGATAAAAGTTTCCAAGACCGTAAATATCACAAAACAAACATTGGGATATTGTGTTTTAGATATACATTAAAATATACAATTTAAAAATGTTTGACACCGAATTTTCATCGATTATCGCAACTTAAATAATTTGAATGCGATTTATGAACGATAAGTGTGCACGTAAATTATAAACCTGGCGATTGATCACTGGTGTCGGATAAAGCGGTTTCTCGATCTGTTACCACTAAAGTTTTATTTTATACGAGAACTCCGAGAACGAACGATTGCGCGTCCCGACGCCTTAAGACGACAGCAAAATTTTTTCGGACGTTTTCACACAATAATCCGTATCCGTGGATTTCCGAATTCACGCCGACAAACTCAAATGATATTTTAAGGATTAGGCAGGTGGCAAACAACCTATTTCAATCCATGACCTCATGATTCGTTCGTTCGGGCGAGGCGACCTCCATCAAAATTTAATACGCGTAACCGTAAGTATGAGAAATCGATGACTCCGAGTGATTTGAAATTTTCGGCGATCCCTTCCATGAAATTTCGCGATACCCGTATATTGCGTATCACTGACCAGACGACGTCGACGATTGACGATGTGGAAAGATGATTTTCGTAGACGACACTGGCCCGGACGAGTGAGACGAGAGGACGTGCTTGGGCGCATGGGAGGGACGTCAGAGACATGGCCCGGGCCCCACAGTTCAACGATTGATCTCGAAAACCTCGCGGTTCTTTCGTCATAATGATTCGTCAATTTCAATATTATAATGTGAAAAATCGTTATAATTTATACACACCATAATACAAAACCTACCCACATTTAACGGACGTCGAGTCACAATATTATTAAATCAATCGTCGACGGTAGAAAACGATACACGTAGGCAATACAGTTACACATTCGTATATTATATAGACAGCACATAAATAATTTTCAACTCGACGAAATCATTTTTCGTTCAGACTCACTGCATTATACGGTCGTAAAATTTACTCGATGCGTAGCAGTGATGGCCTTCGTAAGACTGTTGGAAATCGTGTTTATTATACTTTCACATATGTCCGATTCAGTGGCGTATTTTCACATTTTTTCTGGGGGGGGGGGGTCCAAAAAATATTTTTTATATTCTGAGTAACCCTCTTCACCATTATCGCTGAATTACAAATTATAACATAATATAAATATGTATATATAAATATAAATAAATAAACAAATATATATAAATACATTATAATATAGGTAGTAAAAGAATATTAAAAGAATATTCTCTTCCTCTATTCTTACCTAATATTTCATTTATGACTTCTAAGTACAATTTTATAAAATATTTTGTATTTGAGTCTGGAATCTTGTAAATATAATTATTATGTTACTATATAGTACATTTCATTTCAGACGTAAATTTAATTTTGTTTTCTTCTGGGGGGGGGGGGTCGAGACCCGGCCCCCCGTAAATACGCCACTGGTCCGATTTATATTTATATGATATTTAATCTAAGTGAACAATGATAAGTCTTATCCCTAATACACCAACATACAATTTTTATAAACTGTGAACTATTGAACGACATACACTGACTTAGTTCGGAATAGTTCATATGAACTATTCGATCACGAGCTTAACAACTCTAATAGAATGTCGTTTACACGACACTCGGTCGGGCGGCATGCCGTTTCGCGGCGGCGACAAAGTGGATAGAATTCAATAACATAGAAATCGACAGCCTCGTCGTTAGAATACGGTAGAATAGAGCTAGGGGGTGTGTTGCAATATAATGCGAACAATTTTACCGCGAATATAATTCATGGCTTTATATTTTTAATTATAGATAATTAATAATGCATCACCAACGATAATATTTCCGCAAACCCAAAACTCTCTAAATAATTTACGTCACTGATCAAACCACTCATCACTGCAGTGAAATCACTCGATTCCATTCCGTTTATTCGTAAGCGATTTCGCATGATATTTTATCGTGGTCTCGTCGCGTACTCTCGTATACCGTGGCGTTTCACTTTGAATAAAAACCGTATTACTCGATTGACGCGTGTTTTCAACGTGTACACTTTATTCAAACACTTTTGAATTCCTACACGAAAATAATATAGCCTTTGAGGTTCTGCGTTTGTTGGCGATTTTCGGCACTCCTCCGCTCGGTGACGAGTCGAACGAACGGAGTGTCAACAACGTGGTTCATTGACAAACCGACGACGAGGAAGTAAATAATTTTATTTTTTTTCCCCCAAAAAAAAAACGAAGGAATCGCGATACCGGCTGCACGACATGCATATGCGTGCCGGTAAAAACGGTTCCCGCCACGTCGCCCCGAGCCGCGTGTGCACACACGACGTGTTAAACACGCGAATACAAATATTTTACTTGTTATAAAGTTATAATCGGCACTAGTGGTGGCGGTGGCGGCGGTGGCGGCGGCGGTGACAGCGACGGGGGTGCGCGTGTACCCGGGCCGTGTCGAGGCGCGTCCCCCAGAGACGACGGTTTGGGTAAGCGCTCGTCATAGTACGGCGCCGCGTATTGTCCGTCCGCGCGAAGGCGACCGATCGATAGGAATGACGCAGCGGACGAGGGGACTCGTTGGATCCCGAGGAGTGACTGTGCATCTTGCACGATGGTATTAATACGTTCTTAGTGGAATGTGTGAGCGCGAGTGAAACGAACACCGTCGACACGTGTATGAGCTGAATACACACAATATTCGTATTTTGTCGATCGTACACGTGGACGGACGTGTGCGGCCGATCTTCCGCCGAACGGACGTGAAATGCGTGTGTTAGGAGGACACAATGTGGTCGAAAATAGGGGGTTATCAACTAAAATTGTGCCCCCGGCGTCGGACACAATTGTTACGAGAGGACAAACAAATTTTAAATCCCTAGTAAATTTATTATGAATTATGAGATATTGAAAACAGATCTTTCACGACAGTTCACAAAAGCAGTCGATTATTGTAATATGTTTTCAAAAGTTAGTTAACGTTTTGAAGAAAGTTATTTTAATGTATTTCATGTAGGTATATCGAATTTATTACGGGTAGGTCCAATAATACACGGATTTAAATAAAAAGTCGTTAAAAAAAAAAAAAAAACGATATAACAGAATCAAGCGTACGTTTTTATTCTGGTTTGATATTTTAAAATAAAAAAGAAGTTAGATTTCAAAATGCCAACGCCGGGTGAAACGAAATTTTATAAAACTCCGTGGACTTGGTGACCTCCATTGAGATAATTTTAATTAATTTATTTTTGAAGTAATACATACTTTACAATAAGTATATTATTGGCGTGCGTTAATACGTGGCGCCAGATCTGTATTTTTAATTTTGGGGTCTTGAGGTATGTGAAAAAATGTCGATCCCTTTTTTTATGTATGGAAGTTCAGTTTAAAATAAAAAATAATTATCATACAAATATTTAAGTAAACAAATTAATATGTATAAAATAGGTTTGAGGAAAAATGCCAAATAATCGCTATACTTAATCTAACCTGAGAAAATATTCTGCTCAATTATTTTAATCAATATAGTTGGTATCGGGTGGAAAAGAAGTACTGTTCACAGCGTAATTTTCAATAATATTATTTAAATTTATCTGCATGTAGGTATTGTAGGTGCTATCGCACCAGCGTAAAGCAGGTATAAAAATAAATTTGGGCAGTTCAAATGTTCATAATACGTCCCACAGTAAATCAACTTATATACATCACCGAAACCATTTAAAAAAAAAATGTACAGTATATTATTATCAATCGAAATACGGCTAAAAATAATCGTAAAAATAAATTACCTCAAAGTTGCGCCTAGGGGTAAGGATGATTGGCCACAGTGGCCCCCCTAGATACGGACCCCCGCCGCACTTGAATTCCGTATGATATTATGCTACGTCGGAAAGTTTAATTCATTTGTCGTGCCGTGACGCGCGGGTCGGATCGGGTGGAAAAGGTATTCGGCAATTAAGTGTTGAAGGGCAGGCGCGTGCTATTCTGATTCCTGGGATTATAATATTATACGCCGTTTGCCGGCGACGGGTCGTTCCACTCGGCGGAGCCGTTCATTATAATTGTTTATTGATTTTTTTTTCTTTAATTTATCGGGTTCGTTTACACCCACACGTGACGTCGGAGGTTTTTTCGATTTCCTCATCTTAAGTAGTGGTCGTCGTATCACGGCGTATTCGTCATTGGATGCGCGTTGCAAAATTATATATACTTGTCGTCGCTTCGTCTGCCCACAGCTCATTCTTCATATTATTACAACATCGAGAACGACGACCAAAAATCTTATTCACGCGCGACGAAGCGACTCCTCTTTTCAATACTTTTTCCGAGCACGAGGGAAAAACTGTGGAAAAGTCGAGCAAAACGGATAAAATTTACCGTAACCGAGACTGAATCGGTTTTAGTTATTTAATCGAAACTCCAAAAGTATCTCGCGATAAACTATAAATGTTCACCGTGTATTCATAACATACTCGGAAAGAGTTTCGAAAGACAAAAAATTCGACAGTTTTCGGGATAAAAGCAGATTTTTTAAAACGCTTTGTTTTTCATGTTCTGAGTGAAACGAATCGCACGCAGCGATGTCGTCGGTGTATCGTTCGCTCGAAGCGATTTCTTGGATAATACGTTCGCGAAAAATAAAATAAAAATCGTGGAATTCCTGAATCGAATCCGTGAATCGCGTTCAACCAAAAGACCTTTGGATGAACATTCATACGTACAAATGTAGAGCGGTTTTTCGATTCGGAGTTTTGCCAGAGAAACTGATTGAAGAAGTTAGTAGAGTGACGATATTTTTCACGACGAACGGATACGACACTACGCGGAACGTTATGCGAGCGCGGTCCAACGATTGACTCAGATCGTGCAGAGTGACGATGAGAAAAAGACGGGAAAAAATGGAAAATCGAATGTGATGTGTAACGGACGATGTTTGGCAAGAAGTTCTCGAAGCTTTAATACCGAGGCGCGCGGCGCAGTTAAAATAATTATAGGTAGTATGATACTCTCAAACAATACTACCCCCAGGGCCGGATTTAGGGCGGGGCCCACGGGGCCAGGGCCCCGGGGCCCCCACAAATAAGTGCATTCACTATTAAGAAGTAAAATTCGTTGAAAGTTTTTAAAATACATTTTTTTTTTTCGAAAACAATTTCACTAATTATTTACCAAATGGCCAAACATACATTTCAATAATCCGTATGCGCCGGGCGGTTTATAGATTATTATTATATTATTACTTTCGATTTTCGAACGTAGTTTAATTTTCTGATAAAAATATTGTCCATTTTCTAAAAATAGGTAATAATTTTATTTAGTATGTTCTTATATTGACGATATTTTATAAGTCACATAAAAAAAATCTTCAGTCATGAGTTGTACTTAATAATATGGGCCCTAGGGCCCCCACAACCCTAAATTCGGCCCTGACTACCCCCCCCTATCCACACACACACACGTCGAACTTTTTGCGTCGTCTTCCAGGCAGCTGGTGTACATAATTCATGTATACTTTTACGACGCGTGCACATCGACTGGTCAAATATAATGTGATATACATTTATACGTGATATTACAATATTACCTATATTTATGCAGTGTGGTAGGGCAGTCACCGAAACTGGAACTGCACAGAATTCGAAAAAAATAACCAGTCATAAGAAAAAAAAAGTTATTTTCAATTTTAAAATGTTTTTATTAAAAAAATATGGAACGTCACAGACGACGTATATCGTATCTATATATAAATGTAGACACGTAATATGGACTACGTCGGCTGTAATTAAAACGATGAAAAAATTACTCGCGATAATTATTTACGTTCAATTTGTTGATATTTTTTTATATTGTTTTTCCATGTATTTATCCGATCGCTCTGCGTTGGTACATTAAATTATACATTTTTTCCACTCCGTTACTTCCCGAGGAACATTTATTATAAAACCACAATATTTTCATGTTACAGTGTGCGTACTGTACAATTTTGACATTTATATAATTTTATGTATACAGTTTATCATTTTTGTTAGCGCGTGAGTATTTCAAATGTTTTTAAATTAATAATTCCGAGATTCCAGGGGGGAAACGCTCTCTTCTTTCCGGCCTTTATGTCTCGTAAGGGTGACATAAGTATACACGTGTATATTTTTCGCAGTTTTTTTTTATCGATAATGGTCGTTTTCAATTGACAATATTTTAATTATAAAAGTAGAAACTCATGTATATTTTAAGAAAAATTTAATTTTACATAGTTTGCATATAACAAAATGAACATAACGTTTTTATTACTGTTTTTTCAGATTCAGAGTGAAGCGAAAGATCTTACGGTTTTACAATGATTTTTATTTGATTTTTTTTCTTGTTAACACTATTATTGGTTAGAATATAGTTCCAAAAGTTTCATCCAGCAACTATATAGATTAGAAATTCATCTCGATGGTACATCAAAAAGATTATTTTTCGATTTTCTCGATAGTTTTTCCAAGCTTGGGGAAAAATTGTCAAAAGTGTAGTAGAAACGACGAAATTTGCCGTAAACGACCAGTGGCGTTCCGAACGGGGTGGTAAGGGGGTGCATGTGGGGGTTTTTCTGGACACACTTTTTGCTCGACTTAACTTTTCCCAAAGTTTCCATCCAGCAACTCTATAGATTGAAATTAAAATAGATTATCGAAAAAATAAAAAAATAAAAATGCAACAGTCGCCCACAAAACACGTATCTATTTTATTGGTTGGCTACACGACAACATATCGTTTGTCTTCACCGCGTCGTCAAGGTGACGTTTTTAGAGTAAAAAAATATTGTACATCGACTCGAATTCGATCGGATTTGTTTTGATGTTCAGCGAAAGTGAAATCGAATGCGTTTGTGCAAAACAATTTAGAAATTCGTTTTTTCGTTCCAAGACCGCTCAAGAGAAACATACACACAAATCGACTTTTCAAGGACGATTTTCGCGTGGAGTTGACTCTTGATTCATTTTCTATTATTTTCTTCTGCTATCTCAACTGTACGAGATGTTCGTTGGTGTTTGTAGATGTTTCGTGATCGTTGCGTTCGTCCTGTCGTCCGTCCATCCGACGACGGCAAGGACTTATGCTTTGTGGAACACCGTACCAAACCACGCCGTATTCGATCGCACCGCCACCGCCGCCATTGATCGCACCGCCACCGCCGTCGTCGATCGCTTTGCCACAGCTGTCGTCGATCACTTTGCCACCGCCGTCGTCGATCATGCCGCCGTTGTCGATCATGCCGCCGTCGTCAATCATGCCGCCGTTGTCGATCATGCCGCCGTCGTCGATCATACCACCACCGCCTTTGTCGATCGTGCCGCCATAGCCGTCGTCGATCGTGCCGCTACTGCCGTGGTCGATCGCACGGTCTCCATCGCTGCCACCACCGTGGACAACCGAACGGCCTCCATCGCCGCCACCACAGTGGTCAACCGAACGGCTTCCGTCGCCGCCACCACAGTGGCCAACCGAACGGCTTCCATCGCCGCCACCACAGTGGTCGACCGCACGGCCTCCGCGGTCGTCGCCACCACCGCGGTCAATAGCACCGCGGCCGACACGGTCACCGTTTCAAGTCACGTCACCGTCTCCACCGGTTCGACTGGCGCGACGAGACCGACGACGTGGCCAAAAAGACCGCGGTCCCCCGTGAAGGTGGCTTTGGTCACCCGCACGCAAGACCAGACGACCGACGCAACTGTGCCGTGCCAGAAGTTCACGCCCCGGACCATAGTTCGCGTCAAGACCGAGGCGACCACCGGCAACGACGCAAAGTCACCGTCGCATTCGTGGACGTGTGTGCCGGAGTCTGATCTAGGCCAAGGGATCATAACCCGGCGGATATTTACGGGCTACACGCTGTCCACGAGCTGGTCGCTGGGCGACGTGTGGAATCCGGCGACCAGACTGTTCCTGCGGATCGTGCCGCCCAACCACCCGCGAAGGCGGTCGCGCCGACTCGGCCCGGGTCAAAGGCGGCCGAACACGCACGTCACGACCAAAGGGGGCTGACCACCGTAGCCGTTTCGAGTCGCCGTCGCCGAACGGTCCGCCGCGAAAGCATTGTTGGTGGCGACCTAACCGGACACGGGACCAGGACCACGGTACGCGCCGAGACCGCCCGGGCCGATCCGCTCGTCACCCCAGTCCGGTGATATCGCGCCGTAACCGTTACACAGGCCATTCGTTTGTTACCAGTCACCGTCGCAGACCCGGTGTAACAGACGATTTTTACCCCCGGATATTTTCACCTCCCCCCGGGTAAAAATAACCTAGGATAAATTTACCCTCCACTATCTATAAATTTTACCAGGGGGGGGGGATTTAATAGGAGGTAAAATTATTCTATGACACCGGCGGCGACCAGACATCGAAGAGGATGACGGCGGCCACACATCGAGTGCTGCGACGCACGATACAACTGCCGCGGCTGGGACTCGTCTGTCCACGGCGACCGATTACCTGCCGTCTCCTCCGTAGTCGATGTTGCTGCGGCCAACGCCGTAGATCCCGCTGTCGCCGTGGATCACGGAGCTGTTTTCAGTTTTTTAGATTCGTCGGACATTATGTTCAAATGTCAATTGTAATAATAGTAATCAATTGCTCTTGACTTATTCAAATCTTTACTTTTTTTTTTTTTTTTTTGAAGATCCGGCATAAATAAAAACGATGTGCGATTCGCCTATAAATCCGGGTCCACATCAAATGCGCAAAACGTTTTGCAACGTTGTGTGGACGAGAAATTGTCAAGTGTCGAATTGTTGCTGCTACAGTGAATACGTAATTGTGTATTATTTTAATAATAATCATAGCAAAAAAAAAAAAAATTGAAATAATTAATACATAAAAAGAAAATTTATTAATCAATCATGAGCTGCGATTCAGAAATACTTGGGATCAAGACAGAGTCCTATCGTGAAAATCCAGTTTTATGGAACTCAAAAACAAATCGTACTTCAACAAAATAAAAATAAAAACACCATGCTTGGGTTGAACTATCAAATTTATATTCGTGTGATATGGCAAAGGTACTATTTAATTTATGATTCTTAATATTATTATTTAATTATTTTAATACATTTTATTAATTTTTCTTTTAGCACTGCTCTGAACGGCATAAACCCATTGACGAAAATTGGAAAACACAATAATATGATCATGTTACAACATACGTTTCTACGCGCAGTATGGATGCCTGTATATATATATATACTAGCTGACCCGGCAAACTTTGGTTTGTCATATTAGTTATAGCATTCACCCGCAACTTTGTTTGCGTAGAATTCGGATCATATACCATGTACGTATCATTAAATCATATTGAAAATAAAATAAAATAATTTTGTATATTTCTAATATTTTGTTCTTCAAGCCGCTGCGAACGCTTAATACTCCACTTTCTTGTACGCGATTGCGACGCGTACTCTCACTGACTTTCAAGACGATTTTCAGTTTCTGATGGAGATTATCTATCACGACGTATTTTTATTTCCCTAGTCTATGAACTATTTCTAGAAAGTTGAGATCTAGATCTTTTGGGCATTTTAAAATGGTGAAAAAAAAATTATTTAATACTAAATTATTTGCTTACATGTTGAACAAGAATTAGCCTGTATATTAAAGTGGCGATTTAAAAATTATAAAAAATTTTAAATTTTTTCAAGGAAAAATATTAGGTACCTATCGCATACAACCACTGCGTAGCGAGCCAACCACGCGAATGAGCCGCGGTCTTAATATCATGACATTGACCAGACCAAAACGACGGTCGTTGGAAATTCGTACAACATAATTTTTTATTTCTTGTAAGAATACACAGGCACCGCGGTAAGACAACGAAGAGAATCACGTTAGTAAAATTTGTATGTGAGTTGGTGCGCATTTTATCGTTTGATTTGGTCGACATGACAGACGGGCTAAAGTCGTTTGGGCACCAGAGTCGATTTTTATCAGAAAAATTCAGTTTGTTTGGGCACCATAATAAAACGAATTTATTTAATAAAGTCCATGCGCATTGAATTTTCCATATTTTTGACAGTTGACATACATTGATTTACTGTAATTATAGATACACATAATACTCGTATATACATATTTAAAATCGCGTTAAAATAAATTTGAATCCAGTGTTCAAACATGTCAAGAGCTCATGGATAGAGTTATTATATTAAATAATATTAAAACGTTCATCACCTCGATAGGCTAAAGATGCTTACAATCTTAGTCTCTCAAAAACAACAAATTCTCGTGATGACTCGGCCCGTGCGTTTAAAATATTTTAAACAATTTAAAAAATTTAATTTTTAGTGAGTGCGTGTGTGTGTGTGTGTGTGTGTGTGTGTGTGTGTGTGTGTGTGTGTGCGCGCGCGCGCTTAACTTGCCCTTAATTTCTAATTTCTAGTTATTTTATTTTGATATGATGAATTGAAACAAGTCAAATTCAGTAAGTTAGTTACTTCGACACATTATTAATAATCACTTGTTCAACAGTACATTGCAAATGTTATTTTAAATACTTCGCTGTCTTTTCATTTCAAGAAGAAAGCGATTAATTTGAAGTCATTTGATCTAGTTATTTGATGTTGATAAATAAAAATAATAAAAATAGTTTGCACCAATCGATTAAATCCTGTCTTGAATTAAAGTACAGTGAAACCTCTGAATACGGGACACTCGCGGTAGCCGAAATATTGTCCGTTATTTAGAGGTGTCCGCTATTCAGAGGGAAAAAGTAAAAGACGAGAGTATGTTCCTGTCCCCGTAAAAACGTCCGCTAATTGGAGGTGTCCGCTATCCAGAGATAAGTCCGTTAATGGAGATTTCACTGCACATATATAATTACGTCCGTGACATTGATCAACGAATGTGTATTTGTATTTTTCCACGCCGCGATCACACGCGCGTGATAAACGTGTCGGCTTAACGCGAACGACGTGATATGTACGTGTTTCTCGTCGGAAAAATAAAAACGTCTATCGCGGCTCGTCCACGCGGTCGGTTGTTCGATAGAGCGTAACACGCGACGCGTCGCTTCGGTCACTCGGATCGAAAAGATAAAACGGAAAACGAGCGCCGCCGTTTCGCTATTTTACGTCCGTGACGAGTGATAACGACACCGCGACGGACGGCGGGTGTGGCGGACCGCGGTGGAGCTGATAGCATCGCGACGACTTTACGACGTTACTCACTACGACTAACGACTTACGGGTCGTGTTTTCGATCGGCAGCAAACGCCGCGGGCGCCACGGCCGGACGGAGCCGCGGGTCTGATTTATTCGCGTCGCATAATCAGCCGGATCGCGGGGTCTCGTGCGAATCGTTTCTTTTTCCGCACGCACGGCCGAGACTCGGTCGCCGTGCGAGTGCACCGGGGGTCTATTCTCAAACGTATCGAACCAGGCTTTCGATCGTAAATCGATCGAAAAGTACTCTGGTTTCGATTGATAACAAAATCACTATTCTCGAATCGTTTTCGATCGCTAGTTCGATAGTGCTATTCGACGGTTTACAACGATAGTGAATAAGGTGACGACGAAAACACTTTTCGACAATCGTCACTCATCGTTATTATTAATTATTATATTAAATCGTTTAAATTTAAAATTTGTGAAATTTATAATTTACAACCCTTGGCATTTGACCGTGACTCGGAAGATTATATGCTAAATAATATCGGAAATACGGACATATTTAATATTATGAATATAGAAAACACACCCAGGCGTATTTTACTAGAAGATCCATTTGATGGTATGGTAATAATCGTGTTGTTTAACACAAATATATGAATATTAATATTGTCGCACCTCTAGGATACCTATTATTATTGTTTCGACGCGATCGCCGCAACGGTAATATTGAACGCATCGCGAAACGCTTGCGGTGGTACAGCGGGCCGAAATCGTTTCCGAACGAACGTCGTTTAAAACGTTAAAATTGATTACGATACGAGTCACTTAGTGAATGAATTTTTTTCCCCGGTTTTATTTACTTGACATTGCCCGCGGCATCGGAGCTTTCTCGTCACTTGTGGCCGTATCACATTGTACACTAGTTCAGAATCCGTTTCGTGCGGAGTAGTATGTGTACTCGTCGACGATTTTGCACTGTCGGTGTGACAGCTTGTATTAAAAACGAATAACGTCTCGCCAAAGACTAAAAATGTGTGTAGCACAACGCAATTTGCGCGACACGAAATACGGAGTGTGTAGTACTATACGAAGTTAAAAAGTGCGTGCTCGTCATATTATTTTTTTTTTTATTAATTAATTTTCTTAATTAATTCGGTATTTTATTTTGACTGTATTTCAAAACATCTGTAGCACCTCGGTAGCATGAAATGACATAGATCTCATCAACGCGATAATAATAAATTCTAATTTGTACGGTTAAAAACATTTTAAAAGTCGTGATTAATTGCCATTTTTTTTTTCGAGCCAATTAGCGCTACGATGAAATTTGATGATGATTAATTATATAAAATAAATTTTAAAAAGCTGATATTAGTTTGCAGAAAGTTGTTTATTACCTTGGCCGTGTAGAGATAAAATCGGGTAATATGATATAAAACGAAAAGAAGATGTTTTAGTATTTGTGTGACGCGGACACAGCGGTCGAGCGACAATGTCGTCGTGACATGTCGTGGCGGTCTAACGTACACCACACACATATTATCAAACACGCGGCTCACTGCTGTTTTTATTTTTTTCTGGTCCAGGCAAAACTAGCAAAACTAATGAGAAAAAGTAAGAATAAGTTATAATACTTTCATTTCATGTAACGATAGTGTTAGAAAAATGTTAATTTGTTATAATATAATATATTATGTTACTTTTCCACCGATCAACTAAAATCAAAGTATAATCGATATGATTTTATACGTAGATTAATCGTATATTCAGCGGATACAAGTGCTTCTTCAATTATCGCCAACACAAATCTTCTAATGATTCTAGTAAAAGTCTTTTATTATTAATTAATTAATTAATTTATTATTATTATTATTTTTTTATAATAACCTTAAACCTCTTAAATGATTTATTTGGTTTTCTCTTCCGTTCAAAATATGAATTCTCCTAAATTATTGAAAACGGGGTCAAAAGTTACTGTGTTCCGCCGGAAAACGCGTGCAACTCGTTGGCTCTTTGTTACCACGAGTGGCACACGGTTCGACACAGACCCGTCGTACGTAAGAGCACTTATTGTATGCACGTACACAGTGTCTCGATCGTGTTTTTCTACGGAAATAACTTAACTATTATTAAAATATTCATATTTTAGAGTGACTATAATCGGCTTCAACCAAATGTCGACTGTGGCGCATTACGTGCCGTTCGAACCTACTTATTATTTACAATATGAATTCGATTCCGCGACGCGGTTTTATCGGGTTTATTTAATACGTTTGGAATAACGCTGGTACACTTACGACCTTTAGGTTCAAGCGGTAATATATCCCGTTTTTTTTTCAATTTTTCGGCGGTTTTTTCTTACTTTGGATAAATAATTGAGAAAAGAGAAAATGTATCCCTTAAAGTACCGACAACATTCATTTTTTTTTTCTTTTGAGTTGCTGAACGTAAATTTTAGATAAAGTTTATAACCTGAAAAAAGCGTGACCAGAAAAAAAGAAAACCAAAAATCATTGCAAAACCAACGGATCCTTCGCTTCATTCAAAATATTAATAATCGACTATTGAATTAAAAGAAATAAACCAAAAAAAAAAAAAATCAGAATACGAATACAAAATAATAATAGAAAGCATCACTATACTAAGTCGATTGAACTCACTCGTAAATTCTGTAGCAATTTGTAGCTTATTGTAAACCTCTCTATGTTACAAACCGTAAAGACGTCGCGACGTTTATAATTCAATACGAATGGTACCGGAAGTCCGAGGCAGGCCGATCGCCATTGTGAGACGAGTACTCCGGGCGGGGTACGTACATCGGAGAGAAAAAAAGAAGACCGGGTAAAGAGGTCGGATCTCGGTGGTAAGAGGCAAGGAAGAGGATGGCGGACCAGTAATAATAACGCGTGCGTCGTTGTCAGAAACAAAACTCTAATGCTGTTTTTTCTCTTTCTTTTAATCGACTTTTCAATGTGCTCGGCATGTACACGTGTATAAAATACATATTATTATTTTTATTTTTTTTTCTCTATGAAAAAAACAAATTTTCATAACACTTCCTGTTTCATAAAAAAAAAAAAAAAAAAACAAACAAAATTATACGATACAATTTTGAAATTGTCTCTAAATTATACATTTATATATATAAGTACATATATATACTGGTAAAATACGTTTACTTATAGTCGATTAACTTTTTTTCTTTTTTGTACACATCATGTTTAAATGCAAAACGTCAACAGCGCGCAATTGAATACAAAAAAATATATATAAATATTGAATAATGTAAATCTGTTAACCCTTTAACCGACCAACGACTATGGTAGTGGAGAAAACGCGACAATAATAATAATAAGAATAATAATAATAATATGTAATAGTATATAATATAATGTAATATAGGTAGTAATAATAATAATTATTATAATAATTACACATTACAATCGGGGTTTCTTCTGGCTAATCTTTATTTACCACTTTTTTTTTTTTTACGCTTTTATTCAAGTCAGTCGAGCCGATCGACTACTTTTTAGTCAAACATCGGGGAAAAAATGAAAAACAAACGATATAATACTCTACACACAACTCACGATTCCGTATCTGACCGACAAACATTTCGTAAATGATAACATATTATTTTCAACGAGTTACACAACAATTATAATTTCGCGTTATTGATATTTTTTATCATTATTATTAGTATTTCTTTTTCTTTTTTTACAATTTATATCCACATAATCATAATCATAATACTGCGTTAACAAATATATTATATTTACGAAATTTGATTTTATTATTATAATCGCCTAATAGTATACAACACAGAAACGAAAAAGTCATAATAATAATAATAATAATAATAATAACATAATAACCGATAGTAGTTTTGAAGAAGAAAAACAAATAAAAATCATTGTTCGTTGCGTGTTCAATCCTATACGGACAAGGACACGAAGCTGTTATATTGTGTGATGTTCCTCTTTAATATGTCAGCGCACGGGCCCAAAACTCTTTCGAACCTGTAACAAGAGAAAAAAAACTTGTCTATTATTATTATTAGTGTACACACCGCGTACTGGGGGTGATGTGACCTGGTGTGCATAATACGTACACGTTTTTTATAACCGTTTAACAACAACGAAAAAAATATTATAATGATAACAATAATGGTTACAAAACACAAGTTAAAAACGACGGTTTCGGGGGTTGAAACGTCGCCCTAAAACATCAGTTCACGTCAAACTTTTACCCACAAGACAACAACAAAAGAAAATATTAATTAACTAAAATATTTCCATTCATTGAAATTCTTTCAAGAACGACTCCTGAATTTTTTTTACTGCGTTTGTCCTTGACAAAATAGCGTTATGTATGTATGTATGAAAATACTTTTTCATCATTTTGTCACCTGACGTGTCATTCGTTTTTCCCGACAAACGTCTCCAAGACCCAACTATTTCTTCTTTCTGTATTCACCATTTAATTTCGTTGTATTTTTTTTTTTTTTTTTTTTTTTTTTTTGGGCTTTCGTGAAACTAATTTAAACATTTTAGGAAAATTATGTGTAACAAGGAATCACGAAATCCTTAAAATTTGTGAGATTCTTTTTGAAGATCACACATTAAGAAAGCCAAATCAAAAACAGAATACGACCAAACATTCCCATAATAATTACTCCTGGTTCTATCACTGAGTTTATTATTACCCGAGGTCTAGCTAATTTTATCCAATTTCGTCTTTTTATTATTGTCTATATATAAACTATTTCGACTTTAAACAGTTTTGTTCATTATATTCATCTATGTGTATATGTACATTTATCGCAAGTAAATCAAAAACTATTCAGTTCAGAGTTCCCTGCAAACCAATTTTTATCTCGTTTCACGTTAGTCGCATGACTTTGATACTCCTATGACATTTTTACGTGTCACCGAGCATTTCATTTCATTTGCAAACACGTTGAAAATTATATAAATGATTATGATGATGTCTATATACTTGTATGCTGTTGGTTGTGCGTAGGTACATTATTTTTCATTGTTATGCTTGAAATATAATAGTCGACACTGAGAATTTAATAAAATTGATGCATTAGATTGGAATTACGATGAACACGTCACATTGTTATATATTGTTTAGACTTTTAGGTTTTTCTGATTGATAGGACAGCTAAATTTGTTTGCTGACCGTTATTACGTGTGAAACTCAATAGCGGATTGATCGCAATTCATATTCGAAAAGACTCTGGGGCGGGTCATTGGCGAGCGCGATATTTATTTATTTAGGGTCAACGTTATATTTTTCGATAGCAAACTATCGCGGTCACTTAGGTGATTTTGATGGGTATGGTGGTTTATATCGAATAACGAGAATGTGGAAATTGAAAACCTTAAACGACAATACGTTTTCCAAGGGTTAATAACAACCCCGCATTCGAATCGTATGGACGGGAAAATGTAATAATAATAAACTATAGTAGGAAAGTACATCCGTATAAAATATATGCGACGGCTAAGCCTCGTCACGAGTCAAATTCGTATTAAATAAATAAATATCACGTGAGCAGTGTTTCAGAAGCAAAGTTAAATCATTGTTAACACCCTGCAGATTTTCAATTTTTGGTACGAAACCGTAATAACGTAACATTTTTGTCTCTATAGTATTTTTTGTTTTTGTCTGTTTTTTTGTTTTGTTGGTTTAGATGATATCATGTACGAGGCATTATTTTCATTTAAAAACGAAATTTCATAAAAGAAGACGACTGCAAATCCAATACGACGCATTTAAGTGTCACGTCGTATACGGTACACGCGATTCTTATGTTGTAGGTAAATCGTTTTCCATAACTTTACAGTAATACGGATTCAAAATATTTTTTGAAGAACGTTTTACCACGTCATTTTCGGTGTGCTCGCGGTAGACAAACACTGACACACACGCTAGTCCCACTGAAAAGACCGCACACTTTTGATTATTGAACGTACTTAAGCATTTTTCCCAGCCGCCGGGCCGTTTGACGATTTTTACCCGCTTTTAAAATATGCGTAGAAGTATAATAACGGGAGAAAACAATAAATAACCCACGTGCACGAACATAATTTAAATGGCTCGATTCCGTGAATTATTATTTAATACGCATAAAAGTCATCGAGAACGGAATGCCTTAGATACTTAGATTTTACGAATAGCTGTGACGCCCGTCGGGACACGTAAGCACACTAGAGTAGCAGATGTATTTAAACAGTTCGTTTGGACGAGAAGCAAGTATTCAGTGAATTTAATCATCTATCTTCAATTCACAGTAAAATTGCACAGCGAAATTTTCAAAACTTTTGTAATACTCGGGCAAGTTTTTTTTTTTTTTTTTATTTAATGCACCTATTTAGTGACGGACAGGAGGGTAAAATTAAAGATGAAAGCGGCTATTGCGATTGTCAATTGGTATTTCCCTTTGAAAACCACAAGGCCAAGAGAAAATAACTAAATTATTCCACAGAGCTCAAAATATTTTAACTCGATAGAAGTCGCAGGGTGAAATATTTTAAACACAATGCAAGGCTACCTAAAGCAATGAAACAGAGCATGCAACTTTCACTTTGAGCTAAAAAATGTCCAAGAAAGAGATAAAGCAGTAGTGTATTTCAATCTTCGGTTAAAATAGAAATGAAAAATATTTAAGTTTTAACGTAACGAATCATCTGCGAATGATGATTAAATTACACATCCCGTCGTGTAAAATAAGTTATGTTCAATCGATAATAACGTGGGTATACACTCGTAAGACAAAATTTAGTATCGCGCGATATCGTGTTTTGTTGAGAACCCCGGGTTTCTCAAACCAAAAGTTTCTCAAACCTTATGGATCAGAATAAAATTGTGAATCCACACAGGGTATTTGACACATCTTGCGGTCATTATCGAAGCGTAAGGTCTCGGAAAATACCACTGATACTCCTATTCTGTAAACCTTAATATGCATTACGTATTGAATATGAATGAATAAAATAAAACATACACAAAATACATAATAGCGAATAAAAGTTCCATCGAAATTCAATCTTGGTATTTTAATACAAATATCCGATTACAATGTTCGATACACAGGCATTAAATATTTTTATTTCGTTTCTATCTGATATCTACAATTTTCATAAGAGATATTAAAGTATCAATAAATACGTATTCGCCACTGATTTAAGGACCTGCAATGCCCCCTGAACGAATACTGTATTGTTGAAAACGAGTCCTCAGACAAAAACATAGTAATAATTTGTGTATAATATGATGTCGTACAAATGTGTATATCACGTTACAAATTAAAAATTAAATAATGATGCAACGATGATGTAAATATCGCACAAAATAATAATTCGCTAAATCGATATTTTCCACATAATTAACGAAATCCATAATATGTTGTCATCGCATTTATATACATGTAAAATTAAATAATGTAAACTATAAAAGAAGGGAGGAGACGTCTCTGACAGGAAAGGTAAAAGCAAACGCTGGTCTAGTCAGTCCAGGCTTGAGGCTCCCTTCGAATAAGTGTATCTTTTTCGATTGTATATTATTGATTATGCGAGTAGACACGGTGATATATAATTATTATTTTATATTTTAAAAATATGTTAATTATGTATTTGTTAATTATGTTATTTTGTACTCTAAAGTGAAGTTGGAATATATTTATTTTTCTTCAATACATATTCAAATATTTATTTTTTATTCAATTTTTTATCTATTATTTTTTGATAAATAAACATTAAAGTAAGTAGTTGAAAGCGACATTAAATAAGGACACGTTTTCTGTCTATTGAACGTTCACAACGTGAATCGTGTAGGCAGGGGAATCATAGCTTTTTAACAAGCGCAGTCCTTAATTAATTGCATTTTTGAAATAATATAATAATAAGTTGTTGCTACGTGAGGCATTATTATTAGTCCCCGGAGCATACGAAAATGATTAACGAATACAACGAGTTCTGTGTAATCGAATGGCGGCGTATAGATAGGTTCTTACATTGATAGTACGTGTTTGAACTGTTGAGGATTGTATTATTTGTATTTTTGTACGACTCGTTTGATTCATTTCGAAAACAAATTAAAAAATGTCCACTCCAGCACCGGTCTAGACACTTTTATAATATTATAGCGTTTACTTTTTACCCGATCGCATCTCTGCGTGTACAATATGGAATTTCAAATACCGATATGATCCGCAAACAGATTCTATAAGGGTAATAGGACGTGAACCGTTTTGTACGATTAGAATAGTTGAAGCGAACGAAACGAATATGAACACAATGGACGGTTTAAATTGTTCACGGAGACAACCTGGTGTCCTATTTTGGATAATAAAGCTTTTAGCGACATATACTTTGAGAAAAGTTTCGATATTATGCTATTGAAATTCTTTCAATGTATACATTCCCTAAAGCTCGGTTGCACTTAATGATAAATTATGAATGGTGTACAATACACTAATGTAATGACAAACTGTAGTGATATTTCTATGGTAAAGACGAATAATTCGAAAATTTAATTTAATTTAAAAATTTAAAAATAACGAACGTAAATTAATTTGTTGTTTTCGTGGCAGACTAATGACTAGAATATTTTGCAAATGACGAACGGGGTTGGAGAGAGAAGAAAAAGTGATTAGGATGTTGACATTTTCTCCTTAATATGTTTGAAAAGTGATTGGTTTCAACACGAATGGCTTCATACCGTTTTACTTGAAACGTATTACTAATGGTTCAGCAAAGTAGTTATCCTCATGTTAAAGACAGTTTAAGATCGCTTCAAAACCACAAATCACTCATTAAATACGTCACATTTGTACTGAGTACTTACAGAAATTTAGAAAATAGAATTTTCACTCTGAAAAACGGGTATATATAGTCAACACACACACACACACACACACACACACACACACACACACACACACACACACACACACACACACACACACACACACATACACACACACACACACACACACACACACACACACACACACACACACACACAAACACACACACACACACACAAACACACACACACACAAACACACACACACACACACACACACGTGAATACAATGTAGGTTTATCAACACAATAAAGGAGCCTAAAAGCCATTTAATGTCATATTTCCCGAAGACAGATTTGCATTATAATCGAGCCACCGCTACCGTAAAGCTATTAGAGACGTGTCTCTGGTTGTAGGGCGGACACAGTTTAATAATAACGATACATAATATACATTATAAACTACGAACGAGGGAGGAGGGCACGTTTAATAACCGCGACTACCGCAACGCCGGCAAATGCAGAGGGACTCATGATAACAAAACAATAAATAATGTTGTTGTAATAATAGTATAGTCATATTATATTGATGTAGTATAAATCTATACATAATAATATATTATCATTACCTAGCTCGGTCGAGTTTCACACACTTCAGCGGTCCATTGGCGACGACCGTCGCTGCTCGCGGACGGTCCAACAACAGTGCAATTTCACCTAAAACACGTAACAGAAGTTATTTAAGTATTGCAATTAGAGTCACACTAAATTAATTATACGGGTTGTAATTTATATATATATATATATATATATACGTAATAAGGGTTTGTTTTTGTATGAGCACCATGATACAGAATTCTCTTTTTTATTGGACTTTGAGTGTGTGTGTGTGTGTGTGTGTGTGTGTGTGTGTGTGTGTGTGTGTGTGTGTGTGTGTGTGTGTGTGTGTTGATATGAAAGAAGGGCATAATTTTTCAGAAACAACTGTGTAACACATGCATAATATGATTTGGCAGAGGTCTTCCTGTCGAAATGCGTGATGAAAATTCACGATGCAAGTTCGTCGTTAGTCGTTGGTCGCTGTCATGACTGATAAACGTAACATAGACTCGAGTAATTTATTTGATTTATTCCATCGCAAGAGAATGAAAAAATGAGTGGGAAATCCTTTTGAAATAAATTTCCAAACGGTCTCCAAGATACTTTTATCGAGTCAAGACGGATTTTATACAATGAATCAATTTTTTTTTCAATACGGAGCAAGAGAACATGAGTCTCGAAGCTACAAACAAAAGTATAGCGCATTGTTTGTAAAAGGCTTATGCTATAGTCTTGCATCCCAAACAGGCGCGTATCCAGAGTTTTTTTTCAGGGGGGCTGTAGAAAATTAAAAAATATAATTAATGTATATACCTCACTCAAATCATGTATATTGATTTAAAAATTAATACAGTTTACAAATCAGTCCGTATTCTATAAAAATTATTGTTATTATTAAATGTACACACTACACTATGTAGAATACTGTACAAATACTGTAATTTTCTACGTTAAACAAAAATTTCAGGGAGGGCTGCAGCCCCATCAGCCCGCCCCCCCCATAAATACGCCCCTGATCCCAAAGATACAATACAAAAACATGACTCGGTCACGGCGGAGTTAAGACTTCAGGCTACTCAAATCCGCCGGCTACTGCGTGTGCTCTGGCCGGCCAAGTGAGGAACCATCTACACGCACGACTTAACCAAAGTAATACTTTTATATTAATACTATATAGGTATAAAATGTTTGTGTGTGTGTGTGTGTGTGTGTGTGTGTGGTTAAATAAAGTCAGACAAAATCAATGGAGACGTAGGCGCTGACACAATAAACCGGGAGAGGGAAGAGGGTTAAGATAAAACGCCGTTGGGAAACTGATTGCATTACCGATTTACGGCGAGAAAATTCAAAACGACTCGACTATTTTTCGTGTGTCGTCACCGTCATCGTGAACTACAACGTTTCACTTCACGCGGGCGACAATCGAACAAAGATACACGGATTTTGTATGTTTTCCGCTTGATTTTGTCACATTTCCGGCGCCCGCCCCCGCCGCTACAAGAACGTAGAGTCACGAGTATAGGTACCCGATTTTCTTCAACCGCCACCCGGACAAATGGTGACGACTCGACATACCGGCGTGCGTACGGCGAGAGTTTCAAATCGAGCGAGCCAGCGACCGTGTCGTATCGATCGCCCCGTACAGTCGTACACTCTGTCGTCATCCGTCGGCACAGCGAGTCGCCGTGGTCGTACATTATTGTCACCGCGCCGTTGAAATATCGTTCGACGATAAAACACACCCCGCGCACCGAGTTCGCCGCCGAACGCGTGAACTTTCTCAGTAATAAAATGTTCGTCGGTCATAACATTCTGTTTTATAATACGAGTGTATTTTCAGCGGTTTTTATGGACGACGACGGTTTCGTCTTCTTATTTCGGTTGGACGTTTTGTAACTTTTTACAACCACATATCCCCTTATCCTTTCATATATTTTTCGCCAACCGGTGCCGACACACGAGAATGATATTACATATTACAAAATCATTTGAGACAATGACGGCAATGATAAAAACAAAAATTTTCAGTGCAGGTTCCAACACACAATAATAAAATAATAGACGATGTCCACGGTTCATGAGCGGTCTGAATGCTATGATAATATATAGTAATAGAATCGGAAACATGCGAACGGAATGTCGAAGGCTTGGCAGATAACATAATTTCAGATCCTCTTTCCCATTTCATATTCCTTTTAGCCGCTGTAATTACTTAACTAATCGCCCTATACTTCGTATGATGAAACTGGCCAATGAGGACCCACAATCCCTTAGCATTTAGTCTAAATATTGTCTTTCTTTATAAAATATGTGTAATTTATTATTATTATTTTTTTTTTTTATTGCGAATTATTGTCAACAAAATCTATGTAATTGGGCTCGTCCCGTATTTAATATAAATAAATAAATAATTTCATATTTACCACTCGTATACACACATTTTATATTGTTTACCTTACCCGCCCATCTAATACATACATTATTAGCAAGAACACCGTAGCATAGTTAATAGTTTTTCGGTTAAATTCTCCAACTACGCCGCCGACTGCCCTCTCGCTACACGGGCATTGACTTTCGTCGTACTCCAAGACCGCCGACGCGTCTGTGCGCGTATTTCTCATTAACTCGAGTGCCGCTGATAATAACACGGTAACGGATAAGTGTAAGGCGGGGTCGGACATGAACTTTTAATGTACACACAGGGTGGCAATATGAAAGTAATTCGTCTCTGGTGTTACAGTTCGAACAGGAAAAAAAGGCTACACCCGGTAAATTTGATATATTTACAATTTACATGTTACTTTTTGTTGAAAAATGACAAATCATCCAGACACATGTCATGATGCACACTAGTGATGGGCAAAAGTGACTAATAACTACCGACTTAGTCGGTAGTGTTATATGACTAATTTAGTTACTCGAACATTTTTATTAGTCGACTATTTTTATTATTCGACTAATTATTATTAGTCAACTATTTTTATTATTCGACTAATTATTAATATTCGTATTATTTTTATTATTCGACTAGTTATTATTATTCGACTAATTATTATTATTTTTAAATCTTTGTAGTGTATGTGCCATCATCGGTATTTTTGTTTAACCAGTTTAAAATAGAAATACGACTACACACGACTACAATTTCTCTGAATTACCGAATAATCAGTACATAATTTTAGTCGGATAATATTATAAGTCGACTAATTTCATTTATTTATATTAGTCGGTAGAAAACATTTTAGTCGAATAATTAGTCGACTAATTTCATTTATTTGTATTAATTGGTCTTAAAAATTTTAGTCGAATAATTAGTCGGTAGTACGTGATGAAAACCGACTAATAGTCGGTAGTATCAAGTAGTCGTTCCTGCCCAACACTAATGCACACACAATCACACGTGATGTATAATAACACACACACACACACACACACACACATATATGTACATACCGAAATAATCGGACGGTGCGAGTCTGCCGACTTCAATCATAGTCTCCCCTTCCACTCGCTGTTGCAGGACGAGCGCCGTTCCTTCGACAATTATGTAAAAATCGTCTCCTTGTTCGCCTTGTCTGACGATCGTCTCACCGTCGTCGAACGACACAGGTTCTAATGCGTCAGCTACGGTCAGTCTCTCCCATTTATCAAGACTTTCTGTGAACATAACAAATAATACATTCGTGACTACCGTAGGTACAAAGATGTATCGTTATTATTCAATAACATTAAATTATTATTGGTAATAAACATTCAGCAATTTATAATATCATTATAGTTTGTATACATCGTACAAATGTTTTTTTGGAATTCGACTAATTAAAAAATTTAATAATTGCATACGATTTTTTATAGTTTGCTGCTAACAAAAAGTCATCTGAGGTTCTTTTCTAAATCAAAATCTTAAAACCCAGTCTTTTTTTTGTTAAAAAATAATCTTTTACATCTTATAAGCGTGCTTAAAACCTCGATAATATTAAGGATAATGTCGGAGGAAAATCTGTTCCGCTTCGACGACGTCTAAATGAGCGTTACACGTACTTCATCGTTTAAAAAACAATTTGGACCATCGTGATAATAATAATAATAATATAAATGAAAAAAGACAAGCAATTATTTCAAAATATTGCGTTATTTCGAGAAGGTTAGTTAAGGACATTATTTAAAAGTATTGGACCTCCTGCGCAACCTGTCAGAGCGCACAACTAGAGGTAAATCTCAAGGGCGCTTAAATGATAAAACTTTTTTTTTTTAATTATTTGTCACCGTTTCGGAGTATTTTAGTTTTTGAAAGAATATTAGGTAGGAAGTGAAGTAAGTGCACAAAGTTAGCACAACTTTCCAAAAACGTTTCAACAATTACTATACTTGGTCTTTACCAGCTTTACGTATAGCTGAATATAATTCACTAAATTAACGATGATAACATAAAAAAACCGAAACACGCATTGCATCAACCACACTGCACCGCAGAAATACTTTATCCAAGATACAACCTAAACTTTCAACGCTTATACAATATATGCGTTAATATTTTAATCAAAGTTAGGATAGCGTATAATATTTTGATTGGTTTTATTATAATACATTTTCCTGTCCTATAAAATATTAAGCTTGTAGTGCATTATATTACGTTAAAGTAATATAGTAGTTAAAATATTTACTTTCATAAATTATTCGCGAAAACAATTTATACCATGTTTTTAAAATATACAAAATTTATTTAAAATCATTGATTTCTTTTGAGTTAATTATATTTTATGAAATTATATTTAATAAAATATCATTAAATTTATATAGGTAAATGAAATTCGAATTTAACTTTTCATTGATTTGCACAGAAAAGAGATGGTTAATATTTATGAAAAAAATAAATCATTGATTATTGTAGGGACTATAGGCACACAATTTCTAAGAAACTAATTGAAAATTTCAAAAAACACTCGAAAGAGTATTGAATAGATTATCTAACCACCCAGATCCATACCAGGACCACAATTTCAATGTTAAAACGTATACTTATATACAGAAATATATTATACCACATATCTATAATTTAAAAATCGCAATCATAGTTCAAAATATTTCAATGTTCGAAGCGTCTTCTCATCGTAATCGAAATTAAATTTAAAAACTGTTTGGGCTCAAGGGCGGCGATTTCAATTCGGAAACATCATATCACTCGAAGCGGACGGGAGTGCGGTGAACAGTGATTTTCAACGGTGGCACGCAAAGGGAGGTATCGCTCCTTATACTGAAGTCACGCCACTGCAGATTACACTGACCCAGCCAATAACGGCTGACGTCGCAGGACTCATGTTGGATAAAATACACGAGTGATTTTGCTTTCCATCAAGATAAAATATAATATAAATGTATATACACACACAACGACTGACAAAATGGGTATCATACGGGCGGTCATGCTCGTCTATTTTGTGCACACACACACACACACACACACACACACACACACACACACACACACACACACACACACACACACACACACACACACACACACACACACACACACACACACACACACACACACACACACACACACACACACACACACACACACACACACACACACACACACACACACACACACACACACACACACACACACACACACACACACACACACACACACACACACACACACACACACACACACACGCAATTTATTTGGCGTGTGAACGTTTATATCAATCAAACCATATAACGATTAACGATCCGGATATAAAGTTCCGAAAAGCGGTCAAACGGTATTAATGTATTTCGCTCCCCCATCCCCTAAATGCTTAACACAGTACATCGCGTCTTAATATTTATCAAACTGCCAACAATCTACACACGAGCGCGAGTGCGGCAACGTACGAAAGCGGTATTTCGTTTCTTTCGCGGGCACAACTCGTTTTGCTGTCGGTTACTATACTGTACCGGCGGCGCCTCCGTAAGCGTAGGCGAGGTGTGACACACGTTTGTAATTAGAATTTCTCTCGAACACGGTTTAAAAACGAATTTCGACAACGGTTTGTACTTATTATAATTATTTCATTAATCACGTAACCACGTGACGACGTTATAATGTTATGAATGGGGGGAAAAAAAAAACATTTTTGTTTGGCGAGATTGAGTAGTAGACCAGAATAATGTTCGATTATCTTCATTCACGCCAATAAAAGTTTTATGTCACCCGAGGACGACGTTCACAACAATATACTTTGTTATGCCTATCATATTACTTGTTATCGATACGAACGCGATAAAAGAAAATCTCGAAATCTCCGTTTTCCTCGTATGACTCGAGTACCGCCCCGTCGGAGAATATAACGTTGTTACACAATAAACCCATCGGAACGACCGAGAGTATTCGATACGCACATACATATACTCGATTGATAAAATTTGCTTCATCCGAAAAAACTATTGATACATAAAAATCGCCACGCCCGACCCCACACCTCAACCGCTTTGAATACGACACGGCGCCAGTTGCGGCGCTATCGCGTCGGACGGCGACCTTCTTCCGAGGGATTTCACGACGATTGTTCGATTTCACGGATTTAATTTCTCCGATAGAACACGACTACGACAACAACAACGATATTACAGTCACAAAACACCGATGGCGTTCAACCGCGAAATAATGCGATCGTCACGACGCGTCGTGGTGATTATTACACGTCACCGACAGTTTCCCGTTTGCGAACGTGCAAAACAAACACTCGGAGATCGTAGCACCAAGTCTGCGAGCACATCTAATCCCGAAAGCGTTTGTACACGCCCGTTTTGTCGGTGACTTCTATACTATTCGTAGTATGTCGAACAAAAAACACGAACTGATTATCTACAGCGGTCTATAGGTCAAAGTACGACATTATACTATTTTAGGCACACTCTACAACTTCTGACAATGTGACGGCAATCGTCTGACCGTCGAGGTTATTATACAAAAAGCACACTTTTTTTTTTTTTAAGTGCCGTTTCAGTGTATAGGTTTTTTTGTACTGTCGAAATAGAAATAGACGGTTTAACCGAACAACGAATAATCATCAAATTTTTTGGGAAACTTGGAAAAACCTCACTACAAATGCATCAAATGGTAAGTGTCGTTTATGGAGATGATGCTCTGAAGAAAACAGCTCTTTTTAAGTGGATAAAGCGTTTCCAAGAGGGCCATGAAGACTGCAAAGACGATACGAGACCAGGACGTCCTTCAACCACTTGTAACGACCTAAACGTTGATCGTGTGCAGTCTCAATAGTGCTTTCCGATCGAAGAATAACAATCCGAATGTCGGCTGATACGCTAAGTATCGGAAAATCGTCTGTGCACACAATTTTGACGGAAAATTTAGGCTTGAAAAAATGTGTGCGAAAACTGTTCCAAAGCTGTTAACACCGGACCAAAAATTGAGGCGAAAAGAGTGGTGCATTGACTGGAAAAATTCAACGCACACTTCTAAATTTTCTTGAAAGGATTATCACTGGAGACGAGTCGTGGTTTTACGAGTACGATATCGAACTTAAAACTCAGATCATGGAGTAGAAGTGAAAAATGATCCCCGAACGAAAAAAAAAAGTCATAAAAGCCGGTAAAAAATTATGGTCATGTTAATCGTTTTTTTCGACTACCGACGTGGAATTGTGCATCATGAATATCTTCCTGCAGGACAATCTGTAAATGCTATTTTCTATGTGGAAATGCTGAAGCTGTTACAAGATCGTGTGCGACGTGTACGACCAAATTTGTTAGGAGAGGACAGGTGGATTTTGCATCACAATAATACGCCGGCTTATTCGTCTTTGCTGGTCCGTGAGTTTTTGGCCCGAAATTCAATCATAACCAAACCCAACACTCTACCAACCCCCATATCCTCCAGATTTAGCCCCCTGTGATTTTTTTTTTTGTTCCCGAAATGTAAAATGGTCATAAGGGGGTAGCATTGGGACGATGTAGAAATCATAAAGCGCGAAACGACAAGACAGCTGAAAAGCCTATAACTTCGGAAGACTTTGAAGGATGTTTTGAACAATGGAAACGAAGATGGGATAAATGCATCACTATGGACGGAGACTATTTTGAAGGGGATAAAATTTATTTATAATAAATTATGACAAATAAGTTTTATTTTAAAAGTTTGCGTATTTATTGGATATACCACGTATAATATGTATATAACGATCGCGTTAAAATTCATTTACGAAATTCTACAAATTCTCTCACGTGCGATAACACTTAAAACGAGGAAGCGTCTTATTACAATTATTAAGAATTCACTGTACGGTAGTTTCAACCGGGGGTTTAATTTTGCCCAGACTAATCCACCGGTGTGGTACAATAAATGCATTTAGAAATAAACATCACGTCCCGACCCGTGTAACTGTGTATACGTAGACTAAACTTATCTTATTTAGTTTGCACCGTGAACCGGCCAAAGTTAATATAACTCTTGGGTATGTAGTTTTTACCCATGCAGGCCAAACGTTCAATATATTATAGACTCCGCATTTTTTTCCGTTGTATATGATATCATAATATGATGATGTTTATTTTGTTTTTGATATATATTCGTCAATATCAAATGAAAAATGAATTGTTGTTTCTCAACAGTCCCGATATATATCTACAAATAAAACGCCATTGAACCAACGCGGAACAAAACAACTTTCAAAGAATACGACGCAGGCAAAAAAGTGTATTTATTCAAGGATCAAACAAACATTGAAATGCGAACATTTTTCAAAACAATAAATGGGCGCAATTTTAATTGAATTCATTCGCGATAAAAAAAAAAATACAAAGAAATATAATGACGGTAATAAAAGATCCGGTCAATGATTCCGTGACGCGAACTTAATTTCATTTAAATAGACGTATTTTCCAAATAATAATATAAATAAACAAAACAATACTATTTTTCACTTGATTAACGTTTCATTTGTTTCGGAATGATTTTGTTCGTACGAAAGTAAAGGGTTAAAACGTCGCTTTAGAATCAGACTTGATTGCAAATTTGTAAATATTGTTTATTTTCCTACAATAAGCAATGAAAATAACGTATAACATCTACTTTGTTGATTTAATGGCAAATATATTATGAATGCACCGAGTGATTTATAATATGTATACCTAATGTAGAGTGGAATTTGATCGTCATTATTATTACACAAAAACTTTGATTTAGATTTTGAGTGAGCCAAAAAATCTATTGGTATTACAATGACTATGTAGGTACATTCAATTTTTTATAAAAACACTTTTTTGGGCGGTTAACTAAATTCAAAAGATACATCCCTGCTATACTTAGTTCAAAAAATGTTATTTTATTGATACATACGAGATGTAACTTTTTCGTATTCCAAATAGTTTTTTCAAACGTAAAGAAAAACTTTCAAAAAATTCAGTTAAATCTGTAAAATATTCCGTAAAATAAATTTTCGTAGAATCGATTTTAATTATTTAGCCATGACTTCAAAATTAACAGCACTAGAAACTTGAAATATTCATTATATATTAAAAACAGGCTTTTACAACCTGGATACAAGTTTTTAAAAAATGTTACCACTTTTAAGTCAAATATAGAACTTTGAAAATGCCTTGTTTCAGAAAGTTTTTTACACAGTAAAATTTTTAATTCTCGATATTAAGACTTGAAAATAACTTCAAAAACCGTTATTCAAGGTTTTTTATTTTTGGATGTTTCGTTTAAAATTTCGACGGGTAAACTGCTCTTACGTCAAACTATAGGGATATAGGTGAGAAAAAAAACCTACCGACTAAAAACGGTAAAATGTGTAAACAGTTCATTATAATATTAAATTGAAACTTTGTTCAGAATCGTTTTACGATAAAAAAAAAAAGATTTATAGTTTCCGTAAAACTCTATGGATTTATCACCATTATATTATAATGTCAGAGGACGAACTTCTACTTTATTTCAATTTCGACTTAGGGGCATTTCCTGCAGTAAGAACGGTAATCTGGCAGGACGATAATCGCATCAAGCATAATAATGTACACATGAACAATACGTACAAGCCAGTGATCTGAAGTCGATCGTATTGAATCCTCGACTGCAATATTAACGACTGTAATCATAGGCCCACGATCGGTAAAACGTACGAGTAATCGATGTCTCGGCGATAATGAATCCGTTCCACGACTCACACGGCGGAACATTAACAACGTTCATTAATGTTACATGCAAACCAGATTTACGCGATGGTTGGATATTATTTACCCTCAAGGATTTCTCCACGGATGATCGGTAAAACTTACACTCACGGCGGTTTTTGTAACGCGCGTACCTATACGTAAGCCAATCGCCGAGCGGCGTACGATTAGAACTGCACGCAGAGGAAAACCCGAATTTTAACACCGCTTATTATACAGGTAAGTATACATGCCTATTACCTAAGTATATAATAAATATAAATTAATTTTGCAAAACTGACATAGGTAATTATACTACGTGCAAAAAAACAAGAACGCGGAGTCGTTATTATTTTTATTTTTTATTTATCATTATTATAACTTTGGCCGTCACCGGTTTATAACATAATGTGTACGTATATAATATATTTTCAGAATAATTAATTTAAAAAGAAATACATAGTAATACCGTGGTGGGAAAAATTAATGAGAAAATGTATTAACACGAATTAAGTAAGACGTCAATCACCTGACAATGAAACGGTGTTTCAATTTATATCCTATGACTAACAAAACTCATAATTATTATGGTTTAACGTTGAACGGTTTAAAATTTAATCAATTATTATTAGTGTTTTGTTTAAGAGAAATTGTTCATTAACCGTTTTAACTGTGTTGATTAATACTTACAAAAAGAGTTTATTTGAGATAACATTGCAGATAGGCGTGAAATATACGCAAAATAATCACAGATTAACTTTATACCGGCAACTATTGAACATTGTGTGTACCTTCCGTCCGAATCGGCCAAACTAAGAGAATACAGTAAAAACTGTCGGGGTCACGCGAGAAAATATGAGTACGGGAAAACGCGCGTCTTAAAAAAAAAATAACCTTGAGAAATCAAATCATTCTCGTGTGTTTTTTATCGTTTGATATGCGGTTCAGACGCTATACACTGACATTTGTGGGAAAAAAACAACAACAATTGAACGTCGCGTATTATATTATCTAAAATATAATAAGAGGCGCCGCCACCGAAAACGCGCGCCATAACGAAATACGTTCGGGGAACTCCTCGTTTCCACGAAGAGGCGGATTTTTTTACCCGGCCGACACGCGGTTTTCCACCATTTTATTATTACGACGCGTCCCGCGTACACTCGACACGCACACACACGCACACCCCGTATTGATATGTATCATTAATCACGAGGTGTATACACATTGTTCTACGGCGTTAAAACCGTGTGTATTGTACGCCGCGAGCCGGACGGTTTTCTTTAACGTCCTAAAAAAACAACAAAAAAACCAAAAACCAAAAAAAAAAAAAAAAGCGCGAAAAAAAACAACGTCGCACAAGACGCGCGGGCGGCGAATCGTTCCTCGCGCATATCCGGGGGTTAGGTTTTCCGCGACAGGATGAGGACCGTTGATTATATTATCCGTTTTTCCTGACCTCTTTTTACCCGGCGGCGCGGCCATTATAGAGGAGCCGGACGGTTCGCGCGCCACGAAGAAGAATGATTCCGTTTTCTTTTCAAGTCCGTCGGTCGGCGGGGAACGACGACGATACGCTTTAATTACACTCGCGTCCTATACACCTCCTACCCCGCGGGCCCCGCCACACGGCGCACGGTGCGCGAACGATAGCTAATATTTCCCTTGTAATTAATGGGGGTTAAATGCACACAATTGATTTCAATCAACATGACGACTAGACGAAATCTGGATCAAGGTTTTCCGTGTCGAGGAGTCATCCTTCTTTTCTGGTAGAAAAATGAAAATTATGTCAATATAATATAGAAGAAAATTAGCGTCACTTGACGTTAAACACACATTGCGAAAAAAATTATACATATTCCGCCGTTGACATTTAAAAAAAATCGTAAACTCTGTACCGTTATGGGGTATCGTGTATTTATATACGTTTGTTCGAGTTGTTTTTAAAAAAAGCGATGCTAATTACTATGGGTATAACGTTATTCTCTTTCGTTCTATTTTTTTTTCCATCAACATTTTTCAAAACATTATGCAATGAATGAAGGTTCATACGATTTTTTAAATAATTAAGTGCTCGAACTACAAGCATATATTAATTTATTGTTTTAATTTCTATTACGTTAAAAATTAGTTAAATAACTTAATCACTTCAGTAATTATAATGTTTTCATAATTTCATCGGCTAAAAAATGTTTTTTCGGTTTATTTTTTAATCTGAAAAATTACAAAATCGTATGGTTTTGTTTCAAATCATGATTTCGATGTGTTCAAAGTGATAGAATCATTATTTTATGTACATTATAATGTATAAAGTTATAATTTTCTTATGAAAGATTGATAAACTCGAAGAATTTTCATTTTTTGTTTTATTAAACGATTTTGCATCGATAATATTCTCACTTAAATGAAAATCTTTAGAAGCAATTCATACATTCCACTAAGATGGTGCAGTTTTAATTAAATGGCGTAAAAATATTATTACGTGAAGTATTTATATTTCGTAATTACATTGTTTTTATTATTTATTTTAGTAGATTATTATTATGGTTTTCACTCAGAAGTACTTTGTTAAACGCGTTGGTCACATTTTGTCTCAAAAATTTGTTTTTGCGTGAAACAAGTGAAATATTTATTCGTTTTTTTTATACGTAAATTAAATTTTTTGTAAAACTCTTTAAATTTTACAAGTGTTAAAAAACCTAACAATGTTTACAATACATAAACAAACAAAATTAGTATTTGCGGAGTAGAAAGGAAAATCTTAGTTAGGAGAACGAGCTACGCATACACACAAAATGTTGTTCAGTGTACACATTTTCCGTGAATGTAACAAAATGTCCTCAGGTGAAAATATAATTATTTCATAGAAAGTAATTTATATGTATGAACAAAAAAAGTACGATAACCTAATCTAAATTTAACTTCTTGAAGTCGAAATTCTCTTCTAACACGAAAAAACTCTTCACATAACATTATCAAATTATTATAAAAGTATGTACCAACGACATAATGTATACAAGATCAAATCAAAATGTACGGTTATGCAAATTTAGATATTTACAGTTGCACAACTACTATTTCTTTAGTATACCATAACATTAAATTGTTTTTTGTGTGAAGACTTAATTTACAGAAAAAATACAAATATATTTATAATTACATTTTAAATTATTTTAAATATATTTATACATAAGAACAAGTTTTGAAAGTTTATGTAAATAGGAAACGTAGTATAAACGTGAAATAGGATACGTTTGAAGAGCATTGAATGAAACTTGAGAAAACTTATTTAAAATTTTAGTTCAAATACTAGAGGAAACAATCTTAAAAAGTGTATAGATTTACTTAAACAATTTACTTAGATAATAACGAGAAATATTTTAAGATTTTATCCGATGCGTTTTCAAAAGAAATATACATATACCTAATATACTTTATAAAGTAAACTATTCAAACAATGTCAATTAAAATTAAATACGGAACTTAGTAAAATCAGTAAGATATGTGTTACTCTACTAAATAAATACAATATAAGTTATCCGTGGAAAATTTCAAAAGTAATTTATGGTAACAATTTTGATTCTATTTCATTTAATTTAAATAATATTTTTGAAAATTATTAAATTAATATGTTATATAATATTCTATGTTTAATATTCATATACATATTCTATGTTTAATAAAATATGCAAATTATACATATTTTAATTTTAAACAAAACAACTTAGACTTTTAACACGAAATATCATTATATTGTGTGTTTTCTTTTAATAAAGATTAAAACGGCCGAAAAGGACATTAATTTGCATTAAAACATATAATGCCTTAAATAATTCAAGCAAAAAAAGTTCAATTAAATTTCAGTTTTGTAAATTAAAATAATGAAAATAGTGTTGACATGTTTTATGCTTAACTATACTTAGTTTTTTGGTTTTAATCAAATATACATATAACATACGCGAGATAATAATACATAATCTCATGTATTTAAAAAATAAAGCAAATATTTCAATTCATTATTTTATTATAAAGTATGAATTAGCAGAGAAAAAATATTTTTTCACGATTCTATCATAAAAATATAATTTAAAGTACAAAAAACAACATTAAATTAAAATAATTTATAGTTAAACAATAATTGATAAACGTTATGGGTATTTAATAAAAATTATTCTGATATAATTCATAATTCGGTATTTTTATAAACACTATAATGTATTTAATTCATACGAAAAATCAAAAAAGGAAATATTACTAAATTATTTTTTATTCTTTGAAGATGATTAAAATCATTTTAACAAATTAATTACTGAATTTTTTGTTATTGTTATACTTATATACATAAGTAATAATGAATTCATGAAAAGTACTATCAACTATGTCAAAGCCGATTATTAATAATGAAAATTCATCATAAGCAAGAATTATACCCCGCACTGATATGATAAAAATGTACAATTTAATTTAAAACGAAAATATATTTTAACAATAATGTAGTCATGCAACATTTAATAACAATTGAATCAATTGATATTTTATCGAGATATTAGATTATAATCAGTATGGATAAGACATTAAATTAAAAACATATTTTATTTAAAAATTGTAATTATCTAATGGAGATTTTCAGCTGGAAAACAAATTTTGTGCTCGGAGGTTTAAGTGAGCAGACAGAATCCCATCCTATAGGTTTTATGTGTTTTTATACGACCAACATCATATTGACGAAGTTTTATTTCGAACGAATTCATGAAAAAAAATCGAATAATTATTATTACATGAGAATTTTTCTCCCCACGCGGTTAATATACAGAAATGCGTATTTACTATTTTTGACAGCGCGACAGTCGCAGAGGTGGAATAAAATAACGAAAGGTTGAAATCGTTGCGGTGAACCAAGATCACTTTATTAGCCGAAGCGGCGAAGAGGGATCGACGAGATTGAAATCTCATTCATCAAGTTCTGAGATACCGGTACATCGTCTTAAAAGTGCAATCTACGATACACACACACACACACACACACACACACACACACACACACACACACACACACACACACACACACACACACACACACACACACACACACACACACACACACACACACACACACACACACACAAAACACATACGTGCGCATGCGCGCACATACCAGTAATTAGGGGCAGATTGGCACATTTTTTCACCTCAAGAAATACGAATCGAACAAGCTCGTAAATAAAACTTTTTTGGTACACAGAAAAATAGACGTTATTTTGTTTTACAACACATACAAAGTATTATTCTGGTTTGTGGTATTTTCTTTAACTTTAATTAAAAAAAAAAAAAAAAAACACAACACAACACAATTAATAGTTTAAAAAGTTAATATTAGATGATAAAGCTTTTTATTTGTATTTTTTTAATACGGCAATATATTTAAAATACTACAACTTCTTAATAATTAAGTTCTCTATGAAGTAATTCACTTTTATTTTTCAATTGTTTAACTATTTGATCAGAATCAATATTTTATTTTATTTTATTTTATTTTTATTAATACGGGCTTAAACCCAAAGTACAGTGGTAGTAAATAGAACATGACAATTTAATTTTTAAGTATAAATAGTAAAAATCAGGTATGTGTGATGCGGAACCAGATGTCAAGGTTAGGGTAAAAAAGTAGTGTGCATATTAGCAAGGCGCATCGAACGGTGAAGTGGATTATTGGAGCTATAATTAGTTGCGCGCATAGGGATAGCAAAGGTGGCAGTGGAACGGGTCCGACGAGGAGGAACGTGGAAGTTAATGAGGGATAGGAGCGCAGGCGCGTCAGAAGGACCACCGATAAGGTTTTTAAGAAGTTTTAAGTTTAATGTAGCTCTTCTATCGGCTAGCGTAGAAAGTTGAAGCTTACGGAGCACTGGTGTGTAGTCATGCATCGGATGGGGGATATTCAAAACATACCCAGCATAGGACAGAAAGCGCCTTTGGACTCGTTCAATTAAGGCAGAATCGGAGGCTGTGTGAGGATCCCACAGAACGGAACCATACATAAAAGCTTCTAATTTATCTTCGTTCATTGTATTTCCAAACGAATTTTAAATACTTTTCAATCTTAAAATGAACGTTCACAAGCCACCAAATTCATAAATAAATAACTCAACTGCAATTATAAAATACCGAGTTTACCATAAATATATAATAGTTTTACTAAAAACTCATACTACCAAGGTAATATTGTTATTTTACCATATATAATAATTATAAAATTAATTAAAATATTATTTTAAACATAACCTGAGTGTAACGACGATTAAAGTAATAACCCACTATCCGATTTGTAAATTAAGAAATTAAAACACTGACATCTAGACACAATATATCTTTTTTATTCGCGTACAACAATTATTATTATTGTTTTCCTTAAAATTCTCTCCGAAAAATAATTCCGATTACTCGCCAAATACACGTAAAAATATTATAGTGTCGGCTGTTTTGACCGTGCAGTGATTTGCGGGGACATCCCCTCGAAGAGTTGGGCGAACTACACAGAATAAGCACGCGAAACGTCGTCAACCGCGACGGATTTTTCGGTTCGAGACGTTTCCGCCGGCATCACTTGTGCACTACAATAATAGGTTTATTCCAACACGGGATTTGGGATTAGTTGCCGACTGATCCGTGATTGATTTACTGCGCATGCGTTAATGTGGATTGATCACGGACTCAGAGCTCTGTTGAAACGCTTTTCGGATTTTCAATGATAATAAATAAGATATGAAATTTTTTTTTTTAATTTTTTTTTATATTTCTGTGTGTTGTTGCTCTTAATAAAAACACAATGAGCGATTTTGATGATTCGGATGAATATCTTGAATCTAGTTGTTCATCTGACGACGGATTGAATTTAATCACTGTCCCTCAAATAAGGAACGAACATATTACTATGTACATACCTTCCATTTTAAATGTTTTACATTTATAATTATAATATATTTTTTTTATTAAATTAATTAATATTTATTTTACTAAACATAAAATAGTTTATACGATACGTCGTGAAACAAAAAAAAATAGTTGATAAACGTTACATGAAAATTCAAACGCGAATAATTGATTACACGAATGATAAATATATTAAATATTAATAGTTTCTCTGACTATTAGTCCCCGTCGGAATCAGCGGACTGTTTTGCTTTTGATTGTCCACAACCGATCCTAAAACCGGTCTAATGAAGTGTTGGAACAACCGCCTGATAGTTTGAGTTTGCGTTTAGGGTGAGTCGGAATTGTTGATCTATATTCCTCAGACGCGAACATAAATATTGCATAGGTCGCGTTGTCGTAATGTCCAATATAGTTGGAATTAATTTTTTATTTTTCTTCGTTTTGATGCAATAATTAAAATAATAATATTAATAACGAAACACAACAATGTGACACAAGGAAACGGATTCTCTCGTCGTCGGGGTTTCTCAACTGGGTCGTCGCCGTTGTAGTCGTACACCATAGTGACTCGAATAGTGTTTTTGTGTAACTGCTATATATACGGCGACCGGCTGTCGGCGCGCGCGGTTAATTGATTGCGCATATGAATTAACGTCGGTCGGCGCGACATCGGGACGACGAGTGACTCCGCAATGGAAAATACAGAAAAACTAGTCGATACTCGGGTGACGCTGTGGCAAACGTATCTACCGTTTTTTTTTTCAGTCTCGCTGTATAGTTGCAGTCAGAATTGGACGGCTTAATTTGGCATTTACCCTTAGCACTGCATGTACATTATATGTACGGTGGGCCACGAAATATGGAAAAACGTCTGTTTTATTCGATATTTTCATTTTTTGTTTTTTTTTTTTTTTTTAGATTTTCATTGAAACGAATATTGTATTGGTTTTATAATAATGCGTGTTTTTTTTTAATATGCGTTTTATCACTTTTTAGATTAGTAATAATAGTCCGAAAATTTCATCAAGCATCTCTAAAGATCAGAAATGTTATCTAGTTGATACTTAAATGATGTTATTTTTCTCTATTCTCAATATTTGTTCCGATCGTATTGAAAAACAACCTAAATTTTGAGCAAAAAACGGTACAATTTCCGTTAGACAAGATTTACATAAAGTCTATTTAGCCTATTTAGCCATTCGTAGAAAATAAAAAACATTACTTTAATAAAGGTTAAAAATATTGAATAGAACAAAAATTATTCTATACGTCTGATATTTGTATAACGCTTTGTATATTATGAAGAAACGCACACCAACGAAACATAAATTATACGTCTATTAAAATGTTGTTGACCAGTAGCGGCTCGCGGGTAAATATTTGAGGGAGACTGAATATTTAAACTGACATTTTCAAACATATTTACTCTTATAATATTACATTCTTGTTCATAAAAGGTTACGTGTCGGACAATTACATTTAAATTTTTAATTCATTTAAGCTATATGACTGTAAAAAAAACATTTGAAGATATCGTCTTTTCAGTTATTGAAAATTATTTATCCATATAAAACAGATACTAAAAACCAATTATTAAAAAGGCAACTATGTATGCCACCGACAGGTTGCACACATTGCCGTGATGACGAGAGTAATGTCGTACAATCTGATCATCTCGGATTCAATATCGTGAATAGTTCATACTACCCGATCCCCTTTACGAAACCTAATACAAAAAAAAAACAAAATTTAATTATTTTTCAATTTAATTAAAATATTTCTACGAATTCTAATTTTTCATAGATTACTCGTATTATTTATCAGTAGATCGTGCTTTTTTGCATGGGAAGACGCAGTTTCATAGGTCCCCTAATAGGCCAACTCTGTCGTTGTATTGATATCGACAAGATATCGATTCCTTGTTTTGTTTTTAATTAAAATAGTATTAAGATTTGTGCGAGTTTGGCGAATATCGATAACGATATCAGTCGGGAAATTAAGAAGTTATTATTCCAACGACAACTCTGAAGGACGATATGGCCGCAGAGAATACGTATCTAATTTTTTTTTTTTATTGTCAGAAAAGATAATATACAATCTGTTATAATTTTTTTTACAATAAGCAATTTTGATAAAATATTTACAAGTCATGGTGGCGTGAGTCAAGGGGGTGCCACTGTGACACTACTTCAATTGGGAGATTTTATTTATTATTTATTATTTAATGTTCAGTTTTTTTTTTCAGGTCACGTGGCCTATTCCGTTTGAGACGAGTTGGGTTATTGGGAAGTGTGAGAAAGGAGAGATTAGCGATGAGAATATTGGGATAATTAAAAGTATTTTTATGAAATTTTTTATAGTGACTGGATGCAAGAGTGAGGAGGTACTTATAACGTACCTACTTATAACGAAAATCATAGGTTGAACGATAAAGAAACACGCACAATTCAGTTTATCTCATCACTAGAATAACAACGAGAAATTACGAACCATTGGTTTTATTTTTATACTTATAAACTTGAATTGCCAATTGAGCGTATCATATTTGGTCGTAACAATCTCGCGTTGTTAAATTGATCGTTTAATGTCGTTGTAGTTTTTATCGGACATCGTGGGGATGTTGTTTCGGGATTCTTTCGCGAATAGAGAAAGCCGAGGTACAATAAAAAAGTCTTTATGTCATGATACCATCAGTTTTGATTATCACCCAACCCTTCTCGCAACGCGATCTAAGCTCCGCCGCCGACAAACCAAGACGTCAGCGAAGATTTTATTGTATCTACGAAAAAAAAAAATATACATGATCCGTTTTAGAAATTCGAATTAATCGTAACGCAATATCGCTGGGTCGTGCAGTAATAAACGCGCCGGGGTTAAACCGCGACAACGTTAAATCGTCGAAGTCGTAAAAGCATTGTAATTTTTTGTGACCGAAAAAATAACAATTTCGGTACTGTTGAGAAAAAGAGCTAAGACAAATTTAAAATTTTAGTCCAAAAGACATCATTTAGACTTGATGAAAATGTAACGATGAGATTAATGGAACACTAATCGACTTATTAAACTCGTAATGATTTAAGTGAGTCGTTGGGTATTAAGCCCATGACGTTTACGGTCTAAAAAAGGTAAGGTGGTCGTAAAAATAATTGAGTTTAATTGCAGTCTTTTACGCGGTTTTTATTGAGTACAATAATGAAATTATATAATAAGGGCAGCCACAGCATAAAATGATATGATATCGTATACGATGGGCGTATGATATTTTCTCTCTTAATAACTCGTCTAATTTCAAATGCGTTTCGGTAGTATATATACAATAAAAGCCGCAATAAGTAATATCTCAGCATACCATCCCCGTTGTTACCGCCACAACTGTCATAGCTACCAAATCTACAATACAACGGAGATATATATATATATATATATATATAGTATTATTATTATTGGTCAAACGACTCAGATAATGCACGTATGTGAGCACACTGTATATAGACACGGTAGGGTATGTATATATACGAGTATACGACGTACGTGTACACGCAGAAGTATTTGCAGTACGCCTACGTGGACCGAGATGAACTTACCTAGAATGGAGACACGTGACAAGAATTCCTCGTACATTTTCCTCTTCCGGATCGTCGACCCCATGAGTATTCTCCGGTAACTGTCTCGGTCCAGACCCCAGAGCTTCATGTCTGTCTTAGCGCGGACCGTGGCCGCCCGCGGTGTACCGTGAATCAAAGCCAATTCGCCAAAACTCCCGCCTTCGCCGATCACTGTCACCAATTCCGAGTTCACGTACACCTGGATTACATAACGCGTGCAGTTGAGCGGACTCGCCGAGAAGAAAATAAAGATAGAAGTGGTGAACGAAAGGGAAAACAAATAAAATAAAAGACCAAACTATCGAAAACAAGCGACGGAGTAAAATGTATCGATATATCATATTATTATGTATTACCTCGACTTCACCAACGTCGATTACGTAAAAATTGTCTCCCTCGTCACCCTGTTGAATGATTGATTCGCCCTGTAGAAACGTGACCGGGAACATGGCGTCGAAAATGTCCGACCGTTCGTTCTCGTCGAGGTGGGAGAACAGTATATTTTTGGCAATTGCTTTTGACAGGGCCGCCATTGTTTTGTAATCTTTTGGCACTACCTGAAACGTATAGGTACAGGACGATAAAGATTATTTTTTAATTATTATTGTGCTGGTTAACTAATTTTTCCTAACAGCATACATTGATTTAACATAAAATTGATATAAAATATAATATATTGTTTTCTTAACTTTTATGTTTAAAATGACGGTGAGACATTATTTAGATGTGATGTTAATTTTATCATGTCCGGAGTTTAAGCAAATCAATTATAAAATACAAAAATATACAATTATGTATCAGTTTTTAAATTTTTTAAATTAAACAAACTTTAAAAAAAATAAAATGCATCAGACGAATGATATTATATTCTATAAATACATATAGATACTTAAATAAAATGTAGAAAGTGAAAAAATAAAATCTACAAAGGCACTCCAATAGAATTATGACTTTCACTTTATCTTTGTTCTACGCTGTAATAACTTATGTTCATCTTATTTGCAAAGTGATAAAATTCACGCGATAAACATAATCACTGTTAACATATAGGTATTTTAATGAGTAAAATGAAGAAAGTGTTGGTTTTACAATGATATATTCCCCCCTTTTTTATTTATGTACCTATTTTTTGGATAATAATAGCGATCCAAAAGTTACGTTTAGACATTTTTCTCTCAATGTACTTAAAAGATGTCATTTTTCAGTATTTTTTAAAGTTTTTTTTTAATATTTGGAATATTTTTTGTGTAGCCTTAATAATAATAATAATTTCGAAATAATTGGTTAATACTATTTTTTGTTGTGACTTAAAGGGTTTAATTTAAGGTAAAATAGGTTATTTTCATAAATGTAACTAAACTCACATAGATTATTCTGTTACTATTACAAAACTCAAATCCTTTTACTTAATAAAATATATTAATGAGTCTAATATAAAAAAAAAAAAAATCAACAAAGTATCTAATACTATTATTCGCTGAGTTCTCTTTAGGATCAATTTTCTATATCAAATCATTAATTTATCATTAATTTAAAGTTTAAAATATCATACAACTACACTATAATCTTAAAAAGATCATGTTAAGTACTTTACATGATGGAGCTTTAAAATCTTACATCCACCACTATTATCATACCAGCTTTTTAAAGTTTTTAAAGTTAGTGGTATTTTTGAAGTTATAATGAATGTTTCTTATGTTCATTCTTTCAAACGATTTTTCTGGTGTGATGAAAGTAAAACATAAGAAGGTAAAAAATACTTTGTTCAAACAAAACTAATATATAATATTATCTCAATTTTACAATTATATTGCATACTTTTTAATTGAATTTCAGGAGCACATCCTTCACCATGTAGATTATTACAATGATTATTGTATTTTAGATTCTGGATGAAACAAATGAACGGTTTTACAATAATGTTTTTTTCTGTAAACTATTTTTTTGGGTGATTAAAATGCTCCAAAAGTTTCATCAAGCAACTTAAAGATCAAGAATTGCAACCGTATTATACTTTGAACAGATCATTTTTTCTAACTTTGATCATTTTTCCAGCAATGTGGAAAAAGTGAGGAAAAACCAAGTAAAAACGGTAAAACGACACTTCTATTAAATCGATTTTAGTTATTTAGTCATAACTCGAAAAGTAATGTTGCTAGAAGCTTCAAGTTTTTACCACATATTAATGGTATAGGTACTGATACAATTTTACGAAAATTTCAACAAAACTAACCAATTTTGGCCAAAAAATAGAAAAAATACCTTATTTTGTTCAAGTTTATCTGGAAATTTTTTTTTTAATATTTGACAAAAATTTTTGAAAATTTGATAATATGATTATACTCATGCACTTAAGTAACAATACTGAAATAATTTCAAAAATTGTGACTTAAGATTTTTTTATAAGCGTTTAAGTAAATTATTATATGATTTTTACGGCATCAAATATTCAATGTGACCCTGTGCCTTTGCGGCGTGGTGGGAGAGTCGACAGTGTCGTATCGCCGTTTCCCGTGTTGGTGGTTGACTAGGTGTAGACTGGTCGCTGTGGTGCCTGTACTTCGTACTGGCTGCCATTGCGTACCGTGTCAAATGTCAATTTGCAACTTGAAATGTTTATTCAAAAAAATTGATTATTCTAATCATTATAAAATTTTGGGTGCGGATGGAAAAATATAATTTTAGTTTTTTTTTTTTTTTTGGAAAAAATGTTCTCCTTTGTTCAGGATAACATTTTAAACGGTTTTAGTAAAAAAAAAATCTTAACGACAATTAACCTAAAAATGGTTAAATATATTAATATTAATATATTTTAGACTGGAGACTTGCTCTGAATCGTTTAACTAAAGAAATGATTTATTATTCTTTAAAACTCAATACGCTCGTCACCATTGTCTTGCCCGAGGAGCAATGAATAGCCCATGGTGCGAAGTAAGCCGGTTTTTTTTATTATTATTATTATTATTATTGTAGAATTGTGTACCTACTTTTATATGTCATGAAATATAATTTTTGCAAACAAAATAATAATAACATCGGTAATGATGGTAATGATCCAAGTAACAAATAGGAATAGAGAATAAACTTTCGACAGACAGTGTGAAATGCCATAAAATGTGCTCTTTTAACTAAATGTTTAAAATTTAAAACTTTATCGCTATAAATATCAACTGAAAACTTTTATTCATACTTAAAAGCGTTTGTGAAATTGAAAACTCAAGGTTTTTTCGATTCATATATATATATTTAAAAGTATTTTTTGTAAATAAAACGGATCCTTAAAACTATTATCAGTTTACAGTTCTTGTCGTTGCACTGATGTAAAAAACGACTAGAAATAATATGTATAAACAACGTACTGCTGGAATACTGGTGGATATATTTAATCACCGTTGCAAACAAATTTCTTCAAGGATAAAATATAACCTAGGTTAAATGGTAAATGTAATACACTGCGGTGTATTTTACACGATCTACTGTGATGATTAAGAGGGGTGGTTTTATAATTAAGGGTTGTTTCAAAATCTGTATTTTAAATTGGGGTTAATTTTTTTGTAAATATTTTTAGAAGGTGATATCGAAAAAAACTCGTCCACCGTGTTTATATACTATATAAACAGTCTAGTGTCTAAAATATTAGTACCATTAAAGAGGACTGTGATGTGTTTTTATGTCGCTACTTACATAAAGATAAATTGTAAAAGCTTAGAGCCCACAGCGGGTCGAACACTCGTATGTTCTCGGTAAAGGTTTACAAAACAAAACAAAAAACAGATGAAATAAGCCGAAATATAAAGGTTTTTTTTTAGTTTTTATTCGTAACGCCATAATTTTAGAGTTGAACATTTCGGAGAGAATTGGTGCGACATACTGACACTTTACATACCAACATATTTTTCCATGAGAACAAAACGCTTAGCTGGTACGCAACTATAATATTTATGTGCCGTTTTATTATTATACGAAGTAGATCAATGTATTTAATTTAAATTATTTTGCCGGTAAAAGTATCTCTAAAAAATTCAAATATATTAAATCCACCTAAAATCAACGTTAACTAAACAAGAATTTAGGACTTGTCATAAAAAAAAAAAAAAAACATTTTAAATTGTATATATATATATATTGTAAACATACAAAATTATAAAAAAAAAGGATGTTGAAAAATAATCTCGAATATATAATTTATTGTAATACTATTGAATGTTTTAATTTAACAACTGGCATAACGCTGAGCGTAATAGCGTAATATGACATAGTATTTTAAGTATGACTCGTAAATCAAATATAGATATTGTTGCCGAAAACCCAAATCATTATATGCCATTGAATTTTTAAGTAATTTAGGTTCTTTTAAATGCAAAGAAAAATAAAAAAAACCACTTAGTAGCTAGTGGAATCATAGAAAGAAGAAATAATAAGTAAACAAATAAATCAAATCTTAACTATGTGCCAGCCATTATTCGATATTTTTTGAAACCATGAAGTATATGAAGGCGAGGAGGGGATGGGTTTTATTGAATTTTCAATAAAATTAAAAATAATAACACGTAGGCAGACAATAACTACAACACAAACTTGCTTTATATGCTCAATAAGATAGCAAATACAAATTAGTAAGTTATTCGAATATAAATACTGCAAGTTTATCATTATTATTATTTAGATTCACCTTCAAAACTTTTAAGTTGGCAAAAGAATAAATGAATTTAAATTTTGTTTTTAATTTCAGAAAATTGTTTACAAGTAGACATTTCTAATTTTAAATGAGATTACAGTAACTGTGATTAAGTAAGCGGTGGGACGAATAAAGAATAAATATTAATCGAACAAAAATTATTCCCTTACATTTGAATCAGAAATTAATAGGTCAGTTTACTCCTAAGTCGGCTCATATTACAGTTTGATGAAGCGGAACGTAAAGTAGTTTGTACGATGCACGTATGGATTATAGACAGACAACTTCATGTATCCGCGTCCTTTTAATATATATTTTTTTTTTTATCGGTATACAAATCACTTAAATTGATTGCGGATAATTATTAATAGATTTTAATTTATAGACGCGAATTTAATGATGCAATTTATGATTTAATATGAGAATAAAGGTCAAGTTGTCAAGAATAACACGGAGAACTATAGAGCACGTCATACGAAGTATCTATCGAGTATTTCAGCCACGATTCTACGGCTGTGATACTTTCACTCTCGGCGCAAAATAATAATACACATACACATCCGTGAACAAAAATACCAGTCATCTTAATAGTTGACCTTTGATGTTACTCTTAACTATATTAATATTACTGGCGATCACGCGACTGGGTGGTATTAGAATATATATATATACAATGAGGTAACAATATAACTATAACGAGTTATTATTATTATTATTAGGCTAATGAGAAAAATATTGAATACGTAGGTACCTAATAATTAATGATTTTAGTAGTTAATCTCAATCACTGATAACACATTTTCAAACACCAGAAAAACAGAACGTCCCATAAATGTAGTTTTGAACATGTTCATACATCTACACGGATATCCTTCCCGTTGTCCGTAATAATTTCAGCCTGCACACACAGGAACCTTGGGCGCGGCGGAATCCTTCGCGGCGAACGGTCAGTTATGACTCGTGAACCTCAGACATCAGTAATTATACGAGGCGCATTTGACACGAAAACAGGAAAAATTACATTCACAATTATTCGCGTTTACTGTTAGACGGAGCATGCGAATACACACACACACAGTTCTTAACGATGCGTTAACAAGATCAATTAGTTTTTACGATTGTCCACGTTGCGCAATCCAATCCGCGTATACCTTATAATCCGCTTTGGACAACGCAACATAATAATTATGTATTACTACCCCGCCACCGCCGTTGTCGTGTGGAACGTAGTATTATCATACACACAGTTTTGAGTATCGAACGAGCGAAATATCCAAAACAAAATTATTTCCAACGTATTAACTTTCAAGCCGACGCACGACGACGGCGCGACAGTCGATTTCCAAACATACTTCTCTCTCCGCTTCAGCCCAAGTCACGTTTCGTCATTTCACATTGTAATAGTCATAACTAGGGAACGGATTTGAATGCAAATTGCATTTTTTTCTGAATGTCCGAAAACATTGGTTTCCAAGCAAAAAGTTCATTTCATACATCTAAGAATTAAAAAATGTAACATTTATTTTGCATTTTTTCGCATTTTTAAGACTTTAATGCATTTTTAGAGCATTTTTTGAAATTTTTAGTGCATTTTGTGGATTTTAAGTCATTTTTTCAACATTTTTTCCACATTCATTCTAAAAAAAATTAAAATACCTAAATATGTATTATGTTACGAAATTACGAAATTATTGTTGACACGTGTAGACACAAAATATATACATATTACAATATTACAACAGATTATTACCCACATTAAGGTAAAGATAAGATACGATAAACTATTTATTTAAATTGTAATTTTGTATTGCACTGTTGAATGCAACATCTCGAAATAATACAATATCTGAAGAACTAACTGCTGATGATATGGATCATATGAAGTTTGCATCTATGACGTCAGTTGACGTGGAACGAAGTTTCTCGAGATACAAAACAATACTGGCCGATAACCATCGAATATTTCTGTTTGACAATATTAAGCAACACCTGATAATACAATGCTATGAAACAAAAGGTAAAAGTATAACGAATATACCTATCTAAATGGTATACCTATTAATTTTTTTATTTTTTAGGGTAAGAAGAAGATGGACAGAAGATAATTGAAAGTTAATTAATTTAGGTTGTATTGTATTTAAATATTTTTTATTCGATTTTTCATAATAATAAGTTTTTTTTATAAGTTTTAAATTCAAAATTTAGTTTTTATAGAATATAAACCCATTTTTAAAGTTTTTTAGGTCATTTTTTTAGTGCATTTTTTGATGTTAAAGCATTTTTTTAAGGCATCAAATCGTATTTTTTTAAGGCATTTTTCTTGTTTTTTAGAGCATTTAAATCCGTTCCCTAGTCATAACCGTAGGTAGAACACATGTACCGTACGCAAAACAGCGAATATTATACGTAATTTCATTTAGCGAAAAAAAAGATCGTGTTTGTTTTCGGGAAACAGACACGCGCAAGTATTAATCTCGCAATTTTATCAACGGTCAAGTGCGCCGCGACGAAACGTACCACCACAATAATGACGTGTACACGATATACATCCATCCGTGTGTACACTGTGACGCATTATTATTCGAGCAATGTCACATTCGTGTCTTCGCGAGCGTAGACACGCGAAATAACGATTTACTATTAAACACGCGTTTCACACTCACTTTCTTGACATAGCTAGTGGCTTCCTCCTCGGACACGTGCTCGGCCGATATACCGCCTCTCCGCCGGATGGACTGTTGGACGTGGCTGGCGGGACCGCCGGACGCGGGGGCCGCGTGGAAGAACTCGTCGGTTTCCCCGTGCTGGCTGTCGCTCCCCTGCTCTTGTTCCTGCGAGACAAGAAAAAACCCAAACGATTGAAACACACACCGTAAAATGCACAACGTCATAACGTACGTACGATAATAGCATTAAAAATAGGTAACAATAATACCAAGCGTACCAGGTATACGTGCGGTACGCCGGTTTTTAATGATATAAATTTATCATGTATACATATTTATTATGGAGTGAGTAGATCAAAGAGAAAAGTGTGTATACGTACATACTACCTATACGTACGTTAATATATGTGTATGTGTGTGTGTGTGTGTGTGTGTGTGTGTGTGTGTGTGTGTGTGTGTGTGTGTGTGTGTGTGTGTGTGTATGTGTGTCATAATATACCCAAACACACACGCAAACGATTACAAATATAAAACACACCCTCCTAGCCATGACTCCCACACTATACATTGTAATATAGTGTACAACCGTGTTTAATATGATTTCCAGTCGATCGGCTGACATCAAACAAAACTTGTTTATCCTGTAATATTTGGGTCAATAAACAATGTGTATTAAAATTCGCGCAAAAGAATTAGGGTTGAATAATCAACATTAACACACATCGCATAGCGTATTATGAACGATCGTTGACAACAGAGCAATCATATATAATCGTGTCGGGGGAAAATTATAAAATTTTTATTTTTCACTTAGGTTAGACTATTGCGCGTAGTGTAAAATATATTGATCGATAACTGCAGAGTATAATGATTTTGGGTTTCGTTTTTCAGTAAGAGGGTTTGTATCCTCGTGCCGATCGTACATCCGAACAAAATTATAATTATGTGTTTCGTTTAATTTATGGTAACAAAACGTTAGCGAATGGTACGAAATATCAGTGTCTATTTAAAATGTTATTTTAAGACGAACCACGTTTATATTACGCGCTTTAAACGACGAAGCGAAGGAACCCCTATACATTACATCAGCGGTTCTCAACCTGGGGAACAAGTACCCCTAGGGGTACGTGACACAATCTGAAGGGGTACGCGAAAAAAAATCGAGTAATGGCGAAAAAAGTGAAATTTAATGTAACTGAAATAGTTTGCTATTAATGAAATATAATTAAAGAATTTAATAATTGTGTACTTATTACAGTACGAATAGTCTGCTATGTTATATGTTATTAATGCGATACGGTTTTATCGTTTTAGTATAAACACTATAAAATGTAATAATTCAATAGGTAGTAGATAAATTTTTGTATATTATTTTCAGACAATTTCTCCTCTATGAAACTGATATCACTAAATCCTATCACAAGATATCAAAAAACAAGTTATTCAACATTTGAATGGGCTCATAGCAGCTTTTGAAAAATACTTTCCTACACGTGAAAAAGAAGACCATTGGACCGCATTCCTTTTTAGTGAAAACTATTTCAAGTCTGCAATTTTATCAGTACAAAAAAAAAAAAGAAAAACTAATAGAACTAAAAACGGATTCTTCACTTGAGGCAGCATTTGAAGAGAAATCTTTTATCGCCTTTTGGGCTGATGTGAAAGAAGAATATCCTGAGTCATCATGCAATGCATTCAATGTTCTGTTACCATTCACAAGCACAGTGTAGGTAGAAAGGACCTTTTCTACGTAAACGTTCATAAAAAATAAGTATCTTAATAAACTGTCTGTAAGTTCAGACTTACGAGTTTATTTGCCACGTGTGGAACCAGATTTCAAAAAATTAAGTTCAAGCAAACTAGCTCAAGGTTCACATTAAAATTAAACTGTTAAGTTGATATAATTATTTTTAAGCAAATTGTATGGCGCAAGCTAATATTAAAACAAATAAATATTTCCAAATTTTTCTTTAAAATTAATATTATTATTATTATTATTTTCCATTATGTATATTCCAAATTTGGGGAACGTGAAATAGCGGTGTTAGGTCAAGGGGTACTTGAATGAAAAAAGGCTGAGAACCGCTGCATTACATTATTGATACGTATTTAAGCTGCACTAATAATACGTTAATTTCGCCCAGAAGCAATTAGAAATGTAGTGTTTTCATTAAAATATGTAAATCAACTGAACGTCTTAAAAACTTAAGTACCTACTTACTCCGTTACATTTATGTTTTGATATAAAATTCGTTTGTTTTAACCAGAAATAATTTACTTATACTAATAATGACAATCGTTTTCGATCACCAGGGTCTCATTTGCATGCGATACGTGTGGAGAAAATGTAAATTTCAAGTTTATTTTAAATATTTCTTGATAAACGTGACTAATACCGTACGTAAAAATAAGACCGAGAAAACATTTACTATTCATTCGCGCGTAAGAAACCGAACATACCATACCACCCGTTGCAAACGCACAAATTTTGATACGCTATTCATGAAATGTATAAAAAGCTTGTTCATTCCATTTTGAAATCGTACACAAACAACGTCATTTTAGATCAGTTTCTTCGTACCATAGCAAAGATTTTAATACATTTATTTATTAAATAAATAAACAACGCGATAAAAAAATAATCGTTATTACTTACAAATAAACACACACACACACACACACACACACACACACACTTAATATATATATATATATATATATATATATATATATATATATATATATATATATATATATATATATATATATATATATATATATATATATATAAGAGAAATAAGTGTTTAAATCGTCTAATGAGTCACGAAACGTGACATAAAACGGATTTAATTTGACTAATCGCAGTGACACAAAGACAACAGATTTCAAGGTAAGTATACATCTTTTCCAAACGTTAAAAAAAATCTCGAAATTCATAAAACGTTACTTATCGGTCGTTCTTTGCTCGTATTTCACAAACGTATACCAATGTCGAACTACCGCTATGGCAAACGTAAATAAAACAGAAAACACTTTTTTTTAAATCCCAAGAAGAAAACAAAAAGGGAAAAAAATTGAAACGAGTGTTTGTAAGAAATATCGCGTCCGACTCCGGCTAAATATTCATGCCACGTGTTAAGGGGCTTACAGGGGGAAAATTGGTAAATGCGAAAATGGAAATAGATGTATTTGACGACGGATGGGGAAAACGGACAATAAATAACACGGGATAAGGTCCGATATCAAGCGCAAAGTGTGTTGTAATACGATTTAATATATATATATATATATATATATATATATATTGGAAAAGATGAAACGATCCCCGGGAAAAAGTCACGGCGGTTTTACTAGTGCGCTCAGATCCGGAGAAATGTAATAAGCAAATCGTAGAGCGTTGCTGAGGCGATTCGATGTATTTCGTACATATATATTTGTAGGGTTGTATAATAGGGATGGCCATTTAATCGTCGGTTATACGTCCATCGCGGAATGTCAGCGGTCCCTCTGAATTCATTCACGTTTTCGGGACGAGGTCGTTGGTATTCTAATATAATAATTTGAGATTCGCCGGGGCCAGTACGACAACGCAGGGGTTCATAATACACGCACATCTGTACATAGACCGGTGAAGCAGGATATTATCACGTTTGATTATTGAGTGAAAAAAAAAAATACTTAAGTGCCTTCAATAAGATACGAAGATACGTATATAAAATACGTGCTAGTGATTTACGTACGCTTTCTTGACGTTTCCGCGGTAAATGAAGTCATATAATATAATATATTTAAGCGTAGTATTATAAACAGAATGCGTTTTAATATGCACGCGCGTGTCGAGTGCAGTACCTATGTTATAACGCACCACGACAAACGAGGACGCAAAACAATGAATGACGTCGGTGATTGCGCAGAGACGCCTGATCTTCCGATAGCGCCGGTGGCGCCGAACATATTGACTTTGATTCGTCACGCTGTTTTAATTTTATCGGGAGGTATCGAGCAGTGCCAATCCAAAGTGAAGTCTCGTAAAGCGTGAAATTCAACAGCAAATTAGAGATAAGACACACACACACACACTACAGTTTCGTATTTGACGAGGGTTAGTATTTACAATTTTTCAATCGCTGCCTTCTAAAAATACGGTTCGTCACCGTTGGATTGCGAGTTGTTTTCATTTGTGGTCGACGTGACCCCGCAGAGTTCACATTGATACATATAGGATGAAGCGTGATCCAACGTGCGACATGAAATATACACCACGCGGTAATTGGGTTGGCTGGGAAAATAGGGGCGAAATAGAGAAGTGAGTGACGACCGAGATTCTCGTCTCGTCGATTTCACTCGCTCTCCCCGCACACAATCAGCGGCCCGCGAGAGACGAGCCGTGGCCTATATATATAATAATAAGATCGCATCGGGCCAGGGCAACGCGCGTGTATACACTGTTATTATAATAGGAGTTGTGATGTACGTGGTCGTGGCGCGGTCGAACAGTCGGATACGTTCGGATGCTGCCCGGTGCACCAACGACGAGGAGGGATGACGGGGCGAGGGAGAGAATTTCCCGATGGTTTCTATACGCCAGGGGCGGCCAAACGGTCGATCGCGGACAGTTTCAAAGCCGATCGTGTTGGAATTTATTTTTAGGGACACGCGCACGAAAATTAATCGAGGTTGTAGTGAACAAATTGTCGATAAGTTTTATCTGTATAATTTTAACTACAAAATTTTCTATGAAAGTCGATCCTCAAAGGTCAAGTATATTTTTAGTAGATCGTGACCCAAAAAAAAGTTTGGCCACCCCTGCTATACGCGTACGTTGCGAAGGAAGAAGAAGCTATGCGCGTAGCTTTACGCTCGACCCAGATTCCACCGTTATCTGCACACGCACGCACGCACGCAAGGCCACGACGAGATTTTCTTCCACACTCGGGTGTTTTCACGGGTTATTTGTAATCGGTCGATTCACATCACGTGCACTTATCAGTGAGTTACGGGGTTTTTTCCGAAACGCACTACACTTCATCGATGGTTTCTGGTAAACCAAGTGTGGTACTCGTGTCCCACACCCTTCTGACCATATATAAATATATAAGAACAGGGTGGCGGCCAATACAATAGGAGGTACAAGTATATGTATACATTTTTTTTTTTTTTTTTGTTGTCTACAACGCACTGAAAATAATAAGCTCAAATAAAACCGCGTTCATCTTCACTGTAACAGCTGCCGCCGTGTTGAAGTTGAAATGATGACGGGTACGAAAAATGTCTACTCCTATCGCTGAATCTACACGAAAGGATGCAGAACCAGTTTGATGACGTTAACATTTTTTTTTCGCGACTCACTTGAAACTCGTTGTATTTACGTCACAATATACACTATGCATGCATAATATAACAAATGTATACAATTTATAAACATACATGACATGTATATAAAATATATATATATATATATAAGAAATACGAGGGTAAATCGTTTTTAAATGCGATATGGTTAAAATAAACGCGCGTATACATGCATTACCTGGCATACGTCGGGCACTCGTTTTATGAGCAAAGATTTTAACGAGTGTTCATTGAAACAGTTTAATTAACAATTGCCAACAGTTGAGTTGTTCGTAAAAAGAGGTTTACATTTTCACACGCCGTATAGTGCTTAAATGTATTCATTATTTACACGTATCAAAATAACCCCAGGTTTAATATACAATCAACAACTTGATCCCATGCACGTATGTACACCAAACTTGCGTTAGAAATACAATTCGTAAAAGTTTATAAAAAAAATGAACCTTTTATAAATAAACTATAATACATCTATGACGCGATTGTCTACTCTTTAATTATTCATAATATAATATTGAAATAAATCATTTTAATAATTTCAAGTGCTACACTAGTTTAGAATACTAAACATTATAGGGACAAAGGATTCTCTTTGACCTTTATAGTAAAACGTATTGAACAATCACGATTTGTCAGTTTCAAAGTTGGAATTTTAAATTTTGAAATGTAGGTCACAACAATTGGTATATCACGTTCTGTGTTTTTATTGTATGAATAATACAAAATGAAATATATTTGTCCATTGAACACGTCATTTTTCAAAATTTTGATATTGAAATTTCAAAAGGGAATTTTAAAATGATAATCGACAATAATTACTAATGGATTAATAAAATTAATTATTATTTAATTGGACACTGTTTAGTATATAGTAAAAAAATAATTTATTTTTGGTCAACCGTTTTAGAAATTTTTTACGTATTTCAAACTAAATTTATAATCATTAATTCTTAAATTCAATTTGATGTTTATTATTTAAAATATAGGTCATAGGATTCAAACGGTTTGTTGTTAACATTGCGAAACAAATTTGAAAAAACTATTGACAAATTCAAATGTAAATCATAAATAAACTCGATTATACTTCACTTAAAAAGTCAAAAAATACGTACGTATAAATATTTGTAAAATAAACGCGCTGTATTACTATGTTTTCAACAATTCCATTAGTGACGTTAGTTACGACTGTTATTTTTCAATGTTTTGTTTTCCAAATTACTCAAATTAAAATTCGTTTAGTCAGAGAATTAAATAAATTATAATTTAAAAAAATTACATTTAAACGAGATGAAAAATATCTGATATGTTTTCTAGCGTATATCCTAGCGATCACTACAGTGCAGTTGATTTAAATGAATAAATTAAATAATCCATAAGCAAAATATTGCATAAACGAGTTTTATGAAAAAAAAAAAAATTTATTGTATTTTGTCATTTAAAAATCCGAGGATAACATTCAAATTATTCGATAACTTTTGAAACATCGCGAACATTGCAGAGTGCCACCTATACAAGTTTAACCTTGTACGTCATGTAAGGTATACAAAATTATTAAAAAAAAAAAAAACCACTACAAAAATGAATCGCAGTTGGAGGCATGTTGAAATATATTATTATACGAATGTATATACCAAACGTATAAGCGCTATCCATAATGAAATCAAAGAAGATATTATAAAGTTAACCGCGTGAATGATAACCAGAAGCTTATATCTGTAGTCTGTACCAATATGGATGTATTACAAATAATGTGATTGCGTGTGATGTGTTCAACTACCGTTGAATATCTTATGAACACTGACAATATGTATAATGTGGCGTGATCTATATTTAAGTAGAATATGTTAACATTACACATAGAATAAGGTTTATAATAATAATATTATGGTAAAGCAAAAAAACCCACACAATGTTCAATACACCATACATAATATAATAAAATGTTACATTATTAAGACATTAAACGTTAAATCTATGCGTGATTTAAAATAAGATAATAGGTGTGGGTACTAGTATTTGTGAGAAGCTTTAACTCTAAATCAACTACCTACTGTCGAATACATTAACAGGTTAAGAGAATTAAAATCTAGCAAAGGTAATAAAATGTTACTACTGTTTATTAACACTATAACATTGATGATGATTATATAATGGATAAGAAATTAAAATTAAATTTAGTTTTAAGTGTGTTTTTATAATGTATGGATATAAAATTAAAACCATAAAAAACACTTTCACAAAAATACTTGATAGGTTTTTCGATGTTCCCTAACGAAAAGTTAATTAAAGATGGAGTGCGCGCGTAAGAGTTTTATTGGATTTTACATAGTGAATACATATAATTTAAAAAAGGGCTTGAATATAATGCTAACTTAAATATATCACGAATGTCGTTTTCCATACTTTCTAACCAAGCTGTTCTGGGAAAACATTTTAACGAGTCGAAAAAGAAATAGTTCAAAAACTATTTGAAATGGCGAGAAAACCGTAAAGAAACCAAAAAGGTAAAAGTTATAAAATACGTTTTTTGTTTATTTTTACTTATTAGAGATTGTTAATTTTTTTTTTTATTGTTCTTATTAGAAAAGTTTGGAATGTCGTAAATTTAAGATATAATTATGTATTAAAAATACTGATATTATAGCCACGATTTTATTTTACGAACAAGGTGAAAACGGTCGCAATCAAAAGAACGGAAAACGAGAAAATAAATGAAAATAAAAAGAACTTTCATATTTCTATAAATGTTTTTGAATAAAAATTTTGAGAAAATAAATTTAAAAAAACAAACAAAAATGTAAGACTTCTTTACTACAAAAAACGGTTTATCGCATAAAAACATAATAATTTTAATGATAATAATGACCAACAGATGAATCATGATTTTAGCCGAACGACGTGGGCTACAAGATTCTGTAGGTAGAGAACCTTTTGCAATTATTTTAATTTCTCGTTACGAAAAATGCGCGCGTTCATTTCTCGTTACGAAAAATGCACACGTTCACGCGCGCACTATAGTGTTTTTTTCCCAAACGTGTCCCGAAAACGGCAGAAGTTTAAAAGCATGAGAAAATCGATTCACTCCCCGCGGTGCCCGGCGGTTGACGTTGGGTTGGAGTGAAGATTGATAAATTATTAACGAAAACGCCACAATTATATTGTGTGCGCCACTCGCTGGACAACAAATCTTGCAAACGATTTTTACGCAACGACGATCGCGCACGCACGCATTCGCTCGGTCATTAAAGTACTGATCGAAGTGACGATAGGTCATCATGGAATCAATGTACAGGCGTCTGGGAGTTTTGGATCATCGGTTCGGAAAAATGACTTAAAAACGTAGGAAATGACTCAGGTTGAGGCCAGTGGGAAAAATTACCACAGGAACAGAAAAACGTTTTTGTTTTTCGCAATTTCGAATCAATATAATAATGATTCGACGCGAATCAGAAGTTCGTATTAAGAGTACGAATACGAATGGTTAAAAGTAATCAAAGACATATTATTCTTTCGCAGAAATATTATTTTAACGCTATGAGAATAAGCAAAAATTATTTTCCATAAATCCTATAATTTGAAACATTAATTTCCCAATAAAGTTGTTTAATATTATATGTGTGTGTAGTTTGCGGATAAATATATTTAAATTAGTATATATTATAATATATAAATACTTATGAAATTATATTGTTATTATGAAGAAAAAAAACGACGATTTTAAAAAAATTTCGTCACACTGGTTTAACTTGTCGGTAATATACCTTGACTCAAAAATGGTTTTCATTAAATAAAAGCATAACGTATAAATACCTCAATTTTATCACCATCAAAGTATTAAATTTAATTGTAACAACAGGCAGTGAATAAATTTTTTCATTAAAGTTTTAATTAATTTTATGAATATTAGTAAATGAATATAATTTTCAGCATTCATTTTAGTGACATATATTTGCCTGAGTAAAATTTGAAAATCTTTCGACTTAAATTTTCCACAATGGTAACATGTTTTACAGGTAATTACTTTTGGAGAATTTTAACAAAATAGGCAACTAGAAACAATGTACACAATCAAAAGAAGAAGAAAACGTTTAAAGAATCGGTTACAATATGCTTGGTTGCAATATACATTTAAGAGTTGAAATAAACAATATTTAAAAACTAATATAAACTTACTTTTTTTTAAATATGGGAATTTTATAACATTGTTATTATGATTTAGATTCAAAATAATGTATGCATTATACGTTTTTTTAACACGAAAGACATTTTTGAGAAGTGTTTAATAGTCAAAAATACTTCTAATCTAAGGGTGTATAAATTTAAAACATCACATTATTTAACTTCGCGAAAATAAGGTATCCCGACTATTTCTTATTATTAGTGACAGACGTTATTATTTCCTTAGGGTGTAAACTAAATACATCATTATTAGGCTTATTTCCGAAAAAAACATCTTGAATACATTATGTATAAGGTTCCTATGATTGTATTTGAGTGAAATATAGTTTAGGGTCCAAGAGATCATAAATCATACGTTAACGTTGGTAATATAGGGTCATGGATAACGTAACGCGTTGGTCGCAGTTATTCAAAGTTGTCTGGTTAATCGATAATTTCATTTAAACTTTTTAATTAAATTTTTCTACGAGAAAAAAATACAAGGATTTAAGTCAAACGTGTTACTTATAAATTGAAACTTTCTTCGTTAATATACTATTAATAACAATGTAATAAGTTATAATGGAACAGATCGCCTACAGTGTGATCATAGTATATAAACTATACTAATAATACATGCGTGTGTGTATGTATATATATTATATATATATATATATATATATATATATATATATATATATATATGTGTGTGTGTGTGTGTGCATGTGTGTGCGCGCTCGACCTTTTACTATTAGCCTTATACAGTATTATTTACGTCAAACGTGTTTTCAGGATTTCTTTTAAGGATAATTGAACGTAATTAAATTGAAATTGAAAAATATAAATCATAAAGTATAATAATATGACAGATGTGAATTAGTTGTTATTATATTTTTATAAAAACAACCACAAAAAATAATGATAGGCCACAAAAACTTATTGAATGATCATTTAATAGTAAAATACTAAATAGTTTATCACTTTTAGTTATGTGAGAAACATTATATTGGTTCAATCGCGCTGAAACTCGTTTATATAACATACTGAAGTAGATTAGCGAAATTTTCATGTGTATAATCTTTATAAATCAATAGTCTTTAGAGGCCCAAAGTAACTTTGTGTACATTTCGGCTTTAATAATGTTAAATGAAACAATTCACACTTTTATGTTCTGTGGATCGGCAAACTTAAGTTTAAAATTTACATTCATTTGTAAATTCAAATTTACACTGAATTAAAATAGTATCGACAAAAGCATTAGTTTCACGATTTACTTACATAATGTATCGTGTTTTATCCCTGCTTATAGAAAAACCCTTGTATATTAAGCGTCAAAAATCTTAATTTCGCAATTTTTAAAGAAAAATAAATTGTGAATTTTTTTAGCAATTTTTATACGATATAAAACTTACATAATCTGATTAAGGGCTAATAATCATTTAAAAATATTACTTACTAACTTTTGGGGTACATCCTACTTTATTTCCGCTGCTTAAAACTTCAAACACCGATAGAGGTTTTTCAAACAATTGGTTGACTGATACAAATTTAAGAAACAACGTTTTTCAAAAAAAATATTGTTTTTCATAATATTATTTTATAGATAAATATTTCCATTCAAAAGAACAAAAACAGCTGAAAACATCACGTAGATGAAAATAGTGAAAAATTGATTTTTCATAACAACATTGTTGTATTGGTGTTTGCAATAAATTGTACATGAAGGAAAAATTCAGAACTATACATTATCATTCAAAATTGAATATTGCATTGTGTTAATTACCGTAAGACACTTTTTATAATAATCAAATTGTTGAATAAACAAAAAGTTTAAAATTAATTCAATACGATTTTATTATCACAAAGTAAATTATTAGTTTCTGCTTTAATACAGACTAATTATGAATAAAATAACTATTGCATTTTAACGTAGAATATACAATTCAATTTCTACTGCTTTTACCACATAAATGAAATTTGATATATTTCTACGTGAAATGTAATGTTATTAATTCAATTAATGAACATGGTAAATTTAAACGAACACAAAACTTTGCTTTTACGAGTAGTTGTCTCTTATTTCTTCAGCACTATATTCAACTCGGTAATAATTAACGTTTTTAATTGAATAAAATGAGAAAAAACTTATTATTCGACAATAATGATCCATCAAGATATCTCTTCATCATCAATCTTTTATCACACGCTGCACCATTAGAAATAAAATCAAACTCCGATAAACTTAAAAGGCCGACTGAGTGCATAACGTCGTAGCTCGGAGGAAAAAAAGCAATGAGCTTTTTCATGCGTCTGTTTTGGGAATATAATATATACGAGTGTATTCGACAGATAGCCGACAATCAGTCATTCACACGCAACCACAGTCCACAGCTAACACAATAAACTCAAAAGTCATTCATATATGTATATCGGTACATATTTTATACTTAATAATCTAAATACAATAATTTACAGCAATATATATATATATATATATATATATATATATATATATATATATATATATATATATGCATAAAAAAAAAATATATATATTTGTTAATTTTAATTCGTTTCAAATGATACACTTAAACTAAAGTTCAAATAAACTCGAATATGCCATTTTTTGTATTAACTTTTCGTTGCAATTTAAAATGATATATTTAAAATATTCTTTATTTTAATTAAAACAGTATTTTTTCGAGATCGGGTTTTGATGAATTAACATGGTTATTATTTTTTCAAAAACCTTTTTTTTTTTATGTAACTACTAAAAATATTGTGATAAACAAAGAAATAGTTCATAATATAATTATATTATCTCAGTGTTGTTTTTAATCAAAATTCTGTTCATACGGGAATGAATTTAATACTATTGAAATACAGTGTATTTCATTAATTATTAAACCAACAATGACAGAAATTTTAAATTTACTCATATACTTTTACCAAGTTTTTTGTTCATGGGATTTGTTGCAATAAGACCAAATGATTCGAATGAACACAAGTATTTTTGGAGATTACCTACTTTTACTCACAAATATAACGATATGGATTATACAGACTATATACAATTAACAAAAATAACTGTGTATAACCAGCCCGGAAAAATCGTTTTAATAATCTAATGTACATCGGACATTTTACTAAATACCTAAACTAATTCTGTGATTTGACAACTTAAATCTGCTACTATTTATCTCCATTGTATGTATTTAATTAAATTAATCATCATTATTAATAATAGCTTTGATATCTAAGTGTTTGGCAGGTATCTAATCCGTCAATTAGTTTCACATAATACGTTAATATAATATGGAGACATAAATAAAATAAAAATCATTATTGAATGAACATGATCGACGATACGCGTGAAATATAATACAGTAAAATATGAATTTTACATTGTTGATGTAAGTAATAAGTATTGCCAATTAAAACATTGCGTAAAACGTGATGTTGCATAGTCAAATTATAATAAATGTATGATACTTCAAGGACTCGGTGTTTTTCTCAAATTCGATCGAGACTAAAACTTAAGAATGGCACTCCATCGAATCTACAACAATAGATACAAGTTGTATAAATTGAAATATTATTGAACGGTATATGGATACTAAATAATTGGATATTACAACAGGGTAACAATTTAAATGCATACATTCAGTACCGGCTTAATTTAGTCAACAGTCGATAACATTTTAATTTACAATTAAAACCGTAAAAAATACCTGTAAGGTATTTATAATAAGCTTAGTATACTTAATGAGATTACAATAAAACTTTACACGAAAACGCATATTCAATAGGCATTGAATTCAAACACAATTTTCAATATGCTTTTTAAAAAAGCATCATATTCAGTAATTTCATTCATCGTCGTTCGAAATATAGACTATTAACTTTATATGAAAACAATGGCGTGTTAGATGAAAATCAAGGAGGTAGGTGAAGTACTTGCAACATAGGTACACCATTATTTCTAGTTACGCGAATGCATTGCATTATATTATTTATATAAACAATACGCACACCTTATTCATGGCAGAACACCGTGGACAAAATGGCATTATATTTGTTTTTTCCTCACGGCAAATTTTAATTTGCACAACTTTGATCGCGAAAGAAGCAAACCAACCCATAGTAATGCACATATAAATTATAATACAATTATACGTTTTACACAGTTTCGAATCGAGGTGAAAACTATTCAGATTTTAGCTCAACTATATTCGAACGTAATTGATAGTTTTATCATTTAAATGTTATTTAAAATACATTATGTTAAAGTGTTTTTCATCAAAAAAATATTATAGGAAAATATTATTTTTGAAAATGTCAACATTATTTTATGCGCGTATACTATTCGCAAACATCATAATAGTATTACGTTGAATTATAATAAAATTAAGTACCCAACCTATTCACTACAGTAAAATGAACAACACGCATACCTACACATTTCGTTTTGCATAGTTAATTAATGTTGATATAGTTAAAAGTAAACAGCGAATCAAAAAAAAAAAACAAATATTTACGGATGAAACGTTAAAAATATAATAATGTAATAAATATATTTGATTGATATAAAAGCATGGTAAACGAGATTAGTCCTCAAAATTTGGCAAACTAAAATGTTTTATGTGCCTGTGACGAACAGAGCAACACATATGTCAACTGTAGAATTCGTGTACATTAATATAATGACGGTAAAAATAAATTTTTTTGACTTAGGGTTATTCTGAAAGATTGGAGCCCGCACGTCCGAGAAAAATAACAAAATCGGGTTTTCGGGCATTCGGCGAGTGATACACATTTAAATAAAACAGTTGCAGAGCGCGTTCAATAAAAACGCCAAATTGAACACACGAGCATAATATGGCGAAAAAAGAGAGATGATATCGTAACGGGCCCATAAAATGTCAAAATGAACGTAATGAAATAATCCACTGTCGTCATTTCGACATGAGCATATTACCTATACATAATTTATAATATATTATCTATACACCGCATACACATTAATATACAATATACTATTACGGTGATGTAAAATTTATTATCTATTAGATTATTCCCACCGTTACGTTGGGATATTAGTGGCGATATTATACTCGTATTTTATAACGTATCATTTATTCATGGCTAATAAACATAAAACGTGTTATTGAAAATTATTTAAAGACACGGAAGTTCGTTTCGAATCGAATGCGCATCGCATGCGGCGAGTGACTGTTTCCCTAAACATTAAGGCCGAGTGCATTCAGCTTTATTAAAAATACATAATATCATACGAGCAAACGTTATTGGTTTTAAATTCAGTATTAATTAGAATATAAAATATGTATAATACAAGTGTAGTTAAGTGTATTTTATGGGCCAGCAGTATAATATCGACTTTTGATAATATCGCGCAAACAGGTAGACCCGTTCGTTAATACTTGCATTCGTGAAAATCCCTATCGACGAGAAACAGTTTTAATAAAGGGACTATACAGTGTTGTTGCAAAGGCAAGGCGTGCGCCGACATAGTTTGATATTTTCGCGTGTGACTGAAATTACAAAATACGTAACCACACGTGGCAAGCAAGTTTTATTTCTGATACATGTACATTTTTCAAACGTTCGCTTTCGGATTCGACAGTCGGTCACAAGTAAAGAAAAGTTCGTTGAGAGGTTTGTTGTGATGTACCCAATTTAAAGGACAAAAATGAAACCTTGTCGATCAATTATCAATTATTGTTATTATTCGGTCAGCTCTGATTGATGACAAAACCCATATCAAAACGCAGAAAATATCGTTCCGCACAGTACCGACGGTATTCTCAAAAAATAATTTATCAACATAATACAAACGCTGCCACTGCCATGCCAATAGTTGAGTTTTTTTTTTTTTAATGTAATATAGAACTTGGCCCGTGTCCAACACATTCCAAAGTATCGTGGTATTTTTCGGCATGAACTTATTTGGAAACAATTTGTTTTACTTGATAGTCAAAAATATAAAAACGTCAAAAACTGATTGTAATTAAATATTCAACAGCACAACTTGACATACATAAATTCAAAAGCTTGAAACTATATGTTTGAGAATTATCAGCGAATTTTTAAACACACTATGTTACTGGCTGGAAGGTTCGGTTAGGTTAGGTTAGGAAGAAAGTTTTTTTTTCATGTATACATTTTTACTTAAGTTTAAACCACCCAAATCCATTTCCAAGTTAAAATATCAGATGTAAATTAATAGATATTTACACCTCGATACGTCTACAGATCATTGATTGAACACGTAGTATTGAATTTCAGAATTCAATAACAATAACACATAACAAATATGTTACGTATTTATCATTTACGTATTAAATTAATGATATCAGCTGTACGAACTACCTACCTAAGCAAGATGAATATATTATATCCGCCTAGTACCCAAGCTACGTAGCTCGTTTTACAATCTAAAGCCTAAGTTTCATGGAAGAATAACAATAAAGTTTTACAACGAAATAACGGAATTCAATAATTGATAATCGCGGCTGCGGTCTTTTAACAGCTGTGTGTTGACATGTGCAGTTACAGGTTAGAAGACAAAAACATTTTTTGAAAATACATTCTAACTCCATCTTTTTCCAACTTTCATGGAAAATACCATTGGCACGAGAGAAAGGTCCAACGCGTAGAAAAACGTTTTTATATTATTATTTTTTTCTAATTATCTTAGCGTTGATTTAAAAAAACAAGAAGTTTAAAAACTTGTTTAACTAACTGTTAATTTCAATAATATAAAATTGTATTCTCATCGATTGATGCGAGATGAACGGTTTCTTTTCGTTTTCATCCAGAATGCACGGATGCGATGCCAGTACTATTATATTACCCAGACAGTATATAATGTCAACAAACAAGTCACTCGACTCACACTATTCAAGAGTAATATATATATATATTATAAGTAGTAAGTACCTACCTATAAAGTTGACACCAAAACTGTGTATTCCTAACAAATATCAAACAATTTTATCATAATATTATAGTTAACCTTATTCGAACACACGCACCTCGGATTACTAAATGCAAGTTAAACGATTAACACACGTATATTTATCTAAGCATACGCACTGTGATGACGACGATGATAGCAATAACAAAGACATCACAGTAAAGGTATATTATATTAATAATACCCGTCATATAGATGTACGTTGTGATTACGAGACAATGAGCGGGGTATAAAAGTCGTGGAGGTTGCCCAAGGCAACTTAAGTTCACGGCGTTTATATTAAATTTCGATTAAAAAGTTTAAACGACATTCGAAAACACACCCGCACACACACGCACACACACACACACATACACACACACACACACACACACACACGCACACACACACACACACACACACACGCACACACACACACACGCACACGCACACGCACACACTCACACACACTCACTCACATACGTGTTACATAATATACTGTTAGACAAATGTACAGTTCCTTCGATTCACGGCCCTTCAAGTGGTGTCTCACGAGGTATTGCATCCTTTATTGAATATAAAAACGCTGCAAAAAGTTCGCGTGACCGACACACGCGGATAGCGAAAAGTCGAATCGGTATTCTGCAGAACGGCCAGCGTAAACGTCATGCGAGTGAAACACACAAGTTGTTGTCTACCTCATCAGACGTTCAAAATTTTCGATGCCGATTAGTCTCACGCATTGTCGGAAGGTGTCCGTAAATAAAAGGTTTTGCCGTGCACGTGCACCCACTCTCTGCATAAACACGCGTGTACCTATGTGCATGTTCGGTTAATGATGTGATTCGATTTTGTAGCCGTATACCGCACGCACACACGCACGCACCTACGCTCGCGAACGAAAAAGAAGCGTAGGTACAGAACACACACACACACACACACACACACACACACACACACACACACACACACACACACACACACACACACACACACACACACGCGCGCGCGCGCGCAGTTAGTCTAACAAAAATGTATTTAATTGATTTATTTCGTGAAATCCGACGCGAACACACACAATTAAATCAACATTTTAACAAGCTGCCACATTTTTGGATTACAATATAAATAACAAAAACAATTTGGGTCATTTTATATTCACGAAATCAAACGGTATTTTACAATACCTACATACCAAAATTATATAATAACGCGCTATGGCGTTTTGGAAGCAGAACACATTTTTTTCATCTGCTACATTATCCCAATCGAATTTAACAATGTATGACGATGGATATATAATATAATATAGAACATACAAGTCGCATGGTGTTTTAATAAAACGGCACTATCAAACTAGCTATATTATTTTTAAAAATCAATAAACTCGTACAGCCGATGATTCCCATTTATACCTACTACAATGTTATTTAACTCGCATACGCATAATATTAGCTGATTTAAAGCATAATAGTGAAATTAAAAAAAAAAAAAGAGAGAGAAGGCAACCTTGTTTGATTCGGAAACTAAAAACAAGTACCTATTTACACGAAGTAGGTGACAGTACAGATTATATTGTGTTCGAGCGCGATTTCTGCGCTTATTCTCACTGAAATGTAGATACAATACAAAATAACATAAACAAAAATGACGTAAGTCTGGGGTAAATTTATTGGAACAAGTAAGTTTTGGGGAGAAAAATCACGTCAGTTTGTAGAGTAACGACATATTCGTTTCACGGTACGTTTCAATGATACGACACTAATCAAATACAGTAGGTACTCATCGTGTAACGCTCGTCGATACATCTCAAGAAACGATTGTTGCCGATAGGAGCCAACGTATTATTTTTCTTCTTCGATAAATGACATTGATTTTTATACGTGTGTAATGCGTACGCTTTGACGGCAAAAAAATGTCATCACAAACAATTATTGTTTTTTATGTACACGCAGTACTTACTTAACGGTTCACAGATATATATATACATATATACGCATTCATAATAATATATTCTCTTAAAAATGTCTCTAGAATGTCATAAAAAAATGTGAAAATGATCATAAATATACGTGGGTAAGAATTTTTCATTTCGGAAAACTTTTTGAAAGTTTTATTACACACATAATATATAAGCATAACTCTTGTTTTTTTATAAACACTTCAGGAACGGCGGCGTTTTTCTTAGGTAAATTAAAAACAACAACAGCCACGACGTTTGGAGCCACCAGACCGACTACCCACGTAGAAATACTATACGTTCATTATCAATTAATATAAGTACAAAAACGTAGGAAGCGTCTCAATATGTATATATGTGTGAGTGAGTGTATGTGTGTGTGTGTGTGTGTGTGTGTGTGTTTGTGTGTGTGTTCCTCGAATATATTTAATGATATGATAATTGTCTTGAGATAATGAAAATAATCATATTTTGATTTTTGATAATAGAATGCAAATATTCATATTTTAATTTCTTATTTTGTTTTGGTAAATAATTTTAAAAATTGTCGAGTTAATTTTTTGAAAATGTTTATGCTTTACGTTTTTAGTGTCATTAACTTAATGATTTTTTATATTGTTTTGTCTTTTAGTAAAAAATGTATTAAAAATCATTAATTTTATGAAAACAACAAAATCGAACAAAAATTAACTCAATAAAAATGTTATCTTAAAATGTCCTAAAATAAATAAAATGAAATAATTTTTTTTTTTGTGTTTTTACTCACAAAATTTACAGTGAAAATAAACGTACGTTTGTCAATTATTATTATTATTACTATTACTACGGAGCGCAACGGGCGAGAGAACCGGCAAGAAAACACCGCAGGCAACTGCTGCAAGCATGAGTGACAATAACACTTGTGGCAGATGGGTCGTAAATAACGATAAGTAATGACAATAATAATAATAATAATGGTAACAGTAATTACCATGAAATATATAGTAATGATACCGGTGGAAAATAAGTTTGTACGAGTGCGCGAACGCCGACTCAGCTGAATCTCGGACACCGCGACAACGATAATACGTGAGCGGAAATGGACTTTGCGCCTTTCGTATTTTAATCGTCGAAAGTTGTTACATTTAATACGTCCCGGGCGGATTTTGCACGCATTTTAATACAGGCGTGTACCCACTATTACCTACCTACAACGACAGCAATAATTGTTATTATTACTATTACTTTTATCGTCACCCGTTTTGTACGCGGCCGCGGGGCTCTCGACATTACGGTGTTTGTCGTTGAAAAACGATATTACGATGACGGCGGCCGCGACAACGACGCGCGGACATTAAGGAAATTGCAGCAGCAGCCGGCCGGAATAATTATTATTCCGGTGACGATTTATTGTTGTCGTTATCATTCGATTTTCAAACGCGATCCGCAGCCTGCAACGTCGCCGCGGGTAATAGGTCAGGCGCAGGACACTTAAACGCGACATACCGTAATATGCGTGGCATGGTGCACGAAGTACGCGGGTTTTCGAAATGAAAATTTCTCGTGCGAGTCACTGAGAGCGATTGATTTTTATTTTTCAATACCACGTGAAATATATTACAAATACCTATTACAGTTATATTGTCTTTACTATTTCAATCCAATACGATGCAATATTTATACATACATAATATATATATATATAATATTTATAATAATATAAAGTTACGCAACCGATTTGTAAAGAACGACGCAAAATATAAAAGGTTGTAAAATATATATATATATGTATATATGTTAGGCTCAATACCAGAATGACCAAAAACCAAAATAATAACTTATTCTGCAGTCGGTCATTTTTAAATAGCCTGAACTAGATCTGGCAAAACCTCGAAAGTCAAAGCCCGAAATACTTGCGTGTTATTTACACAGTATAATAAATAATAATAATCAACTATAATAACAAAATATTTAGATATACTTACAAACAAGGATTTTTATTGTATCAATAGTAATAAGCGACATTATTATACTGCACAAATGGTGCTAATGTAATTCAATATAAGTTAAATGAAATTCTAAATGTCAATTTACGTTAAACGTCCATGCAAGAATAAATAAATATATGATAAAATTATTTAATTTTTTTTATTTTTTATTTTTCATATTATTACAGTCAAGTTGATACAAAATAAAATTCAAATTTTATACTTGATATTCATTTGAAAATATTTTTTGAATAATTTATATTCATTCAAATCGTATGATTTTATTTTGCATAATAATAATTTATTGTTAAAATATTAAGCAAATAATACAAATCTTGGGCTTTGGGACTCGAGATTTAGGAAGACCTAGTTCTAGCTGTTCAACAACGACCGAATAGCCCAAATAAATCATTAATTCAGTTTTTCGTCATTTTAAAACGATCAGAGTTAAATCTGTTTAATTTCTTTGGACATAGGTCGATTTAAGGTGTTGAGCCAAACATACAACATATAAAACAATAAAACAGAAATTCAATGAGATAGCAACAACGAGTTCATAGAAATAATATGATTTTTTTAATATATAAATAAATTCTATACTTGATTCCGGTAGGAGAGGAACAAGTTTAAAAACTACGACTCTCGGTCTCTCTATTTTCGCACGGTCACACAACATCATCACGGTCCGAACAAAAACGTCAGTCGCCTTGGACGGCAGATTTATCTAAACCTTGCCCACAACCGTTCACCGTACACCGGAATTCCATTCAAAAACTGTGCGCGGGCACGCGTAGCGTTATAAAACCGAATCACGATCGTTATTTTTAAACTTATGCTATGACGTGCGTAAGACGTGAAAAACGAATTTTCATTACGACACGAATATGATTTATGATGATATTGGTGGTAGTGGTAATAGAAAAGGTAATGCAGAAATAGAAAATAAGATGAACAAAATACGATTGTGCTGCGAACTTTCATTACGTCTATATGTCATATGGACATAGACCATATGAAAAATACGTATTTTTACGACAAAAAACCCGGCTGTTGACGACGGGCAGTCCGTAGATAATTTATGTTTTTTTACCCAAACAGCCGACTAATTTTCAGCCTTATTCGAACTATCAACGGCAGTTAGACCTTTTAGAAACTATTTTTTTTATTTTTCAAAAATCTCGTTATTTTCAGGTTTATATTGCATACATACCAACATAATTTTATTATTAAATTATTTTATAGTCAATCGATAATTATGTCACGAAAAAGTAGCAACCAACAGCAGTTGTAAATTTATAATAGTATTATTTTGTGAAGAAGGTTTTTTTCACAAAACATTTATTATTATATCTTAAACTTATTAAGTTACAAGGTAATTAAAAATAAATAACGTTTGTTAATTTATTTTATGAAGTACACATAATTATGTATAAAATTACTAAAATGAATAAATATATATATATATGTATTTACGTATTTGAACAAGTTGATTTTGTTTCGTGGCATTTTAAGCAGCAGTAAAACAAAGTTGGTGTATAGACAATATAAACACAAAAACAGCCCGCTGTTTGAAGAAATAAAAAGTATATAGTCATTCATCTATATAGGCAATGCTCTTCAAAATTAGCAGGCTGGATGGGTGAAAAAAAACATAAATTACAAAAGGGTCGTCTGATCGCAAAGATCCTGGTAATTTCGTAAAAAGACGTATTTTCCATTTGGCCTGAGACCTATAAAATACAACTATACATACCAATATTGCCCTCTATAATGTTAAATTGAATTCAACGGGCTGAAAACTAAAAGCATTAAAGACACTCGTATAGGATGACACGGTATGGTATGTACAATGTACATATATTACATATATTACTACGACCTCGTAGAATATGTTTATGTTTATATATTGTATTATTATGTATAGGGCATATAGGCCTCGAGCTTGGCACGAACTATGGCGAGGTTCTGATAACGCGTGTGATTTACCGCTATGGTTATTTTAAAGCGCGTAAAAGTCAAAGGTGGACGGTTTATAACGTATATTATTGTCATTTTCAGATGAATACGACTAGCTCTTTACTCGAAATGAAATCGGCCAACAAATAAATACAAATAATAAATAAATCACAGTTGTCACAATTATTTTTCATTACGTTAATATGTACCTATACGAAGTAACGTGTATAATAATTTGCGTCACCAATATACTGATCAGAACTGATAAAAAATGATACGATTGAAAATTATAATACGAAATGAATACTAATACAGTAGTAGTACATACGACACGTTGTATTCCTTTGGTATGAAGGAATTGCAATGTTTTCTCTCGCCATAACACGTATACGAATCTTTCACTATAAACGTTACAAATAATTTATACATTACATGCATACAACTGAACTAAACAAAAATCACGAGAGATAATGCTAATAAATAGAATTTTTTGAGCCACACAAACTGCTCAAAAGTTCGATGTCAAAAATTAATTTATAAACGATTTTTTAGAAAGCATTTATTGAATGCACGGAAACACATAACGAGTACGAACCATGTATTCTTTGTAAGTATATTAAAAAGGAAGGCACAAACAACGCAACAAGTACGTAAAAGGTAAGACTGATTCAGAGAATTCCTAGTCGTAGTTTTAACGACACGTACTGGTTATATTTCAGTTTTTTTCTTCTTGAGTCGTCAAGATTAGATTGTAGTCTCCTTCAAATAGCGAACCACGTAACATACATTTTCAGGGATTGAGTGAAATGGTTAGTGAGAAAAACATTATTTAGCTAAATAAATGTAAAAACTAAACATTCACATTTATTAGATGTGTACACAGTTTCAGTAAAAATTAAAATGTATTTTAATAGATTCTATTAAATAAATTAGATTTTACGATTATGATATTTACATATATTATAAAAAAAAATTAGTGTATAAATAATATACATTTAAAAAGTCCTCCGATATTGTCTTTATTTGTAAGGCTGACTCGTGCAACTAAGATGAGTTTAATTTAAATATTTAAATAATTTAGTGTTTTTTTTTTATTATTAAATTATCATATCATCCTAATTTTTCTATTATAATAATCAACATCTTTAGAGATTTTATAAAAGTCATTTTCAAGTGCATATAATAACGTGGTACATTAAAGTTCTATACTCAACTGAAAAGTCTGCCTAGAAATATAAAAACTTTTTTCAAATTTATCTGAGTTCATTTTTACATGTATCATATTTTCAAAAGAGTATAAGAAATTCGAAAACTCTCAAATTTCACCCATTTCATTTTTGTTATAATTCTAATTAGTATAACATAATATATTTGACAATAAGACAATAATGATAATTTTAACCACATTTAATTTACTTAATAATCTTTAAATATGTATCATAACCATATTATACTACAAGATGATTTTATAACTAGCAATCATTTACCTACCACCTACATCAATCTTATGTATTTAAAACGCGATAGAATTAATTTCATTTTTCCGGGTTGATGACTAGCCAGACAGTTCATAACACGATTAAAAAATTAATTTGCTTGGTTATAGAATAAAATCAAAAATGTTTACACACATACAAACAGACATGAAAAATATGTTTTTTTTTTTTAATATAAAACTAGTGAAAGTGTAAATAAATACATATAAGGGGGTGGTTGGTTGGCATGCCAGTATACGTTTTTCATATATATATATTATATATATATATATATATATATATATATATATATATACATACACACATATTTTAGTATATTACACATAGATAGATATCACATACACACATATCTCTCCCGTCGCCACAATCTTTTTATGTATTTGATTTTATATATTTGAAACTAGGTCAACGCCGGCTCTCTGGAATTGCGCCCTTTCAGGACTTTATGGCTCATGGCCGCCTGCAAGCCGCCATTACTGTTGTTGATATTGTTTTACCTTTTTCTTTCTCTATTTATTCCTCCGTCTCATGTTGACCGATATAAAAAGCAAGATGTATTCTTCATGTGATAATACATTTGAAGACTCAATATTCTATCGGACACCATCATCCAACACTCTGAACGATGTAAACCACGAAATATGGAATGACCATGGAAATAAAACAGGATTTTATCATAATACCACTAGATCGCGGTCGAAATAAAAATTTGAGTCACGTGGAATATACTTATTGTATTCTCTTATTTAGATATCAAAGTGACATAAATTAATTTAAAAACGGAAATATATAATTAAGTTGGTTGTATTGACCACACAAAACATATATATGTGATGATACATGCAATTCAAATAACATTAAAAACATATAAGTCGACGAATTAGTTTAAATTAAAATAATAAAAACAATTGATATCATGAATTAACTGGTAACAAAACCATATAAATAATATGAACAATTATTAATTTTATACATTAATTATCTTCGATTAAACTTATTGAAAAATTTTAAATTTTAGAAATTGCTTTCAGATTAAATTGACTAACTCTAAACTTATAATAAGTTAAACTCTGAAGATCAAATGTCAAAAATAAAACATTAAATTAGTTTTGAGTAATGTAACCATTACTAAATTATTTTATAATTAAGCTGGAAAAATCTCCTTGATCATGTTAAATGATATCAATTATAAGTTATAACATAAAAACATATATACTCATTATGAATTTAGAATTGTTAATATAAATAAATCAAAATTTAAAATGCACTCAAGATAAACATCTACAATAAATGTATGTTAAATGTTTAATGGTACAACAAATCTAAAATCTGCTTCAACATTATGTTTTAGAGTTTTCTAAATTTGAATAAAAGGAAATACGATTTTAATGCTACTTGATTATAAATTCATAAAGATGGGGATAGATTTTTTTCCGTTATTTAACGAAAAATGACAATTACTTTTTATTAATAAAAACGACATTGTATTTGAAGTAAATCGGGGCAAACTACTGTTTTAGATGTCACATTGAGTTCAAATTGTGATCTATTAAAGTATTTTAAAAAGATTACAAGGGGTGTTCCTTTTTTTTAAATTCATTTTTAAATGTTCATAAGGTATAGCTATTTTTATAATATACGAGTAGTATAGTATTCAAAAATATGTATCTAACTAGTAACTATACACAATTAATTTTTGAGCCAAAAATAATTCATCAATGTGACTTTTAGAGCAATCAATAACTACAATAAATAAAATGAGGGGATCATGGTCATTATGATCAATAGCTATTATAAGTTTCCTTTGATGTTGAAAAAGAAGTTTTACGCAAGCTTACAGTATGATCAATAAAGTATAAGGAAAATGTATACTTTTTGTTTTTCAAATGAAATTGTAAATACATATAATACATATATGTATGTATAAGTCTAATTGTCTCAAATAAACATACGTTTTTCGAGTAAGATTTTAAACGTGCCGTCAACAAATTCAATTTGATTCAGATGAAACAACTATAAAGATTAGGATTTAAATGCTATTTACCATAAATATGCTCTTTTGCTTTACATTTATAGATATTATTACTTACATATAACTTTTAAAGTAATAATAGTAAGTTTAATTTTCAATTTGTTATAGTTAATAAATAATCAATAACTATTATCAATATTAAAATAAGTCAATTTATCGTATTTTAATAATTTACGCGTGTATACTACGATGATACCGATTACCAAAAATAGCAGCTGGTATTTCAAAGTTCCGATCGTCAAATGGGCTATGTGCACCATTAAAGTATAATAGGTATGGAATGTATTGTATTATAATCAAAACCAGTCATAGCCAATAGAGAAATTTCAATCTGGCTCCATCATAGTGATAGTTTAGAGTTGAACTCAAGCTTTAGAATCATACACTCAAAAGCACCTACGCGCGTATGATAACGGTGTGACTTAAACATTTTCATTCAGTTTTATGATTAATAGATTGAATTAACATTATTTTACTGATTTTTCTCGTATACAAGAACCCGCACAGAAAAGTCATAATAGTCTTCATATTTTCCACATCAGTGCGCATATAGGTACTTTCCAGCGCTATACCCCCCATAAGAATGCCATTACAATTTCCCGTTGAAACGTCGGCCTTGTTTTCATGATTTATCGTTTCAAACGACTCATGTTTAAAACATAACTTTACCGGATATATATTATTATGACTATTAAAGCCCGCATACGACGTCTCTGCTAATCGAATGGCAATAATTCCGACGCAAAGATATGTGTTGTGTTCCGATACGACATTTATCCAACGCGTAACGACAGCAGCAAATCACGACGGGGCTCGATTTAATAAACGTATTAATAATAATAACATACGTACATATAATATATCCAACGTGCGCAAACAAACGCACGTAATAACATGATCACGTCAAAAATTAAAATTGATAGGCGATTACTAACATTTGTACTTCTTTCGAACCAATATTTTTAAGTGTAATTGATCTAGACGCGACATTGTGTACGTAATATTTAATTACATACTCCGCAAAAATTCTTAAAGGTTACAATATTGGATACATGAGGGATAGTTTTTTGATGAGACAGCAGCTCACACAGCTATGTCGAACAATAAACTGCAATGAGTTCGCTCAATGCTTAGTGGCCATCGTTAATAGCAGCGATCAATTTTAGTTTAACATTTAACTGAAAAGAAATACATTTCGACGGTGTATTCAATGTATGTGTGCAATTTGAAATATTTAATTTCATTTAATAATAAAATGTACGCGCGATGTGTAACCGGGCTATCGAGAAACTGAAATGCTCTGTCAATTTAAATATGAATTATACTTTGTTCTCTGTTTCTCCGAAGGAATTCATTACATGAAGACATTTCATGGCTGGAATTGTGTATATTTGAGTCCTTTGTAGTCCATTCAAGTATTCATTTCAGATATTCGCAACGTTTAGTGTAAAACTTATGCAAAAATGAAGAAAATAATTAATATCCTAAGGGGGAAATATGACGTTTGCATTTCCTAAAGATGAAAAAAGGAACGTTTCAAAGGTTCGTAATGTCCATTATTAAAATTTAGTGAATTTGTACACGCCATTTTGGCGTATAAACATGAATATACCAGTTTGGAGATTACTTAGATAAACTTTTCATCCTTTTCCCCTCGTTGGTGGTTTTTAACTCCAAGGCGATTCGGCGCTAGTTAAATGTGTTTGTTTCTTAATATTGAGGGGCTGCTGGTAACTTAGTAGTGTGTTAGCTTAGTTATTATCATTACCAGAAAGTCGTCAAACTAAGCAAAATTTACAATATTTAAGAACATATCTTGGATGTTTCGAATTATGATATACGGTAGTCTCCACATATGGTGCAAAAATAACATACACTTTCACTAACATAACGATTTCTCACTACTTGAACAGCACCCACAGTCCGTCATTTGTTTGAACGCATAAATGGTGAGTAAATTTTAACGCGCAATACTCAAACAATTTTTATGATTTAATGCACATTAAAAAAAAAAAAAACATGGAACGTGGAAGTAAATCGAAATAAAATTGTACATTTGTTGTTCACATTTTTATTAAAGAAAATAATAATTCATTTGCATAGGTAGAGTAGTTTTAGACGAATTAAATTTTAAATACTTTTTGAAAATAATAATATATAATAATTTCAAACTATTTTGACTTTGATTTGATAATATGAATATATTTTAAATGTAAAAATATTAAAAATAAAATAAAATCAAAGTATCAAGTAATATTGTATATCACTTATGTAAAGTTCAGTAACATAATTAACTATGGAGTATTTCAGGCTACTGTCAAAAAAATATTAGAATTAGATGAAATTAAAGGGGATAACATTTCAAAATTGCGTATTATGGAGGTCAGATTAATGGACAGATTGAACTCTGACAATACTAACAAATAGGTATGAACTAGAGATTCTATACGACGTAACATATAATTTAATCATAAAATAAAAAGATTCTACATGTTTGTTTCCTCTCTTTAATTTTGAAAAAAGTTACGAATATTTTGTTCTAAATGATCTCGAATTAAAGTTTTTAATATCCTAATTCTTAAGATATAAGTAATATATACTATACATTTTAGTTAATACAAAATCAATCTTAAGTTATTCAGATAAATGTTTGTAATCATTAACTTGCACATAAATTTAAAGAATGAAACAAAATAGGATTTGATGAGTCAAAAGATGGTTTTGATGCAATTTGCACGATTTACTTCAACCTGGATAATATACGAGAAATCAATGAAAATAAAAAGTAAACAGTTGGCTACATTGATATCTATGATTATAATAATAATAATAATAATAAAAGTATAAAAATTAAAATTAAAGTCGCGTTGTGTTATTATTATAGAATCAAATTTAAACACTATATTCATTTTCGTTTATAATGAAGCACCATGCCAATATTATTAATACTGGCTAAGGCACCCACATAGTAACGATACTCGGCAAATTTTAACAATCCAATATTATGTTTAGCAGCAGGTCAGATATAAAGATGCACATACCTACTAACATGATGCCTACAACATTCGTGACTGGTATTATTTGATTTTATGAACATTCAACAATTATTAAAAGCCAACCTTTAATTTTTTTCGATAAATTAATTAACTAAACAATAAAACAACATTTCAACACGCCGTAGCGCCCGAAGGGAAATATAATAACAATATTTAGGAAACGATTCTCGTGAGCGTAAACGCAGAATACACCTTATTTAGATGCCGGTGTTAAGACCAACTGACGTCAGTTGACCTATCTATTTATAGTTTTAAATCCGGTAGCCAACATTCCTGGTGTTATTATACAAACACGAGAAAACATAATTTTCTTCATATTTAAAAAAAAAATCCCACAACTATTGATGCCCAAGGTTGTCAGAAATACGTTGCGAAATCACAATTTTATAGGCCTAAATATATATATATATATATATATATATATATATATATATATATATATATATATATATATATATATATATATATATATATATATATATTTATATTTATTTATTTATATTGAATAAATCGGGTAACCGGTACCTATTTCTGATTTAGAAGATATAGTAATGTAGAGCACAAATAATAGGTACAGTATTGTATATATATGAATGCTATGTGCAGTGTATAAATCAAGACGAAAGAATACAAACATACATGCAAGAACCTTGAAGAACGTAACCAAGAGCGTTAATACGGATTTCAAGAGAAAAATCTACACGATTAGGTCTTTGCGCGAATATTTTAGTTCACTGAAAAGGTTCATAATTTGACAAGATCAGTGATGATGACCTTTCATAAAACAAACAAATAAATCTTGATGGGGTGTTCAACTAATGAATTAGACAGCTTTCTGTCTTTCTCTTAAAACGCAGTTAAAAAAAAAAATTTAAGATGAATAGATCATTCGAGAAAAACAAATTTGAACTGCAGACAATAAAAATCTTACTCAAAAATAATATTTCTAGGCATTTACATAGAAATCGAACAACAATAGAAGTACAATCAGAAGTTGAATAAGAGGTCGTACTCAAATTACGTATTTAATGAATAAAACAGATGTAAATGTATGATTTAGTGATTTGAAAAAAAAAATCATACTATCAAGAAAGTAATATTGTTTGTTAAAAGTATAATTAAATTTAATAATCCCAACATAATTAAAAACTGTACACTCAATTTGAGAATGTACGTAACTAATATAGGTTTTTCCATTTATTAAGACTTACGCAATAATGTCAATTTATACTTGAAGACTGTAGTAATTTTTTCTACTGTATAAATGCAGATTTTTTTTTTATCTCCACAAAAGAAAAATGTATTTCGTTTTTAACTTCTCTGAAAGATCGTTTTATCAAACCGTACTTAAATAATTGTGTAAATTAAATAATTATAGCAATAGTTAAGAAACTTTAAATGTTCGATATATGAGAATAATTACGGTAGAAATAGTGTATGGGCTTAAATTAATTCCTATTTACAAGGATTCCATGTGTTATTTGAACTAATAAGTATAGTTATCATTGTACTCATAGAATGTAAGCCATATGCATTGTGCACAACCTTTATAAAATACGTTTTCGTACCTTACACGGTGTTTACATTATTAGTGTTGCGAGGCGTCCCAGCACAACTAATATTGATGCACTACATGGATTTCAATAATTAAATACCGTTCTGCTTCCGATGAAATAGATAAAAGTTTAATAAAACATAAAAAATGCCAACACATTATTTGCATATCATATATTAATACACACATACATTTTATAGTAGTGTGTCAACACAATGGTATATTAAATTAATAGTACCTACCGAGAAAAATTATACTTTATTTACATGCAATGTATTACTCATGACAAAGTTTTTTTTTCATCATACACATAAAAAAATGTCATTTGAATCTACCGAGTGAGTAAAAAAAAAAAATGCCGCTAAATTCAAAACAGAAGGGGGACGATTGCGTATTTTTCTAGAGGTTTTATTATTTATGGTAATAATTATACTGGCAGTTAACTGAAAATTGAAGTGGTCGTATAAAAAATGGCAACGTATTGATTACGTTTACGGTGCTTTTAAAATGAGAGACGAAGAACATATTATACGGAAGTTAAAAATGGTTTCGTACAAAGGGTTAATTTTATGTAAAACCCAAACCGAGGCTGTGGTAAGTAGTTATTTGAATCCCACGCCCGCAAACGATTTTTCATCACGTTTTGTTTATACTTAAAAACGATATTTCTCTGGATGGGTATACTGTTTTTATGCGTTTTAAAACTTGTTATTGTTGATCGGGTGACAAATGGTCAAATCATTAAATCAGTTGTATGCCACAAACACATTCAGAAAATAATGCATTATTTTTGAAATTTACCATGAAACCCTTTTTTGTATGGTAACACAACAGTTACTTGATTTGTCGAATGTAAAGTACAGACAAACAGACATGTGTTTAATTGCATTTACAATACTCTATAATAGAGAAACAACTAATTTTAACAGCGTTTTTCAGAGTTGAAAATTAATACAACATTAATCAGAATTTTAAACAAGGCTGTTGCTTTAAATTGTCATTTGATACAAATTATACAACAAAATACTTGCTAATGCAACTAATACAAAAATAAAATGCGAAACCATCATAGTTAGCAAAATTATTAAACCCTACGTCGAGAATTAGATTTCAAGGAAAAGTTGAAATAAATGAATGAATAAAAGCACTTATAAGTTGATATACTTCTCTTGGAAATAACTCACTATGTATGATAAATAATTAAAGTTTATTCAATATCATATTTCAATCCGTCTAGATACGAATTTAATGAGTATAAAAATTCGTTACGAGAATAAAACAAACGTAATGCCGAACGCACGAGTATCACTGCAGCCCAAAGGAAAAAGTAGTAACGTAGGCGTTTAGTTTACGCGTCTTGCAGCGTCTGTCGTGGAAGAATAGGTACGTAGACAATTACGATGATATTACGAGTATTACTGTTTACTAATGTAATATGATAATTAATACAACTATACTAGAATCTCCATCGTCGGTATACAAAATATGTATTTATATAGTTTTAATTAATCTGAAGTCTCATATTTTATTTCTGGCAAACTTTTAGTTTTAATAAAATTATTACGCAACCAGACTGATACAGGAATTTCGCGAGCAAACCAAACCCGCAAAAATTTTTGATTTACGAACCCTTCCCCTCCTCACATCGTTCCTCCCTGAACTCGACCACCCACACTATGGCATAAAAACACACAGTCCAAACTAGCTTTTAAATACGCGAACGCGTGCGTCACTTTTTCGCCCACACGACGTACGACGGCTGCGTGTACGTATTGTGAATTATAGAGAAAATTTATATGTATTTCGATGCGAAAAATAATAGAAAAAATAGTTGACCCACTAATTTTTGTGCCGAAAATGCCATCAACAATAGGCCTCATAGGCGTCAAGATAGGGCAAAGTCTGAAACGGCGATTATGTCAGTGTGTATAATATATGGGTATATTAATGAAAAGACGAAGACGAACGCAGGAAAACTGTCCGACGGCGACACTATGTTATATATTTATATTACGAACGAACGAGCGCGCTGTGTGCGTGTGTGTGTGTGTGTGTGTGTGTGGGCGACATTCCAATACCAATGGGTGAGTATATTATTCGCTAAAATGTGAATACATCCAGTAAACGTCGCCAAAAAAATTAAATAATAGTATAAAAAGAAAGTTGTTACGTGACCACATGAATCTCGGGTGTATATTATACGAATGACTGCGAGAGGAAAAATTCCTCTGGCAGCAGTAGGATACTCGCCGAGGAGCGAACCCGCGACTCTGAACTGTGTCTATATTAAAACGTATAATTGAACGTACATTTTTGGTTTATATGGTTTTTCTTAAGGTATCATCGTCATTTTTTATGAACTTTAAGAAACAAGAGAACTTAAGAAGCGAATAGAACGGTATTTAAGAAAAAAAAATACAGTTACATATTAAACAATAAATCTCTGAATATCACTCCGGTACCAATACATCATGCAATACAACTAAATTTATTACAAAATCTTTTGAATAAATGAAGTTTACGACGTTATCATTGCCATTTAAAGCAGCAACTAAATTATAATTTGAATAATGCATACTACATAAAAACATAAATACCGCTGTAATATATTAAGCCTTATGAGCGTATACTGACTGCCGGCCCATAATTGTGTGGCGTGAAATTTATCATGTCTAAGAACAAACAGTGACTCAAGTTCGAATAAAATGCCGGAAAATACAAAAAAAAAGAGAAATTCTATATTGACATAATCAATATATATGTAGATTGAATAATGATTGATGGTAACAGACAACAAAATATATGTATTGTTTCAATGGAGGTTACTTGTGAGGGGAAGTAATATGTTGAACGTCAATACATATTTACACCATTACGATTTATCATACAATGACTGATAATCTAGTAATACTCAATCACGTCCTATAAAATACTTGAAAATGCATTTAAATGGTTTAGCAAAAAAATACTTAGCACAATAGTTATCTTTTTCAAAAACTATGTTTAATCATCATTGATGGAAATAATATAATATGTACCTTCATAGTATAAATATGAGTATTCAGTAAATGTATAAGTAAAATCAATTCCAGAAATATCATAATATATATCTTTTTTAAATTTTTATATTGAAAATTATTTTATTTTAATATTGCTCATTTTTCTAATTTTTTTTATGAATATTTACAATATTTTTAAGTTTAACATTAAGTAATGCATTTTATATTAGATACAAAACAAGATAACGTTATTGGAGGAGGTGTCCATTATTGACACTACTTTAAATATAGTTACCACAATTAGTTTATAATACAATGTGGTGGTATGTCACGACGATATGTTCAATTTAGCGTATAATTATTGAAATTTATGAAATTTACATTCTTCAAAATATTATTTATAGATTTGGGGGACAACTTCAACATAATTTTGCACAAAGATAATAGTCTTATATATTTTTTTTTTTTAATCAATTAAAATGTTTACGTTAAGTTTACAAACGCCAGGTGGATACCAACAGCCGAAACATACTTTTTTTAAATCAATAAAGTATGGATAAAATAAACACGTTCAGTTCGAACACGGTTAACATTGTTACAAGTAAAAGCGTATATTGTATTAGTCATGCATAAACCGTGTCTCATGGTGGTAAAATTTAGATGCAATTTTTAATACATAAAACGAAACCATACGACAACACATGTACAATTATTAGAGCTCCAGCTTTTAAACAGCAATCTTTTCAGGCGATAAAGTTTATATTAAAGTGTGATGTTTAATTTACGAATACACATTACGGTAACTACATAAATATAATAGTTAAATTTAACCGATACTGTCATAAAAGTTAAGGTTATGTAAGGTGTTTCACGCCAACTTAAAAATACAATACTGTTTGAACGAAATAACGTAAAAGTCTCGATCAATGGAGAATTGGTCTGTATTATCTTTTCAAATGTATAAAACTTCCTGTATAATACTGAAGCGCCTTACGATATAACTGTAATATGTATTTTAGACTTAAATTATATTTTATATTAAATTGTTCATGAAGTCGTAGGCACAAATAGGAGAGCTCTTTAGGGAATAATCTCCCTATACACATTTTCTTAATTGTTTTCAACTTGTTCAATATTATAATAGTTTTTAATCCAGGGTAAACAAATTGTTTCCAATAAAAAGTATAACCATCAAATTTACCATTGATGAAAAAAAGTGTTTTTTAATAATATTATAGAGTTTTAACTTTTTACTATCAAGTCATAGAAATTAATAATTCTTATTTATATGTTATGTGATGAATAATGCGTATTTTATATTATAAATATAATTTTTATATAACTATATTATAAAAAAATGAAATGGTTTTTTTTTTTTTTAGTAATTAACAATCTGTATCAATAAATTAGACACAATAAGAAAATGTGATAAAGGAAAACGAGACATGAGATTTTTGTTGAAAGAAGCCACCCATTGATGACTTTTTCTGCTAGCTTGATAATTATTATTATTTTTTTTTTCTTATATTAAATTTAATTTAGATTTAATTTAAGAGGTCTCGACACCACTTACGCTTCAGACGTCTCGGAAGATTATCTGGAATTGAGGAATTGGCCAAGTTTTTTATAAGTTGATTGGGTAATTATTTAGGCGGTTATGAAATCTAAAATAAAAGATTTTAGCTTCATCGTTTATTTTATTAAGTTTTAAGTCGGTGTGTAGTGTATGATTTGACACGTAGGGTGGAGCATTTATTAATTTCCTAAGCGCAATATTTTGAAAAGTTTGGATTTTTAAGATATTAGTCTTTTTCGCATTGCCCCAAAGCTGAAAGCTGTAGGTCCATAATGGTTTCAATAGAGTTTTATAAATAAGCAATTTAGTTTTAATAGCTATGTGATTATTATTGTATAATAAGGGTTTAAGTAAGCGAAGACGGTGATTCAATGCTAATCGTTTGGTTCGGATATGATGAGCCCACGTTAATCTTTGATCCAAAATAAGGCCGAGATACTTGACTTTCGGAGAGTGAGGAATCGGAATCCCGTATAGAACAACACCAGGGCAAGGAGTATGTCTGAGAGTAAAAGTTGTGTGAACGGATTTATTCTGGTTAACTTTGAACCGCCATTTTGTGAACCATTTTTCCATAGCATTAAGATTAGTTTGTAAATTTATTGACGCTAAGATTGGACTGTTGTTAATAGATATTAGCACTTTGTCATCACTTTGTTCATACATGAAATAGTAATGAGAAAAAATGATTAGTAAGTTTTATTGTAATTAGGTATAACAATGTGTCATATCAGAAATCGAACTTAGGTATAAAATATTTTAAGTGTTTATTACTCCCACAAATGCCTCATTGAGTAGCAAGGGCTGAAGCCTCCTCTCAAGTATAAAACATTATATGTATGTAGACTTATTAAATTTTTATAAAACGCAACTTCAATATTATTTAAATTAAATAGATAAAATTATACATATATATATATACAAAATAAATTGTAAACAAAGTACAATTTATTATATATAAAATAACTAAAAGGTACATGTAATGCACTCAAATTTCCATAATATGACATAATATATACATGAATATAACTCATTAAATAGCATAAAGAATATGTTTATAATTATGTACCATTTAAATAAGTTACATGAAAATTGTGACACATATTTGAGCTTAAGTATATTAAGAATATTTAAATGATGAAACGACTTAACTTATATTTTTTTTAAATTTTATTTTAAAGTATTTCTTCACATAAAAATAATATATATTTTAATTAGTCATATATTATGATCAACAAATCACTATTATCTTCAACCAAAAATGTGCTATTTACGAGAAAATAACATGATATGAAAAAACAATTAAATGATAGACAAATGTAATTATTACTTTTTTTGTTTTACGAAGAAAACAAATTAATGACAAATTGGTATTTCGAAGAGATATTATAAATACTAAGGATTTAAATAAACTGTGCGTTTCAACAGACAACTTATAAATATATATATATATATATAAATTATTAACGTACCTATACACGCATTTATGGTGCAGTTTTTAAATCATAAAGAAATTCATGTTTAAACCATTTTATACGAATAGGAAAATAAAAGTTACGATTTATCGAAGGAAACATATAAAAATTATTCAACCACACGTCGTTTATTCAATATGAAAAACATGAAAATAAATCGGACATCAGAATATTATTTTCGTTCCCTTCATATCCTACGGTTTTAAAATGAGAATCTTTCGACCATACATGTATATATAAATATTTAAATAATTTATGAAGTCCGATGATACGAACATTTCACAACGTTAAACATTTATACTTGGAGATTCACAGGATTGGTGTTTTTATATTTTCTAACTTGCCAATTCAGTTAAACATAAATTTGCCACCGAAATCTAAGATATATTATTTATAACTAAAAAATAATTTAGGGCTAAATATTGTTTTTATTGAATAATTCACACCGAAAGCTTAAATAATTAAGAGGTACGTTTTTTAATAAAAATGTTAAAGTGTAGGTAAATAGGTTATCATATATGGTATAAATTATGTGTACTTAAAAATTAAATTTCGTGTTACTTTTTTATTACGTGATGTAAGTAAATTAATCGTGTAAGTAGATAATTAATATTTTGTACAAAAGACTTAAAATAATTTTTTAAATTACCAATAAAAGTATTATTCTGAAATAAGTAAAACAGTTTTTTAGAAAATATATCTATACAATTTATTTTATTGGTAGTGAATAGTTAAATTAAAATTAAAATTGAATATAAAGATCGTAAACGGTAAGCAAAAACAATAATGATACATGTTTATTAAATTTATGTTTCATCATTTAATCAAATTTAATTTGAATAAAGAGGAAATTATCCATTTTATGTGCTGCTAATGATATTTAAATGATTACAGCTAGATACAATAATAAAAGAAAAAATACAAGTTTTATCACATATCATTTAATTTACAAAAATACTAACTATTCCTTATTGTCTTTAAATGAATTACAATTGATTAACATAAATTAAGTCATGAAAACACATCAAATAATTTTCCAGATTTAATACCTTTACGTCAAATACTAACGTAATAAACTTCGTACGAATTTAATAGAAGTAACATAAAAATGTAATGAATTTATTTTATAACGAAAACCCACTATATAAAAATAAATTATATAACAAAGAACAACATGCTTTAATAAGGTTGTGACATTCAGATCATTAGAACTTGAAATTTTTTCGCACCATTTTAACAGACTCAAAGCTGTAGTACCTATAACTATGTACTGAGCACACTTCAATATGTGCAAGTAGAAATTTGACTGATATTTATATTATAGTTTTTAAAAATATAAATATGAAGTTTTTCAGATAAATATTATAAACGTTTTCAGAAATTTTTTATGGAAATGTAAATCAATATATTCGATAAATACGAAAGGGTTGTATGATTTCACAAATATAACAAGTAATTATCAAATAGGTTAGTAAAAATTAGTACTACACTGGAAGTTTGGAAAATATTTGAAAACTACACACTTAATCCTAGTGATTATACTTTAAAATATAATTTAATTTAAACAAAATTATTATGATACTGTTTTTTATTTTTTATTTTCTTTCACTCTGCTCCACATAGAACAATAAGACGAATTGATATCATATTTTTAACAGACAGGTATGTCAGATTATAGAACCCTCTCATATGGAGGGATGATCCTATTTAAACCACTAAATAACTATAAACTTAATTATTTGATTCAAGTTTCCAGACGAAGAATACTAGTCACAATGCATCTGTTAGAACAAAAATAAAATTTCTACAATAATAGTTTATCAGGAATAATTGTCAGTTTTTATTTTGTAATGTCATCAAGTTGCTTTCTATACCTAGATCGAATAGTTGCATATGTAGACTTAACAACCATAAATCGCAACATGAGTTTAAACCAGTTTTGTTTCCCACCACATATCGTTTGGCACACGTTTCTTCTACACGTACATAGATATACACGATACACATACTTATTACACACTAATACACACACATACACGAAACATATATACTTATAAACCTTTCCCAAAGCTCATGTATTATTCAAAACTATAAACTAAACTTTAATGAACAACCGAATTTTCAATTATTCTGACGGTTTTTATCTTCTTTTCATTTAAACACATGTCTATTTCAATTTTTCGCTAAACCCATTTATGATTGAAACAATTGTTGTTTTGTTTCGTGCCGGTGAAATACAGAAGTGAATATAATATACATATATAAGTAAACATAAAAACACTCGTAGTTTAAGACGTTTTCGATAGAATACTATACTATACTATGGCATGGCAACACATGATCATGATTTACATAACACGGGCTATATTCCATACGTTGGACATATTTTAACAATCAATACAATATTATACAACATAAACATCACATTATCAAACGTGTATGTATTCACCGGTAGGTACATACCTACTGTACGTACGCACAGTGCACATGCCATAGCACATCGCAATAGCTGTTATTCCGCTATAACCACGAGTTCGCGTCTTAAATACTGATATGGGGATATAACAAATACACTGCATTTGTTGTTGTGAATTTTATTTCTCTATTATCACAAGTGTGGCGTGTTTAAAAAACTAGTGCGGTGGAAAAAAATTGAATAATATAAAAAATTTGAAATGTATAGTATACCTTGATGGCCGACATGGTTTTACGTAGGAATTTGCGACGATGTCATAAAATGAATCGGACGGCGTGAGTTTCGATTCTTTTATTTCGCTGTGTCGCGTGACGATCTCGGAAATAAACAAAAGTAGAGCTCACAATTTCTTCGGTTAAAATTAATTTTTCCCAAGACGGAACGATGTTATTTCTGCGATCAACGCGATTCCAATTTTATCGGAAAAAACGACAAAAAACCGAATTCGAACAATCAAAAAGATGATGATTTGGAACAAAAAAAAAAAAACAAGAAATTATACATCAACCGTCAGACGAATTAGTATATAACACACACTAGCGATGTATTACGCGAAGCACGTCGTGGTGATGTGAAGTGATGATTTTTTACGGTGGACGGTGGTGAGAGTGGTGATGGTGGTGGTGGTGGTGGTGGTGGATGTGTCGTCGGTGGAGTTGGTGAGAATATCGATACGAGATAATAATGTATTATTCAATTGATAATGAAAATTAATGATAAATATTGTTGTTCCAGCGCGAGACCGCGGGCGACGGAGGCAGCGGCGGCGGCGGCGACGGCAGCGTCAGAGCGATGTGCGTGGCGCGCGTACGAGGAGTCGCGAGATACCGACGAATCTACACACACGGAGACGCGACCGTGCGGGCGGCGAAACGGTACGAGCGACAATAACGACGGCGCGGCGAGGAGAGCGCGTAGAACGGCGGCGGCGGCAAACTCGGCGGCAGTGGCGGCGGCGGCGGCGGCGGGGCGGCGTTGCGCGCACGGCCACGGCGGCGTAAACGTGCGGCAGAACCGTCGGACGTCCGGATACCACACTGGTCGGGGTGGGGGGAAGGGGGCTACGGTGGTAGGGGTGGCGGCGGCGGTGGAGGAGCTTTATGACGACGCCCCCTTCGGCACACGAAAGTTCTGCCGCCACCGCCGCCGCAACCGACACGGCCGCGCTCCCGGGCGGACAATGAGATCCAAGCCGTACGTATTATACGCCCGCGGGAGGACCGCGTGATCTTCTGTCCATTCATATTTCATCGTCACTGCCGAACCCTTTACGCGCCACGTGTAAAGTATCACATAATATATGTATATATATATATTTATTTATATACGTGTATCAAACTATATACACGTAGAAATAAATTTATATACTATATATTAGTTACCATCTTACACGCGCGAGGTTGTAACCTGAATGACTGAATTCCAACTCATAAAATTGCAATAATACTATAAATATAAATTATAATGTATTCGCGAGTATGTGTTTGTGTTAGAGTGCAAGTGTGCAGCGTGTGTATGTGTGAGTGTGTGGTACACCTTGATTAAAATACACCTTCGGTTGCATTCACGTGCGTCGTACAAATCATATTATTATATTATAGGTATATAATAAAATTGTGAATATCCGATACAGGGTGTTCCTTTTATTAACGCGCTATTCAACATTAATGTTACCTGTAAATCGCCATGATTTTTTTTTGTACACGTTCGTGCAATTTAAGCGTGTTTCTACGATATATTTTCGTCTCTTCGTTTTTTTTTCTGGATTCGAAATAGTTTAAAATTTAAAAAATTAAGAACTTAAGTGGAATTTTTTCTTTATTGATGAACAAATAAATTTACCAAATACCTATCACTTTCATCGATATTTGAATATACATATATATAAATGCTCATACGCGATATTAAACCTGATATGCGGTTGTTTTGATTGCTGTACCTATTATATTGAATGATTATCATGAAAATAAAATTCAACAATAGATTGAAATTTGAAATATTATATTTGATTACCTACCATACTTGAACAGTAAAAAATATGAAGTACAAGTCAAGTATAAACAATAATATAAAACGGATTTTAGACTTAACACCAAATTACCCGTTTTTAGATACATATCATAAAAACCAAAGGATAAAAACTTAATATTTTAAGATGATAATAATTATTGTATCTTATTCATATTATTTAACATAAAACATATGGAGATTATATCGAAAAAATATCATATTTAAACCATATATCGCACACTGAATGAAAACAAGTTGATATTCCAACAAATGTACAAAAAATAATGATCAAAAATTCTCAACATTGATTTTAATAAATAAAAAACTTGATGAGTAATTCTTATACATAGACATGAATAGAATAAAATATGCACCAAGAAAAATTGTAAACCAACTACCTACAACAATGTTATACAATATTACTATGACGATGTAACCGTCACTCTATTAGACTTTTAACAACTCAACTGCTCTTTAAATAAATCAAACGATTGTGCATATATTAAATTATATACTTGGTATATAACTGCTATAACTTAATATTATGTTCTATCGTGATAGAGAAACGTAATACAGACCTAAGAGAAAGGACCCAAACAAAATAAAAAGTGATGAGTGCTTCACATTAAACATGTATGGATCCAAGGATGGACAATAAAAATGAAGCAGAGGTTATATCAGAGAGAGGATATTTTCGGATAAAATATATTTTTCTGTTAATAAAATATAAGATGGTGATGTAAATTTAATGTTTTTTTTTTCGTAAACGTTATGGGATAAATTTTTAACTTTTCAACATTATTTTTCCAAGAGATCTGTGTAATATTATTATCTCAGTAGATTTTGTAGATTTTAGAAAACAAAATCAATAAAATTTACAATTTCATTAGTTAATCATTTAGAATGATAAAAGCACAAAAAATAACTACACTATAATCTGTAGAGTAGTTAAATTATAACTGCCAATGCTATAACTGCAGCATTACCTCGAATTCAATAAACAAAATTATTTAAATTTAAATTTAATGCCTATGAACCGGTTTTTTAGATCAGTACCCGAGGATAATTTGTTGCTCAATATATAAGTACTCAGCAGTACTCGTTGGTCGTTATATACTTATAGGGTGAGCCACCGCATTTTTCCGTTTCTGTGTATCAAATTCTTAGAGTTATTTTAATACAATAATTCTAGATAAATAATATAATTTTTATGCAGAAGTATTAAAAATATTTTCAGAAAAAAATAAATACATTTCATCAATTATTTCTACAAACATTTAAAACATATTTAAGTTTTAAAAATGTCTTATTAAAATGTATAGTAAACAATACTTTGCAGAATCGTTTTTCAAACGTAATGCAACCAATGAATAATGATAAATCATTTCTTCCGAATGTATGATAACTAGGAGCCGGAATAATATTCTTTTAAAAAGTTGAAAATATTCTCCCAATATTCTTTACAAAAATTAATTAAATTATATTAATAACACAGAGATATTTTTAATTACGAACATTTTTGAAAACAGTTAACAACTATATTTTGCTCCGTGTGTTCTGGTGTCATATTTGTACGACGGTCTGTTAATATGTTTGTATACGTGCTAAATGCAGAAAGTTCGACGTCAACTGAAGTCACAGGAGCATTTTGCAAATCAGTAATCAGTTGTAAGGTTAGTAATAAATCAGTAATAAGTTGAACTTCATTATTTCCATTCAAAACTTTAGCTACATTTTTCAAAATGATGAGCCTTTTATTTTTTTGTTGAAGTTGATCAATTTTTATTATTATTTTATTTCTATTTTCTACAGGTATTTTTTGAAATTGACCAATTGTATTTTCAATTAGATTTATGGAATCAATAAGAGACACAGACTTTTCCAAACTTTTGATGGATGTTACGAGAACAAGAAAATGAGCCTTAATAAATATTATATCGTTTTCTATGGTTTCTATATCAAAAACTGTTTTACATTTAAGTACTGACTGACTGGAAGATTTTTGACTACTTAATCCTTCAATAACTTTTTATAAACCTTGGAAATTATTACTGTTAAAAATAGCAGCTTCCAACCACGTTCCCCATCTGGTCACTACTGTTTCAGGGGGTAACGAAATATCATGTAATATTTCTTTACACACTTGTACACGGTAAAGAGATTTTAGAAATACTTTTTTTATGTTATTAATTAATTAATTTATGTCTGGGCACATTTCTCCAACCCTTTCTGCAACCCTATTAAACATGTGAGCTACACATATAATATGAATTAAGTTGGGATAGAAAACTGCTAGTGACTGTCCCGTTTTCACCATGTACGGCGCAGCATCTGAGAACATCAACAATACTTTTTCATAACTTCCGCCCAAGGGCCACAGTAATTTTAACCTATCATCCACAAATCGAGGCACAGTAGAATTATTAGTCTTTTCTAAAACTTTACATGTTAAAAGAAAAGAACGAGTCGGATGATTTGAATTTAATATCCCAACCAATAAATTCGCCACATAACGACCATTTATATCCGTTGTTTCATCAACAGCAAACCAAATATTATTATAATCGCTTATTTAATTTTTTATATTGGGTTAAGTCTTATTATAACAATGTGATAGATAATTTTTTCTAAACAGACTTTCATCGGGTATATGTTTGCCAGTATATTTTTCTAAAAATGCCCGAAATTGTGGATTTTGCAATTTATACCACGGAATATTTGCGGCAACAAAATTCAAACATAAACCTTCATAAAATTCGTTTAAATTTTTTTTTTTAGAAGTCGATTCTGATAAAAACAGTAGTTTTGACGTGTTTAACTTACGCTTTTGAGCTTCTTGGTGTGAAAATGTATCTACATGTTGTGATAACTTTTCAATGCACGGTAGGTACATTTTTATCACACACTTGACAAAAAAGAGTTTTGCCATCAGTTGTAATATTTATAATGTTTTTATTTAATGGTTGAATCCACTGTGAAATTAAATCCCTTAATTTAGTTGATGGTGTTTCCGGCATTATGAACAAGTTAAAACAAGTAACTAATGAAATATAATGAAACTATAACGTATACCTATGTCAACACTACAGTGTTGTACCGTACATGTAGTAATAATCGTACGCCTGGAGCTATTTTCGAAGTGTAGTAATGATTCCATTTCTTGTCGGGCATCGTTATCTCAGATAAGTCACTTATCTACTACAGGCAGTGCTCGAATTGGAAATATAAAAGAAGGGGTACTAAGAAACTTTAAAAAAAATTAGCGTCCCACTCAATGATTGAAATCAATGCAAATTAAAAATTTAAGAAGGGGTACGCTTAAAAAAATAAAGATAAGAAGGAGAGCTCCGTCCGCCTGCGTCCCCCCAATTCGAGCACTGACTACAGACGATTACAGTACATTACTAATTATGGCATAATGATCGTATGATACGATGGTTAGAATACGTATATGTATCAAGATCATTTCACTATTATCGGACACATATTTTATATTATTTACGCCACCACAACAAAAAATATCGAATGTCTATAAAAATTAATCGATATATTCTCAAATACGCTAAAAAAAGTTTTGCCACTAATTAACCGGTTTCATGATTTGTAAAGATTTCAAACCCCCGTCTGACTGCATAGCCTAAAAAAAAATATGCAAAAGAATATAATTCCGGTCCCTAATGATAACAAATAACAATAATAGTAATAGAACTGTGACACTAATAATGTAAGTAAAGAGTAATTAGAACTTTTCAACCCAAGTCTCTTTGTATTTAGTCAGCACACGTATTTATTTTTTTTTAATATAATATTATTAAAATATATATTATTTAATTTATAACATAATGTAATAATACACTTTAACGACAATGTATTTTTTTAAATTATTTTTTCAATAATACTAACGGTATGTAGTATACAACTTGGGAAACAATAATATTTTCGTAGTATTTCAAAACAAAGGGTTCAATAAAAAGTTTCACTAAACAAAATAATCGACAGCATTATCCAAATGATTGGATATCCATTTGATATTATATAATGACTATTAAACACTTATTAGTCAAGTTAATTACAGGTTATAAATAAATATTTTAATTTTAAATGTGATGAATGTTATAAAAATATAAAAGTATAGATACTAAATAATATCATTTGAATTTTAATATTTTATTACATGCACTGAGAGGTGGAAATTTAATTTAGTTAGTACATACAACACACCGCTATATGCTTTACCACTTAAACACATGCGAATTTACTTTTTCAGTTTTAAGCAACGCTAACAATAACAGTTTTACCATTATGTTTCATATAAATAGTTAATAGATCATTCTTAAATTAATTTAGGTATTATACAAAATAATGAATCACAATTCGCTTAAACATTTTAACTAGGTAATTTTGAATTTAAAGAGCCACGATTTTAATTTACATTCTTCATCAGTTTGCTGTATACAACAAAACTGAAGCTCGTAATAGTCGTATCATTACTGCACTTAGTTTTATTGCACGTCCCAGTAATCATGAAGAATTGTTTTATTTAAACTACCTACCTAGTTTTAATGATTATTATATGCAATATACATATGGTGTCATAGGATGATACATAATATCAGAACACATAGTTGCTCAGTATAGAGCTAGTTAATAAAATATTTACTTTTAGGAGAGCCATGTTTAGTTTCACCATAATTTATCTGACACGGCTAACGACATAAATGTACTTCAGTGGAAGTGGAACTTATAGAGTAGCTTTTATTAAATAAGCTAATAAAATTTGTAAAACAAAAAAAACTGCATATTATGTACAATGTACTTCCATAAAATATAATGGATTATAAAATAATATGATAATTAGCTGACTTGACTGAATACCAAAAATTGAGTTGATTGATGCTTACAGCACAGTTGTCTATAAAACGAAATTGAGGTTTATCTTAACATATAAATAAAGTCATTAAAAATACGATTATTTTCTTAATAATGAATTTAGAAATATTTAACGATCACAATATTTACTTTTTAACCATAACTTGGATTTAATACCATTTTAGTTTTTAATATATGTTTATTATATTAAAAAAATAAAAAAATACTAAGAAAATCTTAATGCCTAGTATATATTAATTCGAGAATATTCCACTTCTATATTATGAATCGGATATAATACGCAATATTATTGGAACGGAACAAAGTTACAACATAATATAGTTTACGATGTTTATAATTTGAGTACCCATCCATTAATTATAATTATAATTAATAATAATCAAATTAAAAATTGTAAATACCTTATTTCATAAACTGGGAACTCGCTTAAGAAAAAAATTAAAATAAACACCAATGTTCTCTGAAATTTAAATATCTACCAATTTAGTTACATCATAAAACTGTTTGAAGACAATTTATGAAATTTTTATGAGAACTACGTTTACTGCACATAATAATTTAACTATCATAAATAACAACAATGTACACCACATGAATTTCATAAATTGAAAAATAACATTATTACAGTGTTAGTTTAAATAATATATATTATGTATGATACACAGAGACATAATTACTGACTAGGTGTATTAGTACATCAATTATAGTATATTGTACTAATATAGGTTGGTATACATAAGTAATTGCCAATAAATTTTAGTTCAACACTGACAGTAAAACACATAACTATATATAATTTACTCGACAGGTAGAAGACAGAATAATATTCATAAATCTTACCAAACTGAAATTTAAAACGCATACCCACAAACCTACAAATTACATCAAGTAACTTAAAAAAATAATGAAAGAAAACATTATACTTTTACGAGTTAAGATAAATACGTTATCATTATTATTATATAAACTAATTATTCAAACTTCTATAGAATTATAAAAATTAAATTAAATTAATAATTTAACGTAGGAAGAATACGATAGCGCATGTAACTACCTGAATTACGCGCGAACCTTTTTAAATTACTAACATGATTTCAATTTATTTTGAAAATTAATAGAACTACATTTTAGTAAAAAAAATTTTCATCATTTTTAATCGCTTAATTTTACAAACTTTTCTAAAATTATAACCACAATGTCTATTATAGTACAATGGAAAAGAATATTTTTTTAGAAATTTTGATATTTACAACTGTATTAATAGATCATATAATTTAAGAGATCAAATTATTCAAAGTTTAGAGCAATGGAGTAGTGAAAATACATTTTAATGGCGCCCCTACTTCTCTTCAACGCTACTCCAATTTTTAAACTATTGGTCTGAAGTTAAAATACAAATTTCCAAAAAAGTATTCACTCTCATGATATTAAGCAATTATAATTATGATTACCATTTTAAAAAAGCGAAAACTTAAAAAATTTTAGATAAAAATACCATAAAAGTATTTTTTTTTTTTTTATAAAAATCTAGTTTTTTATAAACATTTTAAATTGTAGGTACATGACGAAAATTCTAATTTTTATAGTATCAAAAATAAATCACATTGTTCAAATTTTCTTGAAACACTAGGTTATTTATAAAAGAGTTGACTTAGCTCAGAAATAAAAATGTTTAAATAACTATTGTCCCCATATATATATATATATATATATATACTGTATAACCCTAATATGATTTAGTGTGAGGTTTTCCATATGATTAAAGTTATCAATAGAAAAGTTTTATACCTTGAACATTATGAACATAATTTACACCTTCGTCAAACCACATGAAACATTACATCTTCGTATAATTAAAATAGTTTGAAAACTTTTAGACGGAAGCTTGAAATGACATAAGCTATGGAAACAGTAGTTTCAAAAGATGGAACATTTTACTGGCCAATAAAGTTTTTTCATAATGTATTAACCTAATCAAACAGTATGTTGTAAAGTTTACATTTTATAATTTTAAAGTCAGCATGATGCTATTATTTTAATGGAAGATAAAGTTAATTAAATTATTAATGTAGGAAAATAAAAATAATTGCATTTACGAGTAAATCTATTCATTTAATACTGTGGGAATTAATATCAATGAGCATCATTGAGCATCATAACGGCAATATTGAAAGTAAGTAATTGTTACAATATAATATTGTATCTACATACATTTAAAATACATTTCAAATCTAACTCCCACAAAAACATTAATTGCCTACCTAATTAGTCACTATATTTATGTATAATGGTATAAGAACCAAGTATATTCATAAATGTATCTAATTTGACTAATCAAACACATTTTTAGAAACCAAACACTTAACAAATAATTAAAATGTTTACATAGATATATTAAACACAATATTACGATGAATAGATACAAAATGTTTTCTTGATTCAATATTCTTTATTTGCAATGTGCATAAGTTATAAACAATAATTTAAATTAACAGAAAATCTGAAAACATATTTAAAATCGAGGTATGTATAAATTCTGAAAATGCTAATGACAATGAATAGTTCAAGATAATACAAAGTGTATTTTTTTTTTTTTTTTTTAATTTTATTTTATAGATACTTTGATAAATTAATAATGAAATAACGATGAGAAAGGGGCGATAGTTTTATGGCTCTATGCTAAATCCATATTTTTCTGAAAATAATTCGTTAAACTTCTCATTGTACAAATAAATATTATGAATATACTTGTAACATTAAAATGTAACATGACGTAAAAAATTTTAATTAATTATAGGATACCTATATACATTTGCTACTTAAAAATATACGTTTTCCTTTTTCTACAGTAGGAAATTATTCATTTACTTTTCCGGTCTTATCGTTGCTCTAAAATAGCTTTAAAAAATTACCAAACTAGTTTAAAACATAGGGAATAACACAATATTATGAAGAGCATATTTTATTTTTTGTTAAAGATGCAAATAATGTCACACTTTCCATAATGTTCATTATTGCTACGCAAGTCAACAATATTCCTTGAACTTCGATATAACGTTTACACATAAAATAGATTATCTTTTAAAAGTTTAAACTATAATATTTATAACAATGATCTTAGATTTCTTAGATCAAGAGTTTTTCCATAAAAATATATTTTCTTAATGGTGTAATTTAAAAAGGCTTACTTCATTTTAATAAGTCAACTTAAAATAGTAAGTATACTTGAATCGATCATAGGTAATTTAAATATAATACTTAAATAATTTAAGATAACCCAAAATATATAAAGGAACTTAAAAAACTAAATTTTTACACCTTTCGGTTAAACTTCAAACTGACAAAAAACATGTTACATTGTGTATATATATACAATAAACAATTACAAACCTAGGTACATAAAATATAATTAATTGTATTTTTTTTAAATGTACGAGACGTACACTAGCTGCCATCTAGTGGAATTTAATGTTTTATCAATGTTGAATAAATATTCACGCGTATTATGATTTATGAGCATAATAGGCGCTCATTCAATCTTTAATTTAAATTTCGATAGTGTCAAATTTTGTAATCTCAGATGACCTCCTCCCTCCACGCCACTCCAATAAGTCTCCAGAACACAATTATTAATAAAATGATCAATTTGAATGCGATACAAACATTACCTTCAAGTCCTGTCGTCCTGATAATTTGAGATCCGTTTCCTGTAAAGAATCTCAACTTTTAAATATTTAATAAATTTAATAAATTAGTGCCAGATATCTCAAAAACATTTGACCAATTCATTAAAATTTAATAAAGTGTTTAATACTCGCTAAATCTTTTTCTATACCTACGCTGTATAAAAATAGTATGATACAACATGGCATCAATAATACAAATTTCACTAACACAAAAATAATAATAACTTTCCATAAATCAAATAATACCAAATTATCACGACATTGATACGCTCGGCATCAAAATAAACTAGGAGTGTTAATTGGTGTTTCGGGGTTGCTAATTAGCCTTCCTCGCCCACGGTGTGCGTCAATTATTAAGATATGTCAATGAGATCGAGCGTAATAATTACGTGAATTCGTGACTAAAATGAATATGACGGATTCGAGGTAGTAAATAAAAAGTTAACGAAAAAATGTAAATAAAAAAATATTTCATTTGAATTACGAACATAAATTTGTCATTTAAATATTTTTTTTACGTTATCAATAACAAAATAATAAAAATCTTAATTTGCTATCCTTAAAAATAAAGTTAATAGAAAAAAAAAGTGTCTTAAATTTATTTTACTTCAAGTATTTTTATACTGTAACAATTTCAAATTATTAAGTGAACGGACATAAGGACCAAAATAAAATTCTTCGTGGGCCGAGGTTTACAACAAGTTGTGATAGTAAGTAATAATCACTTTATTTTAACGTTGTACAGATAGGTACACCCACTTCACAAAACAAAGATTTATATATATATATAAATATATATATATATATTATATATGTGTGTGTGTGTGTGTGTGTGTGTGTGTGTGTGTGTGTGTGTGTGTGTGTGTGTGTGTGTGTGTGTGTGTGTGCCGAGTGCTGACTGAGTGTCTCAAAACAAAGAATATCTGTGTTTTGTTATCAATATTTATATCATATTCTATCAATATTTTGTTACTTTGAGAAAACCAAAAATGACTTCTAATTTCTGTAAAAATCATAGGAAATTAAAGATTTCGTTCAGTTCAAGTTTCTATTTTTATTAATTATTCCTCCACTCAAAAGAAAAATGTGAAATTTTGGCCGTTGTACCGAAATTTTTCACAGGTATTATGTTTAAAATAGAAGTAGTCTAGTACTCACATCCTTCCGTTATCTCAATTTTATCATTTAAATATTGACAATAATATAGTCAATAATTTTATTCATAATTTATTTTCTACAGGTTTAATGGTTAGACAGTTAACAGTGGTTTTTAATAAGAACCAATAACGGTGGCGCGAAGTTTCCTATTTAAAAGTCGCTAAGGCGGCAAGTTTCGAACAATTATTATTATTATATTTTTTGTATATTTTATATTTTTCATATGTACCAACTTGAGAGACTGAGCAGCTAAACAATAGACTGTGGCAAATGTATGAGTTGCCCCACCCCAAATGATGCCACTGCTCAAAAGCTTTCTAGGCGTGAGGAAAAACTGCCGCAAAACTAAATAAAAACGGTAAAATTTGCCGTGAACGATACTTTCACTAAATCGGTTTTACGTATTTAGTCACAACTTGGAAACTTATGTTGCTAAAAACTTGACATTTGCACTATATTTATGAATGGTATATTATTAAATATTTAAGTTAAGTTTCTAAAAAAATTTGTCAACTTTTGGACTAAAAATAGAACATTAAAAATACCTTATTTCATTTAAGTTTATATCTAATGACATTTTTGATATTTGACAAAAAATTTAGAAAATTTAATATGATCAATGTTATACTCACGCACTTAATTAACAATACTGAAACAATATCAAAATTCGCTGGTCAATTTTTTTTTTATAAACGTTAAGTAAATTATTATAGGATTTTTACGGCATTTACTATTTTTATATCAATTTCAAGTTTAAATGTTTATTTAAAAAATCGATTCATCCAATTATTATGAAACTTTGGATATAGATAGAACCAGTGGCATATTTTCAATTTTTTTCTGGGGGGAGGTGTCTAGAAACAATTTTTTATATTCTGAGTGACCCTCTTTACCATTATCGCTGAATAACAAGTTAAAACATAATCGAATATAAATATTTATAAATACATAATAATATAGGTACCAACCTAGTAAATGAATATTCTCTTTCTCTATTCTTACGTAATAAGTTATTTATGACTTATAAATTTCATTTTATGATATATTTTATATTTTAGTCTGGAATCTTGAAAAATATAATTATTATACAGTTATATCATACATTCAATTTAATTTTTTTTTTACTTCTAAGGGTGTTGAGACTCGAGGGACCCAAAACCATGTAAATACGCCACTGGATAGAACAATATGTTTTGAATCTGTTAGTACAAAACAATTTCTCGTTAGTCAAACACAAAAATTTTAAACAGATTTGAGAAAAAAAAACATACCGACAGTCAACCTAAAAACAGTTAATATAAATGGTATAATTGTTTTAAACTGAAGCTTTACTCAGAATCATTTAACGTTAGAAATGATCTATCATTTCTTTAGAATTCAATACACCATCTTGTCCGAGGGTCGAAAAATACCCCAAGATGCGAATTACGCCATTTTTTTCAAATTGCCTTAAATCTCTGTTTAACCGATCAATTTTTTATTTATTAAATCTATGTCAGATAAAAATTAAGTCCTAATGATAATCCAATATTTTTATTCTAAAATCAATTTTAAAATGTTCATCAAGTCTACTCGAAAAACGATTGAAATTTTATGAGAACAATGTTTGAAATTTAAAAAAATTTGAAATCTTATATATCATTTTTCAATGGATATTCACTAAAACAGACGCCGGACGCCATACAATGTAAAATTGTTGAATGAATTTTGAAACAATCAACTGAAAGTTAACTTCGTTTTTGTCAGCTTATCAAATCCTGAAATACTTTTCGTTCATAAATTGATTTTGTTCTATGGATTAAAATTTACACGAACGAAGGTATAATATGCACAGACATAGAGTGATGCATAGTAGTCGACAAATCGCACACGCAGACACGCTTACAACCGTTGAATACGCATTAGGTAAATTAAACTCCTTGAAATTAGACCGCTGTACAAAATCCTCATAAAAATTGACAACTTGATCTTGAAAAAATGTTAAGTGGTCTATTCACTTTGTGAGTAAGCTTATAATGGTTAAAACAAGAAGTATTATAATATACCTACTACATATTAAAGGAACTTCAATTATCACTACATGTTGTAGGTCAGCAGTGAAATCGATTTTATCCGCTCAGAATATGAATTCTGTTTTATTTTATTTTCGTCACAATATAGGATAAATTAAATCTGATTATCTTAATTTAAACATGAAACATACTTACTTACATACGTATAGCCGTATAGGTGATCAGAGTGGATCAAAAGTGCTCTTAAAACGTTCAAACATCAAAATGATTACACAACTAATTTAATACATGAGTCATAAAATATGGTTTCCACTTGTGTCACGAAAAGTTTGTGAACGAGTCTCCTATCAACGAGCGAGTGGTCATCACAGGCATTGGTCATCATAATATAATGATGATTGGTGAATGATCAGTAGTCAAAGACCACGTGATAGTTTAATATGGGTACCACGGTACATAATTCTATATTCGCGATCACACTGGCAGAGTGCAGACACGCAGCATGCGCACACGTTTTCAAATAATATAAGTGATCCATCAATCACACAACACAATGCAGTATGCACACATACGTCTAAATGTCTAATATAATAAGTCATTACGTTTTATAACATTACACAACATAACCGCGTTACATACACAATCGACATTAGCGTAATGCATACTAGCAACGATGTTTTATTTCAAACTATTAAATGTTCGAAATGTTTGCCACCACGAAACAAAAATTATCAATCGATTAGTTTAGGCCCGTAAATCGGCATAAGGACATAAACAATCGACTATTGCATAGTATTGAGTACTCGAGTGCACAGTTTACACAGTAGTTAAATCAATCGAATATTTTTTCGTTCTCGAGCTCTCATAACCGAATGGTTTATCAAGTCAAGAGTAATCGTATGTAGAAATGCGCAATAGGTTCCGGCCGCCGCCGAGTCGCTTCGTAGTCGAACTGGTCAAATGCCGCGCAAACAACGACCGAATAGATTTTCATTTGTGACGTACCTACCGACCGATAACGAGCAAATAGAATTCATCGTTATTGAACGGAATATAGACACATCACTTGAAGACTTATCAAAAATATAGGTGTATGTTACAAAAAATAAAAAGTGTCCGCGAGAGGCAAATAACTGATTACAGTTTATCGATATCGGTGTATGTGCACGTTTAGTACCAATAGCTACGATATATTATATCGTAGAAAAAACCAATGTTATGTGTTTGGTTTTGCCCAGCGTCGTCGTCTCACCAAATTTGATTATTTTTCTTGGTTGTTATTCGAGAAATGGTCACTTTTAAAAATTTTAATTTTAATTAAAAACAAATAGTGAAAAAATGCATTAAAAAAATATATGAACCACAACATATTGATAACACTGAGTTTTATCAATTTATATGATAAAACGATTTTTGAAAATGTTGTAACATACACTCATCTCATTGATAGGTCTTCACAGGGACGCACACCCTAATCATAGTCTATGGACAAATCCACATATGAAAAGGGTGGGTGGGTTGCTTGCTGGAAGGTACCACCTACCTAACACAGAAAAATAAAATATTCCTACAATAATTCCTCAAATTATAAATAATTATAATTTATATTATAAAATAATTTTATATTTAATAAAATGAAGTAGCTTATAAATACAGTAATAAAAAACATTTTTTTGAAATAAGAAAATTTGTATTAATAGTGTTTGTTTATTTTGCATAGTGTTTAATGAAGTCGTAATTTATTGTACATCAAACAAATTTGTAAAACATTAAAAAGAGTGTTAAATTTAGGTTAAAGCTATGAAACAAATATTGCTAGGTGGGTATGTCAAAGTGATCATAATAGTTTTGTCCACATAACAAAAAATTTATATGGGCGCCCCTGGGTCTTCACTTGTTCCGGAACGCCGTGATCGTCGTGGGTACACTTGAGACGCGCGAAAGCTGATAAAACGTATACCATACAGCGGTACAAGTGGGATTACCGAGCGGAATGCGATGAGCGCATGACCGCGTATTCACACACGCACACACATACAAAATATCAGTCCGCGGCCATCAAACTATTCGACATCCATGTCTATAATAATTATTAAGGTCACAAAGACAATACGAAAGTGATTCGAGCCGTCGGGCGGTACGACGCGCGTTCACGGTTGACGTTTCCGTCGGTGCACGCGGACGCGGGTCGATGTTCGCGACCGGGCGCCCGACGCACGACGACCCCCCGGGAGCGAATAATTATCGTTAGGGCGCGATGACCTAAAAACGTGGCGATTCCGTCCCGTGCCGCCGGACACGGCGGCGTGTGGCAGGAGATGAGGGACGGTCGCGGGTGTTCAGAAAAGAGATCCGGCATTTCCACGGTGTTCCCCGGAAACCGGGGCGACGCTGAAATTAACGGCCTCCGCCTCCTACACGCACGCCGGACTCGACGAGCCGTGTGTCATCGCCGGCGTGACGTCATTATTTATAATTGCCCCGGTGCCATTGTCGCACACGGTGTCCGATGAAACCGACGTGGAAATGTTTAAGTTTTCATTCAACACGCGAAACGTTGTGACGTTAAATTATTGAAACGTCGATAACGCCGTCGTAGTCGGACGACATCCGACACGCGAAAAGAATCGTGACCAAAAAGGGATGGGAAGAGTGCCGCCGGTGGACATAGGCTCGACCGTGAATTCGATCCTGGCGAATACACCGACACTCTTGGGAAGAAGCTCCGATACGATTCCATAATAATTATTATAGTCGTCCGACCCAGACGGCGGAAGGGGGGGAAATGGCGCTCCGTCACGAGGGCAATTATCACTATTATTATTATTATTGTTAGTATCGTACCGAACCGTCGATCGGCGTTGCGTCGTACTTAAACGGGCTGTCGTCGCCCGGTCGCCGCCGTCGCCGTCATCATCATCGGCGGCGTAACGATTTCACGGTATTAACGGAACGACAATACTGTCGCGCCACTGGGTCACACACGGCCGCGCGCGCGAATCCCACCGCGGCACCACCGGTCGGGCGGCGGGGCGCCCGAATTCCGCGGCCGCGCGGTTGGCAGCAATGTATCTCCGAGGAAGCGAGGCATGTGTTTCTTCCCAACCTTTCCCCCGTCGAAAACAATAACACTGATTTGGCGAGTGGTCGCGTTCGAGTCGCTCCGATTTTATTTCGTTTTTTTTTTTTTTTTTTATCTTAGCACTCGTCTTTTGCGCCACTTGGTTCTCGGATCGCCTCCTCACGCGCGCGCTCCCCCTCCACTCTTCCCCGTCCACGAAGATTTCGTATGATTTCTGTATCATAGCGCCACCGCCGCATATTCTGCCGCCAACCCGAACACGCCGCTTTCCGTCCGTCCGTCATCCGTCCCGACACAGTCATCCCCCGAGGGGCCGGTCGTCGTGCTTATGAAATTGACAACACAGTGACGCCCGTACCAACCGACCGACATTACGTCGTCACGATATCATTTAGCAGTGCAGCGTTCGTGGTCATAAGCGCCACCCGCCCAGAGGAGAGCAGCAGCAGACGAAAATGGCCACGACAACTACGGTCACGGTGACGACAGCAGCGGCGGCCACCGCGGACAGGACGGCGATCACGGTCCAGTCGCAGAAAGTCAAGAACGCGGACGAAGACGCGGCCGTCGCGACATCCAGTGAGAAGAGGAAGCTGTCGTCAGAATTGAGTAACGATCAGCAGCACACGAATTCAGCGAAAAAGTTGAAAGAAACGAAAACGCAGCCGGGTGAGTGGCGCAACTACACGATGGTGGTCATTATGACGGACGTCGTGGTGTAGTTGTTTGTTTTGTAAAACTATTTAAATGTATACGCGTCCACTAGATACGCTGTGCCAGTGCCCTCAAAAGTGCTCAGAACGCGTGCCTCAGCGGTCTAAAGATGAGCTGTTCAAAATGTTTGGAGAAATGGACAGCGAAGACGTGCAGAACAAGTTCTTACAGAAGTTCATCGAGGCTCGACCTGTAGCTAATCGATTGTTTAGTAAAGAAACTACGGCCAATGGTAAACTATTGAGAAGGATTCACTGTAAATATAGAATTCCATCAATTGTTTCTGAAGACTTTATGTCTAGTAAGTAATTGTCTATTGTCCTTATTTGAAAAAAGTGCTATTGTTTGTATGATATTCCATAAAAATTATTAAATGCTTGTAAAATACGGTAAACTAGATAAAATATGGTAGGTGATAAGAAATTAGGTTGTCTTAAAGTATGTAATATATCAACAGACAATTATCTATCTGGAAAAATGATAGATACGCTCAAAATATGAATTTTCTTATTCATTCAAATTGGTATTTTGAATCTCTAAATAATAGACGTTTAGGTAAATATATTTCATTATAAATTATTTCAAACTTAAATATTGATAATGCTGTTACTTGAGAAAATGTATGTATAATATTCATAACACGTGTCATTGAATTAAATTATTCATTATAAAATAATAAATAAATTATAATATAAATACCTATCGATGTAGTATTAATTATAAATTTAATAGTTTTTGAGAAAATATTTAAAAAATATTCATCTAGTCAGTGTGGGTTAATCTTATGTAATTTTAATATTACAGTTCAGTAAATAACATACTAAATAATAACTGTTGACAATTTTTCTTAATTCCGATAAATTGTATTAAATTTTAAATAGGTACAAAGTTAAATTTAAAAAATATGATCAGTTACTGAAGTATATTTATTTATATAGTTAATTGTCTGGTTTTAGGCTTATTAAATAATTTATTTGATACCTAAATCAGTTTAGTGATTACAATACATTTTGTATTTAATATTGGTACATTATTAAATTGCCAAGCTTTGATATATATATATATATATATATATATATATAATTTATCACCATTCTGGGCTATGTCTAGTCAAATTAAAAATGCTATCTTTCGAATTTAAAGTACCTGTCTCTCTTATTATTTATATTTGTATTGGATTTGCATCTTGTTGTTTTAATTGTACATAATAAACATTTTAAAGATAGGTATATTCAACAGATAAATTTTAGTAATAACAAAAAGTAGTTTATGTCAAATTGTTGACTTAGAATTATGTCAGTTTACTATAATATTTAAATACCTACGAATTAAAAGTACTGATCTAATAAAATGTACTTTTATATTTTTAGGTATTAATTGTGATTCTGACAAAGATGATGAGTCAGACTTTGATGAAACATCTTCTGTAACATCTATGGATTCCAAAGAAGAAAATGACAAACCCTTGGAAAGTGATTCAACAGAAATTTCGAGGAAATCATTAAGTCATTACAACTGTGTTGATGTTTGTCAAAAAGCATTTCTTAATCTCTTTGGATTATCAGATAAACGATTAAAAACTGTTAGAGAATTATTGATAGTTAAAGCTCGTCAAAAACATATGAAACGTATGATGGAAAAAGAAGAAAATCAAATAGAAGTCTCTTTGGCTAAGGATCTTGCACAGGGTTGTTTGCCATTAATGGCACTTTTTAACAAAGAAGATAGTAAAAAAGTTTCTGATCAGTTAATGACTGCTATTAGCAATGATATAAATTTGGTTAACAACTTTTTTTGTAATCAATTATGGAAACCAGAATACATAAACCAAAAGCCATCTGAATAAGTAAAATTAATTTTAAGTATGTATTTCAATTATTTTCTAATGTATTGGTTGTATTAATGATTTTTAATAAATACAATCCAATTCAAAATTGTTCTAAATTCAGGGGGTAATACTTAATGTAGAAATCAATTCTAGTAATATTATGTAAGTTAACTGGAGTTGTTAAATTATGTCTAGCTATTATGTATTTTTGTATTTATATTTAATAATTACTTATATTGATAGAACACCTAATTAATTGAATAATATTTGACCTAATAAGTGATGATATATTTTTATAGGTTGTTATAATTTTACAGTACAAGAACAAATAAAAAAGTGAAAGTTTAGTTATTAAGTTAATTATTATTTTTATAGTATGATATTTTTTTAATTTTATTTATCTGAATCTAAGAATTATGTTAGTTATAGTCTTAAATAAATATAAATATTAAAAACAGTACAAAAAAAAATAAGCTACACAATATTTGTATTATATTAAATAATCTAAAAATACATGTTTGCTCATGATAACAAAATTGTGTTTGTAAATTAATTTTAAATGTTTTAATTTTGAAATAATAAAGAATGTTGAATTTGTTCAGTAAATTTATAAATACATTATTGAATTTTGCTCTTTATAATCGTTTAGATTTTAGAAATAAGGTCTCTAATGGACGACTGGTTTATTGCTTGCCAGTATTGAAATATATTGAGTATATATTTTATTCCAAATGTACAAACAACTGGAAAAAACCGGTTGTCTATTTAAACCTTAACAGAGTTCATTGATTTTATTTGTTTTAATTTCGTCCGAGCATAACTATCAGTATTTTTTTGTTGTATACATTTAGTAATGCATCTAATTTCACACCCATATATATTTTTAATATTATTCATTTGTACATTTTTTTTTTTTTTTTTTTTATGTTGGTACAATTATTAATTTAAGGAAGATGATACCAAATTCATATTTATTATGTATGATGGTAATTAATTAATTTTACCAAACCTACAACCATTTTTCACAAGTTACATAATTTTATGTAATTTATATATTTTTATTATTAATTATATTTTGTACTACAAAGACTATTATTTTTACATGTTAATTATAATTCAAGTTTCAAATTAGTTTATAAGTTACTTTCAATATTGATAATTTGACGAATTTATAGCTCTATTTTGTACAATACATTCATTGTACATTTTTATACATTTTAGACCAATACTATTTCTTAATGTTTGATATTATGAATTTTTTTTAATATGATTATTCAGATATATATATTTTTTTTTTTTCAAGGTATTAATATAAGTACATAAAGTATATGTTATAGGATCCTAAACCAAATAAATGTATTAAACTGAAATTATTTGTTTTTAATATTGTCTGGCTATTCTGAAAAGATGCATATTATTTACTAGAATAATAAGTGATTTATTATCACTTTAATTATTAAAATTTTCCATGAAGAAAATGAAAGATCACAAAGTATAAATTGTAAGTAATCATTTTAGAAGTTTGCTATACTTAAAACAGAAGTTATGTGAATAAAACTATTGACAAGTTATTACATTTAAGTACAGTTAAGTACATTTACAGTAATTAGTAATAATTAAAATTTCAAATTTATAAATATATTGACACAGCACATACATTTTATTCAATTTTCTTACTTGGTAAAAAGTAATATTTTGAAAATTAAGTTATGATTTACAAGGTAACTTAAAGTATATATTTATTTATCAATCTGTAATAATTTGCTATGTCTTCTAATTTTGGTATTAATTTCTTCTTTCTAGTTATTATTAGTTGAATTAAACACATACATTCCAGTACAGGTTAGTTTCATCTGATTAGTGCTGAATTTATTTTTACAATTAACTAAGAACAAAACTTAAGGAGCTAAAAAAAAAATTTAGTTTTTCAATAAAGGTAGCTAGGTACATTAAAATTGCATAATATCAATACACAAAGTAGAATGATTATTATAATAATGTGCAGAAGGCAATGGGAAACCACGACACAGTAACCCTTCTTCCTTCCCTATTTACAACTTCTCTTAGTTGCAACACTCGGGTTGTAAAAATAAAAAATAAAATTGGAACAATATTAAATATAGATATTATAATGGATTAATAAAGTTAAATTAATTTACTCAAAAATGGTTCAAGTTACAGAAGGAAGTGTTTAGTTTTTAAACTTTATTATTATACTTCAGTATCAATAAATGTGGGAATGTACCGAGGAAATAGTTTCAGTTCAAAATACTTGAATCAAGTTTACAATAGCCATACAATGCATTGGGAACTTGAAATAACTATGAAACTAAAATACATTCTTAATTTTTAAATAACAAATGTTTAAAGGAAAATGTATTAGTATCTATGCAATTCTGAGTGTAAATACAAAATATCAATGATTTCATATCACAAAAAGTAGTCACAAAAAAAAAAAAAAAATTATATACTTAAAATGATAAGGTAAACATTTTAAAGCACTCTGCAGTTACATACCAATTAAAAATTTAGTTGGAGATTTTCAAGTGGACATGGTTAATATATTCCATTTCAATATTTTATTTATGTTGGTTAGGAAAGTCTGTGTTTATTAAATATTATTAAGGTAATAGCTACCTATAAAATATAATTTTATGTGCAATATTTAATGAAATTTAAATGTAAATGTCATCTACTAATTTAATAACTGATATAATATCATACAGTATCTAAATAAATGATATTGCAAATTGTAAATGAGTTGTTTGATAAATTTTTACTTAAATTTATATAATACAATTTGTATACCCAATTCAAACAACATGTTCAAGTCATTTTACGTCACAAAAAGTATTTATTTTTAAAATACAATAACCCATTTATAATTCTATTAAGACATAATATCAATAAATTGGTAATAATGTAATTGAGTACTTACCATTTCCAATCTTTGAAAGTATTGTCTAAAAAATGTTAAAGGCCTCTCTGGTTTTGCAATGCATAGCTGGACAATGCAGTCTTTTAAGATTTGTTGGATGTTGTGACGTTGAACATACAACTCGCAATCATCAACGTTCAATTCATCATACATGTTGGATGCCATCTCTAGGCTGTGTATTCTTTATTAGCACAATTCTAATACAAATATTCATTAACCGATTGATTGGCGATGTCAGTGCTATGGTTTATACGTAGATGGTAGCATTGAAATATGTTAATAATTGCTTCAAAACTGTCCAATTGTAACTTTAAAACAACACAAAAAAAACACAATACATACACATAACTACTTCTAATGTAAGTAGTAAGAAATTATTTTACAATGAAGTAATTAATCAATTAATTTATAATATTATATTATTATTGATTAAGAAAATAAAACAACGAAGTCAATTTGAATAATTAATAATCTTCAATAAAACAGAATTATTAAAGTTGAATGTTGATTGTAACCGATTGACGTTTTGTCGTTTAGGACAGGGTTATCAGGGGAAAAAAAGTCACCTAAGCCCGTGTCCATGATAACAAGGGCATAAGGCGATCTGATAAGACGTGAAAGGCGTGCTTAATTTTCCGATAGTGCTATCTTATACCGAGGTAGCGGTTCGACTGCCACTATTGGTTTTGACCAAAGCAAACAGTGAAGTTTTCCGAATGATATACATTTTGTGTTATGATGATCCCTCGGGTGTAAGAATTTCGATGTAATAACTTCAAAAATCAGCTTAGAATCATTTCCATTACATTATTAACACCATTTTTAATCATATTAATTGGCCAATGCTTCATTGAAAGTATCGATTGGAATATTCTCTGTATCTTCACGAAACCGAAATGATGAAATGTCGAAAGAACAATATTGATACTCTGCTCAGTGCTCATATCAGTTTTGTAGATAGTGTTGAACCATCATTCCCTACGGCAGGCCAACCGCGTGCTGCAAGCAGCTGCCTTCTCTTGCCCAATGTGATCATACAATTTTATCAGCTTATCGATAATATCAACTTTTCTCACTATTCATAGAACGCAGCTTGCTGGAGCCATAGAATATGCCGGAAATATTAGTTAATAGTTAACATCAAGTAAATAGTACCTAGCTAGGTACTTAATTCGTGAAACTTATTTTCATTTCCTTAGAGCTTCTAAAAGTTATTTTGTTATTCAATTGTATTAAGTTTTGTTATTTTTTTTTTTTAACCAAATGATGTTGTCTCTACTGAAACCGTTGCTTTCTCCCAGGAATATTTACAGTACTGCTCAAACTGCGATTTCATTTAAACGTAAGTATTTATAAGGTCTATCATACATGACTTAATAAGTTCAAGATTTATCGACATTGAACAGAAGAAAATGCTTTGTAGACGAATGATAATTAAATTTTTTTAATTAGAATTTATTCTCTCTGGTAGACTATTAAAATGGTCGATCTCTTTTCACTTGAAAAAAAGCAAAGGTAAAGTTGTTAGTTAAAAAGTTTTTCTTGAAAAGTAGTTTGATAGCTGCTAAAAAGACTTTTATCACATGATAAAAAATGTACATCATTACTTTACCAATCGTTGTTAGGTTGATTTAAAAAAGTATTTAAAGTAAAATTGTATAATTGATTTGATATAACTATTAGTTAGTATACAATTATTTAAAAATAGGTTAGGTTAAAAGTTCTGTAATTTTAAGTACTGAATTTATAAAAATATGTAATATTTTCGTTTTTCAGTAGACATTTCTACAATCGATTGTAGTACATATTATTTGTTACTATTGTAACATAGTGGTATAAATATATTTCTGTGTACCGTATACTCAACTCTATAGATTACAATAGTTCCATTTCAAAATATAGAATATTATTATTAAGAAGACTTATTAGGCGACTGAGGTTAACAAAATTAAAAATATACTTATATATTTAAACATTTTAAATTTCAGGTCTTGAAATTTTGAAAGATACTAGATGTTACAGCAATTTTTCGGGGCCACCAACAAGAACATTGCGTTTTCAACAGATTTATTTACAACAACTACGTCATGAAAGTTTTTTTAAAAAACGTAACTATTCTTAGTTTTTTTATTCGTTTTTAATTATGTAAAAAACATTCAATATCCTATCATATATTTAAATGATAATCAATCATTTGTTTCATATTATTTTCATTTTTAGATACGGCTGAACACATTTGGAAAAGTGTGACAAGTGTAAGTAATGCAGGTAAAAAACGTGGTCGTGGTAAAGGTGCTGGTAAAAAAAGAGCAAAAAATCTTAATAGAGGACAAGTCATTGGTGTAGGCAAGTATTTAATAACCTTAATTGTATTATTTGGATATGGATCCAAGCATTTATAGTTTTAAATTATGCACCCTAATTAAGAATGCATATGTTTGGTTAAGTTTGGTTTATTCTCTTTAAAATTTTCCTTACATAATGATAATCATTAAGTATTATGGTTAAGGTATGGAATTTGTATGAGTTGCATATTTTTCGGCAGGCCTTTACTATTTAATCTAACAGCAGACCTAATTAGAAATCAATTATTTTCAATGATAAATTTAAATACAAAAGTTAAAAATGTAAATTTTTGCATATTCCGTCACTATGTGAAAAAAGTTCATATTTTTCAGTTTTTATGTGATTTTTCTACTTGTTTTAATATTTTTTTTTATGAAAAAGATTGTTTTTTCTATTAATATAATTATATATTTTTTATTATTTAACGTACTTTTTTTAATTAAAACTTACCCCATTCTCCAAAAAAAATTTCTACAGATTGCTACATATTTTCTGTTTAATTAGAACACCTCATCTTTATATGTAAAGGTGACATAAAAATATTGTAACTTAAATTATAAGTTTTAAGATTAAATTGAAATAATAATGGCCTATTTTTACAAAAAAAAATTTTTTATGAGAATTTAATTTTATTATTAAATAAATAATGCATTTAAAATATTACGTTTTCATTAGTAACTTTTCAAACTTGATTTTTGGTATCAAATATGAATTATGAATAAGTAAAAAAAATTAAAAGATATCATCATGTGTATTTTATTTATAACTTATGTTAATTTAAAATGTCTAATCAATTTTATCTGTACAAATGTTAGGTGTTGAAAATATGTTATGGCCTGGACTCAATTCACCTATTATTAAAGGACGAGATTTAATTAAAAGAACTAAATTACCTCCAGATCCTGAAAGAGAAACTCGCCTTATTAAGCTTAGAGATTCAATGGGTACATTTAGATCATTAAGACTCTCTCCGACTGAACGTGGTTGGTCTGGTACCAAAATGCCTGGACGCAGTATAGGCCCACCAGATCCTATAAATGAATGTTTGTACCTTCATATTTTGTGCCTCTTTAGCCAAGTGTACTAATATTCTTATTTTTGTGTAATAGATAATTTTGATGGGTTTGATACAAAAGTATTAGAATTCAAAACAGTGTTTTGTATGAAAGCTAATTCTGGTCGTTATCGGAGAATTAGTGTTGTTGCTGTCACTGGTAATAAAAACGGTTTAGCTGGATTTGCTTTAGGTAAAGCTGCTGATTCAAAAGCTGCTTTAAGACGTGCAAAAAATAGAGCCGGTCAAAAGTTGATGTACATTGAACGATACAATAATCATACTGTGTACCACGATTTCTTCACACAATTCTGTAACACTAGAATATTTGTTGAAAAAAGGCCTGAAGGTTATGGCTTAAAATGTCATCGTGCTATAAAAACTATTTGTGAAATTATTGGTATTAAAGACTTGTATGCTAAAGTAGAAGGCTCTACCAATTTACAGAATTTAGTCAAGGCATTCTTTTTGGGATTATTAAAACAGGTTAATTTATGACTCAAATTATTTAAATATTTCAATATCAGTGTTATAGAGTAATTGAATGCTCTTTTTTATTTTTTGTCCCTCTCTCTCATTCCATTAATTTAATTAGATTTTTGACATTGATAAAAGGACAATATTATTATAAATAAATTATGATAAGTAAATATGAATATTGCTAAACATAATATTTTTCATGATCAAATGCAGTAATTTTTTATACATTTCCTTTCTGTGATAGATTTTTATTTTAGCTGAAAAATATTATTTTTAGACTACTTTAATTTTCTATGCCTATAATTGTTTTATGAGAGTTCAGTTTCTCATATAAATATTTTCCTTATCTGAACTTATTTAAAGTACTCCAAATTTTTTCTAACTTTTTCTAACACTGGCTAATTTTGAAATTTTAATAAATACAATTATTTAATGTTATATAAATGTATTGAGTATTAATTTTATCTACAGAAAACTCATCAACAGTTGGCCAATGAAACACAGTATCATTTAGTGGAATTCAGAAAAGAGAATGATTACTTGCCTGTAATAGTTGCATCTCCAAATGGGCCAGTAAAAAGTGATCCAAAAGAAGCTCCTGATTTTTTGCAATATGTAATGGAAAATAAAGTAAGATTGAGAAAGAAGAAGTTTCCACCGTTTTATACTAAAAAGACTCATTGGTATATTAAAGAGAAAAAAATGGAAACCATTAGAAATATGGATAAGGTATAACTCAAATGTTATATATTGATTCATTTTTAACTTTTTTATTATTTTAATAGGCAAAATTAAATTTGCTGGCTGAATATGGAGAAATAAGAAGTTTTTTAACTGATAAGTATCCAGAATGTAGACCAGTTCAAAAAAAATCAATTGTGAAGCAAACTGAAGAAACTGATTAAAAAAAATATAGTAAAATATAAATAAATAAATAATTTTAATTTTTTTTTTTTTAATTTTATTTACAACTTGTTTTATAATCTATATCTAAATTATAACCAATCATCATCATTTCACTAGTATTATACTCTTTAGTCTTTTGATGTTTGTAGTATTTCTTTTTTTCCTTAGGATATGTAATCAGTTTGTGAATAATTCCAGTGAATAATTTAAGTTTAAATTATTATTGATTTTGATAATTATGGTACAGCTGACCTTTCTCCAGCCCATGCTCTTAAATCCACCTTTGGTATAGAAGAACTAGCACAGGCGACTCTTTGATTCCTGAAAATCATTTTATTCTCATTAGGTATTAATTAATGTAATAATTAAATAGTATTATTTCATAAAAATACTACTTACAAAAATGATGGTTTTAAAAATGCTAATGGTTGCATTAAAGCTAAATCATCAGAGTTATCACATAATAATCTTGCCAAACTGCTTTTTCTGAGCTCTTGTAATTGAACTAAAACATATTTATTTTATTTAACTCGTCATGATTATATTCTATTAAAGTGGTTATTTTAGATACCTTGATCGAAAGAAGATGGGTGCCCCCCTTCTTCATAGAAAAATCTGTCTCCACGTCTTAGTCTAGAAAATTGATCTCCAATAATGCACACAAATGTTGGGCCTACTAAAGCATCTTTCATAGGTTTTTCTGACACTCCTCCAATATATAAGTCTATTTCATTTACTGACCCGTATAATCGTGCTAGCCTAGTTATAGTCTAAAAATAATGTTGTTACCATCACTAAATACACTATATGACATTGAAATATAATTACTTGTGGCTCCATAAAATCTTCTAAATCGTTCCAGTTTTTAGCCTTTTCATAACCGCACACTTGACGCCATTCATTGTATGGAGGTAAACCATGGTCACGCCCTCTTTGTACATTTAATGCTACTAGATCAAGTCCAAAATTAAGATTGCCTTGGAATAAATGATCTGTAACCTAAGAACACAATTTATAATTTTAAGTTAAAATCAGTGATCCTATATATTGAAAACTTATTGAATTACTTCTTTAGTAAAAAACCTATCAAAGTTTTGAGAACTCTGGAAAGACAATCCTCTGATGAAGTCATCAAAAGCTCCATCTTTATATAAACTAAATGGTGCAAAATGTTGTTTACTCAGTACAAGGTTCTCTCGTATGTTACCAAATTTTCCATAGCCACTAAAACAGATCATATCAATTCCATTATACAATGCCCGTGATCAAGTGTAATTTATAAGCGATCAATTTAGAAATAAATTTACTGAATATTTCCTTGAATAAGTGTATGACCAAATCGATAAGCAGCAGCCGCAAAGGAATTAGTTATTCCAGCATTCAACTCGGGGTCATAATTTCTCGTCCATCCATTCTCGACTGGAGTCAATCCGAATTTGGCCATATAAGTTCTCCCTGCATTAAACAATTATTTAAGTCGTTTAAGATTATGTTTAATTTTTACCTTACCTAGGATAATTGGTAAAAATTCATTATAAGTAATATGTTGTAACTCCGCAATCACTATCCTTCTAGTTTCTTGGAATATTGCCTCGTCACTCCAACGAGGATTGAGTCGAGATATCTCAAAAGCAATACGATTATGTTCACGCAACCATATCGTGTGCAATAAAGCTAAATCAATTTGTTCATTTACACGTCCATCGCCTGACCAATAATAAATGTTAATAATACGGATCACAAAATAGGTATATAAAAGACACATAAAATGGGTGTTACGTAAAACGTTTATACCTGCCCTAAAACAAGCAGATCTCCCAGTGTCATCGGAACACTCCGAAGGATTTCCTGGCAAAAGCTGTTTCCCTCTGATATTTTGTGCCTGTAGCATTCCTCCTCGAAATGTTCTGAGACTTTGTTGAGTGTTCAGTGAAGATCCATAGATATGGGAACCATCAAGATAAGCAGTGATTTGATTCATCTAATAATAAATAGGTAATTACATTATATATATATATATATATATATATATATATAAATTCTTTATTTGGCCCAAAAGTTCAACAATTTGTAACATACATATAAGAGTAGGTACTAATCACTGATATTTAGATAAATTTTTAACATTTTTAACATCATAGTTTTTAGATTTATGGCTAAAATAAATATTGTTTTTTATGGACATGATCTTGTTTTTTGTACTTCGGTAGGTACGTTTTATTTACTACCTGATACATATTATTAAAATAACTCATTAAGTTATAAGGTATTTCAGGAAAAGTATAATTTAGATAGCTGGTATCAGACATCGTAATATTGTTCTTTTTATTATACTGTTTTCAGATTTCTACGCGAATAAAAGATTGGTTCTTACAAAAATATAAATAGGCACCTACCTATATTTTGTCGTGGTTTTCGGTATTTAAGATACGTGAAGTTAAATCATACTTTTGCTAGTAATATATTGGTCAATCCTATTTTTTACTATACTTAGTATCTAGATGTTCAGGCTTTTACTCTAAAATATATATTATATTTAAATGAATACCTATATAAATATTTGTTTCAACATTGTAGAATAAGACGATGTATTGTATGGCATGTAAGGCATTCACTATACGAATGAATAAATGCAAGCTACTTAATTTAGAAAAACATCGTGGAACACAACAATTTAATATTAATAATTTTCGCGTTAATATTGAAAAATTTGAAATAAATATGAAAAAGCGACTATGGGTGGTACGAATAAAACGGATGACAAAGTTAAGTTCGGACAGTTAGGTTAAGTGTTGTACTCATGAGCCACAATATAAATATTATACACGCGTATAAATGTTTTTTTTTTGTTTTTTACTTGTTCTCTGGGGCCGAAATTGCATTCTGGACGTGGCGCAGGTAATGACCTCACAAACTCCATACATCTTTCGCCAAAGGGCGCGAACGCGTGATCGTTTCGGGGTATTTCTATTTGAAAACAATCGGGATGTCGAAGGGAGCTTTCGATTTCTCGTCCGTTTCTACAGCACGATATCCCACTTCCCATTTGACCTCTGCTTATGGGCGTGTGTGTCATATCGTGGTCTAGGAATTGGCCCCATTGCATCAATAACATGGTAAAATTTTCAGAAGGCGAATCGACGTCCTGCGTGAATGTCACGCTCACTTGCCTTGCACTTGGCAACGGCGAACCATCGGCTGCTCTTGACCTCGGTGAATTTACACCTGAATTCCATAAATAGTGTTGCATCAAAGTAATTATGCGACAGTTATGTCATGATTATAATATAACAATGATAATATCGGTACGAAAAAAAAAATTGAATAATTGATACCCTACACCTATCGCAGCTCGCGTAGGTATCGAATGTAAATATAATTAATGTTATATAGAACGTATACCTATAAGTGATTAATGCGGTTTTAATTTTTTTATTTTTAAGTAATATACATTATTGTTGTTATTATTATTATTAATATTCTTTTAATTTTTTCGGGGTTTTTTGATCGTACAATAATGGATTTTTTAATGTTTTAAGAAATAACGATAAAAAATTACAAGTTTTAAATATAATTCTTGTTCCTCAAATTAGCATATATACATTTTTTTTTCAGATTCAAATGTTAGGTTAACACTTATTTTCATCAGAATAATGGGCTCGAAGTCCCACTGGTCCCTTTTGTTCCGTGAAATATTTATTTATAGATTTCTGTTATGTCTCAGTTTGAGAGGATGGTCGTCTCTTTCTCAAGAAGTTATTTTCCCAAATACGTTTGGACCGGCAACTGTGCGCGTTAGAACTAAATCGGCTCGGTCACTTCTTCCCCATTCTGAGCAGTGGCGCAACCAGAGGTCGCATATCGAGTTGTACAGTGAATATTTGTAATTTATGAATGAAAATGTTTCTATTATTTATGCTGTAAATTCACTCTACACAAAGGAATTTGTTTGAAATCGACAACAACTCTATGAAATGAAATTGATATTCGTCAAGCGGTGTCGCAACTTTCTTTTCTTTGACTGGTGTACAAGGAATAATAAGTAGTGACTGTTTGAAAAAATGAATTAGGTACAAGTCCAATGTAAATGCCGATCCGAAAATGTATAGTGCAACTTGAAATACTACGGAAGTCAAGCCCATACAGTTAAATAAATGTTTTCGCGGTAAAAATATACCCAATAATTGGGTCCCAATCAATAATAATAATTTAAACTTTGTATTTATATGTAATAATAATATAAACGAATAATGTGCGAAATTAAAGGGCAACAATATGTTATCACATAACACCAAAAATAAATTAAATTTTATTTCTACGATTGTTGATCATTAACCAAATTTCGTTTGTATAAACCAAAACTACAAAAATCGTTTGTGTTTTGGCCAAAGTGTTTTGAATATCGTAGGTTTTACCAGTATTCGTAATTTTACCGTAACATATCTCATATGTTACCTCCCCCCTCCGAAATTATTTTCTAGTTGTGTTTTGAGATAATTAAAAAATTTAACTTTTTTTCAAATTACTTACCATCTCCGTATTTTGGAGGCAGAATCCTTTGCAAAGCTGTACTGGCTCGTCCCCATAGTTCATGCTGGATGTTATTGCAAGATCCGTCTGTAGATCTGTATTTGTGTGGTTGACAAAATGATGTCCTCGGACACGTATCGCCAAGTACCGTGTCGAGAATACTAAAGCTCGGCAAAGCAAATGTACCTTGCTCTCGAGTCAAGTTGAAACTGTAAAAGCGAACATGCGTATGCTTTAGAATTCAAATAACTTATGGAACAATTTAAGTTGTTTGAATGTTACGTAAATATACGTAAAATATTTACATTTAATAGTTTTTCTTTGTGCGAGGAAAACTACCGAGAAATTTAATAAAAACGGCAAAATATGCTACAGACGAGATTTTCATTAAATTATTTTCGATATTTAGCTATTTATATAAAACAATATCTCTTGCAATGTTTAAATTTTCATCATATCTGATCGGACAATATGTTTTTTTTTTTTTTTTTTTAATGCGCTTCAACTGCTTCATTTTCATAATACGACAGGAAAATGGATAATTTTTACAAATATTATTCAATTGACACGGATTATTTTTGTCATTATTACCTACACTATAATTATTGCTTAAGACTTGAAAATTACATTCAATTGTGAACCACAGGGTTTTTATTCTCTTAAAAACTTAACTAGAAGATACTTATTAAAATTATTAACTGAGTTTCGTTCAGAATGTTTTTCTGTAAACGATAATATACCATGAGGTTTTAAAACTTAAAATAATAATATCATGCTATACTATCGATCTTCAGTTGATCCAATCGTAAAAATGGCTCATCGTAAGTTCTCTACACCCAACTATCTTTGTCTTTTTCGAGGACCCGAGGATAAACATTCACCACCATTTTCCATAATTCAAAGTACGTCATGCTGTTTTTTGTCTAATATGATTAGGACGCAATCAGGGTGAAAAGGTGATTTTAGACGCAATTTATATGCAGTAGAATAGATATGAATGAAATATTATCTTAAGATAAAATTTAATACAGAATACTAATGTTTAAAATAATTAAATATTGCGATTACTTCAAATACATATAGAAAACTGGAAGTATGCTCTAAGTGTATTTTTTCTCACTCGTAATTTAATTATTATAATATTAAACTAATTATTTCTATAATAACGATTATAATTACTACAGTAAATATTTGCAAGTCAGGGTTGAAATTACATCAAGTGTCTTTAGATAAACTTTTGTCAAATAGTAAATAATTTTCAAGTACACTTTTCATTAGCAAAATGTTGGCACTCCAACTCCATAGACACATACAAATTATTGTCTATATGGCATAAAAATATTCTGTAACTAAACCAACGTAGATATATACATATATATATATATATATATATATATATATATATATATATATATATATATATATATATATATTTATATATATATATTTATAAGTACAGTACCTAGTAATAACTATTGTGTTACACGTCTTATGTTAACAATAATTGAATTATTTAAAATCAATTTAAATCAATTATTGATGTCATGATTTATGAAGAGCAAAAAACATTTATAAAATACACGCAAGTAAAATGTATAATTTTTTTACTGATTTTTAAAGTTGTTTTCAATATTTCATTATGACTCAAAAGTTATTACACAAAGTCAGTGACAAACTCGTTTAATATTATGAGAAATTTTTTCGTATACCTCCCATAACGTAAAAATAAAAAGTGCCTATTATTTATGTACACTCACTCGTTTACGAGCCCCACACTGGCATCGACAGATTTTTGTGCCTGTTCTCCCTGTGTTAGGGTCTCATTGGTGGTTGGAAAGAGCTCTTGATGCCAAGCTGCGGCACTTCCCGACGGCACGAGTATCCGTTTCGTGAACAAAGACGTGACCAAAACTCGACGTTCGTTGAGCCGTTGTAACGCGTTCGCCGCGGCAACATTTAGTTGTTCCGGCGTAAACGGAGGTATTTCGACAGGTGGTGGCGGAGGAGCTCTAATCACGCCAGTTACTGTCACTTGTTGATTAACTAAAAACAAAATTCCACAAAAGTTCAAAAAACTTATCATTGATACCAGACTGAATTACTCGTATTTATATACGTGTTTCAGAGCTCATCAACATGCATAACCCGTTTGGGACCAGTTTTATGAATTATCATTGTGGTAACCGATGGATCGTAGATCAATGACTCCTAAATACACTACCTATAACTCATTTTCTACAGTTAACGTTTAAGATTTATACTGGTTATTGTAATTTCAAAAACATATCGATGTTGTAATAATAATTAACCTCTTCGTGTTGGCAGAAAATAATGTACCGATAAATCATTTTGACGTGTGCGTAATAGCGTCCACGAAACTTCAGTAGGTACAGCAATTAAACGAAATTAAAATACGTCGAAGACAATTAATATTGAAGACTCATCTTTTACTTGGATCCTTGATACTCGACCAACATTTGCATATTCCTCATTGCCAACGCAGTCCTTGGCATTGTTCATGAAATATGTATATGTGTGCTCAGAGCGCATAACCAGTAATAACGAGAAATTATGATTTTGCATTTTTTTTTGGATTTCGCTTTATTTTATTAATATTTTTTAAATAGTCAAATGTAGACATGTTATTAAAATTATGTTTTGAATAATTCGTATGGACTGTGGAATAAGGACAAACAAATTATTACGAGTGTTATTATTTTTGATGACTTTTTGATTTTAGAATGCACTTTAAAATAATGATAATATTAATTATCTACATTTATATAAAATAGTATATAATCAATTGTTTTCATTAAGTTTAATAAATATAACACATAAATTTAGACAAAAAATAGTAAAATAATCATTTCGGTTTTATAACCAGAAGTTGACTACATAATTATTATGATATGGTTTTACGGTTAACATAAAGTATTTTTACTTTACTAAATGCATTCGTAAAGGATGATCAAATTTTATAATTATAGGTATGAAACAAAATTGTATAAAAAAAAAATTGTACTATATTTTGTAATTTGTGTTATAAAATGTACTAAGCAATTATTCTTATCAACATTTAATAAATATCGTAATGTGATATAAAAATCAAATAATTCCATAGGTACATAATTATTTGTTACACGCGGGTGTTTACTATTTCACTGAATCATTGACTTAGACTAAAATTTAATATGTAAACAAATAAGTGTTAAATCTTATAAAATTATCATAAAATAAGAAATTAACTGAAATTGTATGAAAATCAAATAATATAACTTGAACATGAATAATATATGTTTTCTTTCATAACAACGTCATTATTATTGTTACCTATTGTCGTAAAAAATGACATTTAATTTATGTTTTCAATTCTGTAAAATTATTTTCAAACATACGTTTACTTGAAAATAAAACTAAAAATAAATATATCTATATAATCCAATTTTACTGTTATTTGTTTTTGAAAATGTGTGAACTTTTTATTTCATATCTGTTGTCCTACTATAATAATATTACTGATTTATAAAATATGTTCGTACGGTAGGTAGGTAATTGCACAGTAAAAAGTGATTGATAAAAAACTACACTTTAAATAGTTATTCCTGATTGACATTAAGTATTGTACTTACGACATTGTCAAAACATGTAATATTACCTGGATTGCGAATTTTCGTTGGGCAACAAACCCCGAATTCGTTGACTGCCAACTTGCACGGTTGCTTTTTGAGTTCGGGAAGCTCGGCGTAAAACGACAAACAGTTGACAAGCGGACGACACGTTCCCGACTCGCCGGCGGCCGTCTTACACGAACCTTCGGCGTTCGACGGTCTCCTGGACGGCTCCTTGATCTGCTGCGGGAACGGCTGTTGCACGGGGATCTCGACGGGCTGCGGCGCCTGGACGAGCTGCACGGGTCGCGCCTGTACGCCGTTCAGCCTTTCCTGGATCCTCTGCTGTAGCAAGAGCTGTTGCTGCTGGATCTCCTGTAACGCGCGCAGGAATTGTTCCTGTTGCAGCAGCAGCGAGTCCCGGAGTCCCGGGTCTTGCGGCCTGGACTCGAGCGCCTGTTGCACTTGTTGCAGCTGGACTTGGATCTGGTTTTGACGGAATTGCAGCTGCTGCTGTTCGAACTGTTCGGGGAATATTTCCGTGAGGAACGGCTGTTGTTGTTGTTGCGCCCGGGCCGTCGTGGCCAGAAGCGACGCGCACGCGGCTAGAAGAATTATTCGCGTCATGTTGATGTTCGAATGCGCGAACGTCTACTGAACCGATACGTCGGGGATACGTGCAAAGATGAGCCAGTTCACGTGGGTCGAGATCGTTCAAGGTCACATCTGTGCGTGTTCGCGTACCTATGCGATATGTGTGTATTATGCTGCCTTTTCGTTCTGCGTCAGCAATTTTTTTTTTTTTTTTTTGGCCAAAAATCAAACCGGTACTGAGTCTTAACCGTTCTTTTCAAGACTATATACGTACTGGAAAAACCTACGAATAAAATTGTAAGACACGTCGTTTACACAGAAGTCCTTGGGATAAATTCTACGTTGATCCGTGATACATTATTATAATATTATGTAGATTGTAGATGTGTGATACAATAAACTGTATAATTTTATAACGATTATTACTTGTTCTAAACAGTTGGCGTGGGTGTAATTTTAACATCCTTAAGATTTTTTTTTCTTTTAACGATGCTTTTGAATTATATTTTGAAACACGTTTCTGAACCGTCGTTATCTAGAGATATTTGTTTCGTTCGTATTTTTTATGTTTGGGAAAAATATACGCACCTATTAACGTCTGCAGTCGTTAGTTAAACTATAAAGATAATTAAGTTATTTAGTGATGTGCACAATAAAAACAAAACAATACGTATACAGTAGAAAAATAAATAAATTTATTGTTATTCTTTGAAATATTTTATTTTTTTGTTTTTATGATCCATTTGGTAATAACTTTACAGATCAACTTTTCATACTAGGTTTTTAGTTATATCATTGATACCAATGGTTATATATAATTACTATTCATTTTAGAATTTAATTTCTAAAACATTTATTACAAGGAATACGTTCGTGTGTTTTATCGTTTTATCTGTCCATACTCAAATATGTTTATTTACTTCACATACCAAATATTTAATCATGAAATTGAGTTTCTGGAAAATATTAAAATTTGTCACTCTATACTCAAAATTCAAGATGGGAACTTAATCATTTATGATTGATATTTTAAAATTTAACCATTACGTTTTTCACGGGTTTTAACTTACATAGGTTATAATTAAGACTATATCCCTACATTTTCAAACTCTAGAAAATCATCACTATTTGAGGACTGTTTCTTCCTTCAAAAACTTGCCATTAATATAAAACATATTTTCTTCTCTCAAATTCATTAATATCTGACTTATGTACGTTCTATTCGCAATCTAGTTCCATTTTCCATTTCTATATGCTTCATAAATTACCATGTTAATAAATCGTTGCAAAAATATACATAGTAATGTTTTTTAATTTGTATGAAATTATTTTTCCAAAAATTACAATATGTTCCTATATTGTTTTGCACAATTGCATCTTTGTAACTACAAACTTATTAAAAAGGTGCAATATTTTTCAAACGTACAGCATATCTCACTGTATGCCTAATTTGAAACTTTTTCATTTGAAATTTAATGTAATATTACAACGAATACTATTAATCAATATAATATTTTAAGTTAATTTTTTTTTTTTTTTTTTTGAAACGGAAACCATTGCTTAAAATGTAATATTACGAGTGATAATTTTGTTATTAAAAGTTTTGATTTAAAAAATATAATTTTCGTCTTACAGTTTAAGGGATAAGCATTCAACATTTAAATTATCTAGTAGAACCGTGACAGTTGATTTCGCGGATTTCCGTGCTTCTCCGCTCTACTTCTCTTAACTTAAATGTTTATACTGCTTAAAGCATATTTTGTAAAAAAAAAAAAAAATGTTAACATTTTAAAAAACAGTATTCTTTTTAAATTTGTAATACTATGTTGTAAGAAGTGATTCCCATTTTCCCATTTAAGACAACTAAAAATTGAAAAACCACTCAAATAATTATTTTTTTCATAAAAATATTGTTGTGAATAATTGGCATATTACAAAAACAAAAGATTCGAAAAAATGTATTTTCCAGGACACATTATGTTGAGGCTTCACCCAAGCTTCTAGAGATTTATAGTTTTTTAAACTCGTTTCTGCGTGCAAAAAAAAACACACCTATGCGTTCTATAATAATGTTTAAAGGTGTATAAGTTATAAACAAATTGATCCGGGGGATGTTGAGATGTAGAAATCGTACATATTGCCAGCGCATTTTCTTTAATGCTCATTATTTTTGTGCAATATGAATTGGAATGATTGATATAACAATATAACTATTTATCATCAAAAGACATCAGAATAAAGAACTGAATGATTAATTCATCGAAGCTTGCAGGAAATTTTCCTATTAAGAAATAACAAATGAGAGTGTCATGGGCGACCCTCGGAAGATGTGAAAACGGTAGGTATATGTGAGCTTAGGAATATAGATTTAATATGTAGAATTTTAAGTAAATATTCTTAATTTAAAAGACATGCTTTCATAATATTTGTAGGTTAGGTTTAAAATGTTTTAAGAATTAAATTTGTTTCAATTTTATTTTCCGGACACAAAGCGATATTCAATTCAATTATATATTTTGAATAATATGAAAGTAATAGTTGACTGAAATCATAAATAGGAATGGAAATTTATGTTCTCAGTTAAAGCAAAAATGAAAATGTATCAAATAACATTTATTAGAAAAAAATATATATTTATATAAACAATGAACATGTAGAAACATGTCAAACGAGCGTTACGTGAAAAAGGTAACGCTCGAAAATTTCACTGCCCAAACGGAAAGGACTGAACGCCGTATAAGATGTTTTCACATCAATAAACCACTACTTTCAGAAAACGATTCTAATTTGGGAATTAATATTAAATATAAATTGAAAATTTTTAAAACCATACGGGAAGGCAATTTTAGTCTTAGGCAAAATGTAGCCCTGGCATATGGTTCATGCAGCACTCGTGATTAAAATAGCTCACTTCTATCCCTTGTCGTACAACATACCTGCGAATTCTCTGCCTCCTGTGATTGTTGAGTTAAATCTGTAAGTACAACTACACTCAATTATTGTAAATACAACTTCAGATTTAACACTGTTCACCGTTATAATGATGCAATCGTAATGTATAGTAATTTATTAACAGTGACGTCCCTAGAACCATTTTCAATTTTAATTAATTAAAAAAAAAAAAAAACATTATTCAAGCGTACTACTTGATATAATATGTATTATCATTTTAATCTGGAAATTGTATAAATTGACTATTAAAAATTTGCATAGACTGTTTTCGTTTATTCATTTTATAATATTATGTATTAAAAAAAATTTATATTATGCGTATGAAAAAAAAATTTAAAAACTCGTTATATAAATTTAAACTCATAAATGTGGCTTAAGTTTAATGTTTGAATTAAATAATAAATTTTAATATCATTAAATCTGATACTAAAATGTATACCTACTAATAACCTATAGCAGCGGCCAGCGATTTCCAACCCATGGGCCGCGGCCCACTTGTGGGCCGCGAGCAGCATGATACTGTGCTGCGAGCCATAGGTATAATATTAAATATTTTATATATTTAAAATACTATTAATACATATTTTTTGTTATATTTCTGACCATACTAATATTTAATCAATTTTAACTAAAGGGCACAATGTGTACAATTAACGATACGATGTCGAACGTTTGAACGTAGTTTTATCTTATATAGTTCGTTGATTATTAATAGGTTCCTGATATATGTGATTTTTTATCGTATTTGTCGTGCACGGCGTGCGGGTTGCGATGAACTTAATAGGACTTTCGATTTCGTAAATTGGTAAACTAGTTATTTGGCGACAGTGGTTGTGTGTTTATGCGTCGTTGTGTCTGTTGTGAGTTACTACATAGTACATAGTATTATATAGTACATACTATTAACTATGCTACACGTAAATATGGATGCTTGGTTTCGAACTGGGTCTTGACGTATGTCGAAGCTGTCAAGTGATTAAGGAACTAGCAGTAGTGTAACTACTAGTAGAGAGATTGTTGATGTGTCAAGTTCGAATATAACAAAGTAAACTAAAATATATTTTCGTAAGTATAACCCAGACTTTTTAAAAAATCGGGTTTGTATTTTTTGGTACTGAGGAGGAGCCTATGCCGTAGTGTGTGATTTGTTTCGAAACGCTATCCAACGAATGTATGAAATTTTCAACACTTGAAAGGCATCTATTAACTAAACATCCTGAATGTGTAGGAAAAATTTATATTTTTTAATAGGCATAATTGAAATCATTTTTACACTGGTTTTAAAAACTACTTCCTTAAAATTGAAGAGGAAATCCAATGGATAATAAATCCCTTTGAAGAAGACTACTTGAAAAAATAGAAAATATCAGAAAGTGAAGAAGATTCGTTGATTGAAATGTCATGTGATCAGACTTTAAAATCGTATTTTAAAAGTACACAATTAGTGCCATTCTGATTAAATGTTCGGAAAGACTATCCAGCAATCGCTAAAACTGCACTGAGAAACTTGATGGCTTTTCGAAAACTTATCTAAGTGAACGTGCATTTTCTACTTTTCATTTATTTAAAAAATAAAAAATAAGAATAAATTGAATGTTGAGAGTAATTTAAGACTAAAACTAACAAGTTTTAATCCATATATTGACTTTCTCGTGAAGAAAAAGCAATGTCAAAATCACATTAAATTGTTCATCTTTTGATAAAGTTGAATTAAGTTTTTTTTAATAAATAAATATATGTATATAATATATATTTTAGATTATAATTGTATGAAAACGTATATAGGTATGCTATGGGTGGATTTCAAGTATTGTTTTACAAAATTAGTGGTCCTCGAAACTAAAAAGGTTGGGAACCGCTGACCTATAGTCTACAACTCTACATAGATGGGATGTCGTTAAATTAAACATAACATCAGTCAATATCAGATGTGTAAAGTCATATCGGAAACACAAAGCATCATAATTAAAATAACACTAGTGGGTCAGGAGAGGGCCATCGTCTCACTGCTCTCCCCTCCCCAGAAGAGCATATCCTTGTATTATTGCACAGTATTCCCAATCGATATGCAAATAGTGACCGTTTAGGTGAATATAATTATTTTTACGAAAAAATGGATAATCCATTTGGGTAAATATAATTTTTACCGTTCGCTTGTGAAATTATTTTACATGCGTGAACTACACATGAACTGGATATTGGTGATATTTGAGGTGGTATTTAAGCATTTAATGTATAAAATGTGTCCCACAGAGATTTTCACAGTGTAATTTAATCCTGAATAATGCATAAATTACCTGTATTTACTGTATAATTTTTATCTATGATAATAAATCTCTTGACCAGTTTCTTTTTAGTTGTCAATTGATTCGTTGAAGAAATGTAATTGGTATACTAGTACCTATACATCATTCACACGATTATTTATCAATGTTTCTTGTAATTAATTTGAATAAAGTTTAAAATAGAAAAAATATATATTTTTAGATTTGAATTTTTTATTTATTTATTTTTTTATATATTATAGTAAATGTCATCGAAATTCCGTAACATATATTTTATTCATATTTATAATGAATGATTTTGCATATTTCATCAACATTAAACGCATATTTTACTGTTTTATACTTTATATTGCATATGAATTGTACTCATTATATTAATAATTATTAGAGACACGATACTAAACAATATTTTAAATACTTTCAATACTTTTTATATAATTTTTAATAAATGAATAACTTATAATATTATAACTGTATTTATGATGAACACAACATTTTTAACCGTGTTCCGTAGTCTGTTAAAATGGAAAGGAAAATGTTCCCCCCTCATCTCTAACAGTTCTTGACTCTCCATCAAAGTTCGTCCAAACTTTATGTATATGAAAATTTGCTCAAACGGCAAATATTCTAAATCGATTCACTCAAGTAGGCCTAGCAGAATCATTGTAATAGTCTACAGTTATATAGTACACTCGTATTCTATGCTATGCTTAGATTATAAGTGACAACGTGATTTTTGTATTCATTTCTCGGGGGATTTATAAGAAAAACTGCGTGAGAACCTACTGTTTACCTAATTATTTGTACATAAATAGGTATTTAATTTTTTTTTATTTTAATACCACTCGATAATAATAGATATGATTACAAATTCAATAATTCATAAATATTTTGTCTTCCTCTATTACTTATCTCAAGGTCTAAATCAATTATAACGTATTTTGTTTCTTGAGCCAACATAAAACGAATTGAAATTTAACAAATCTCATACATTCATACACTAGATCGATGTTACGTATACTGTTTACATGTATGAGATGCATTAGAATATATGAATAAGTATGAAGTATTATGTTTTCCACGAACGATATGATATCACTATTATTACACGTCCAACTATAACTGTATTCGTAAGTCAAAGCCAAAACCCCGAGGCGCGCAAGATACATTTATATGATAAGAATGAACGTTTCATTAAAAAAACAATATGACAATGTTCCATGCAAATACACATGTAACAGGTACCTCGCCGCGTCCGGACACTGTCTATATTACACGTTTGAGTATGTGATACTATTATAATTCACTGAGCTAAGGTCGTGCTTACCATATATGTCAATACGTCACCAGTCTCTCAATCTGCATAACGTAAAATATATTCGACATTTTCATTTACATAAACAGCATTACACAATAATTATAATATTAACGCATTGTCAATTGTGTTTGTTACAATATATACCAGAAATATACAGTAACCTAGAGTATTGTTCAATGTGTGTTCAGGGATTTCGGTCGATTTTTCGAATGTAGGTATCGTATTAGTTTTTGTGTAAGATATCCGCGGCCTTTGTTTTTATGCGTTATTCATTAGATTCAATGTTATACATCGAAGCAGTATAATAAATAATAACCCATAATGAAAAAACAAAAACAAAATAGTATCGTCTAACCGTGAACGTTAATTACAACGCCTCAGCACAATGATATTTGTAATAATCGTCGACGATGACGATGATCCCGAAACCGTGTTACAATGCAGGCTAACTTAATCATAACAATAATTTTTTTTTTTTAACAAGACTTTATTTTAATGCTATGATATCAGTGGTTCTTAGATTTTAATTTCTTTTTACAAAATAATCTAATAACTGTTTTTGTAATCGATAAAACACTGCAAAATACGTACATTTTATGTGAAATAGCGGTTTCTTATGGATTATAATATTTATTTTTCATGAATTCGTGGTATTATTTAATGTATCTCTCGATAATATAATATAATGCGTATTATAAATAATTTTTTGCAAAAGCATTCCTAAAGTTTCACGAACTTCTTCAAAAGATTATAAATTTCACACGAATGGTAATTTAAAAAAATTATTTTAGCGATATTTCTATGTATATAACGCGAATATCGCAACATTTTGTAAAATTATTTTGTCACAACTCATCAAAAAAATATATTGGGTGTCTTTAATTTTGTTTAGTTACTGATTTATTTTAAATCCTTTCTGAAATTTCTCTTAATGACTGATGTATTAATCTGTTTCTCTCATCTTCCACTGTAGCACCACTTTTTAAATATGTATGATAAACTAAACGTTTTTCATAGGGGGAATTTTGTATTTCTATTTGAATATTCTTTGCTACGGATATCCCACAGTTTGAATAATTATTTGTATTCAAAAATGAAATCACGCAAAATAACCCCATCGGGAAATGTTCAGTATGAATTTTGACTTCCATCATCCATCGGTTCCATATCATCAAATCAATACTGATGAACTGTCATTATCCACTTCACACCATGAATACATATTATCATCAAGAAACAAATACTGATGACTCACATTACACATTTACACGATCAGTAATACTACGAGTAGGTATCTGAAATACTGTCAATAATATTGATCGAGTGAGTATTGTAAAACTAACTTCCTCTACAGTCAACTACCACTACTTGTCTTTTTCTTGTTTGTAACGTCCATCGACCATCATTCGAACGTCTGATGACGGCATCGTGCGCATTATTCCGTAGTTATTTTTATTTAGTTAATTTTTTTAGTTGCTATATTTTTTTGAATTATATTTTAAATTATTTTATTTTGGTTTGTAATTTAAAAGTAACGTCGTGTATAAGATGATAAATGGGATTAACTCGATCCAGATGTGTGAAAATCGTCATATTATGAAAACACATAACTGCGAAGTCGTTACTAATGAATAATTACAGGTTAGGTATTCATAACGGTATCATAAATTCGTAACCAAAACTTAATGCAACGCGCATGATTAACGCGAATTCCACTCAAAACGCAGCTGTCCAACTCTCGCAATGAATACGATATTCTGTTTATTAATGGAACAAATCGCATGCTTATTCAACAACTTGCTATTTCAACTTCTGACACTAATAACGGATAGAGTAATTCTTTATATGTGATGTCAGATTTAAAAAAACATTATTACGTCATTCTTATGGGTAATGAAACTAGCCCAGAAGCCAAGAAAAATTGATCGGAATGGCCCAAAATAACAAACGGTCGTTGCATTAAACAAAATTATGTTCGCACTAATATATGTGGTTTAGCCCAACAATAGTTTAGTTGTCATTCTTAAAAGAATTTTGAGCCATAATTCATGTAGTCATTCATTGGTGTTTAGTGGCATGCATCGATCGCCAAAACACAGTCCAAAACTGAGGTCAGAGGTGACTATATATAAGCTTTTCTTATTCCTTATGAGTGATGAAATACGAATAAATACGAATAGATATAAATATATAATGACTTATGTTTGTCATTTGAAGAAACAAACACGCAATTAATACTGGAAAATGTTTACATTCAAAGTGTGATTATATATTTAATATCTAAAAACCATACAGAAACTGACAGTATATTTGATGGCATTCTAACTAATGAAAGACTGAATAAAATGTGTACATGTCGTCATGGCTGAAACGAACAAAACTTTCCGAATAATTCAATATTATCATATATATATACACTAAATGCTGTCTGTCCATTGCATGAATAGTGGATTACTCACCTCATAAATTTTTATCACAATCGTTAAATATATACATATATATGATTTAAAACTAGAGATTTTATAAATTTAAAAAAATTCAGGTTTCAGAACTCGAAAAAACTAAAAAAAAAAAAAAAAATGATTTCAAAACGAATCCTTGGTTATTGTTTCTAATGCGGCTCTATGGAACACCGACAACGAGATTGTAACTTGTAAGTTGAAGAATAAAAGACCACTACGAGACCACGGTATAGAAGATAGGTAGTTATCTTCTATACCATGACGAGACACTAAAAAGAAAATTTGGCGATTGTGATAAAAATTGATAAGGTAAGTAATCCACTATTCATGCAATGCACAGACAGCATTAAGTGTGAATACATAATACAATTGACAATGGTATATGTAGTCCAATTTCAATTATGAGATAAAATACTGTTCTTTAAATTTATTGCGACCCCGGTGGGTTTGTAACTTCCTGCCTCCTGGTATTGATAAAAGTGATAAAACCATTAAAGGTGCTAGGCATTGTCAAAACAATAGTATTCTAAAAAGATTTACCAGTAGATTTAAATATTTTAAGCTGTTGATATTGGCGATGATTAGTAATTGTTTTTTTAGAAAGAAACTTCATAAATAATAATTAAATTAGGTATATTATCATTTAACAATAACTTACTTATTGAAAAGGTTGATAATCATATTAATAATTAATATACGTTTGATAAATACGTGTTAAATTAGATTGTAATAATGATCTATGAGTTGATGTAAAATAACCAATAAACATTATATTAGTGTTAGTTAACCTAACGTCTTGCTACTATACTATAGTAAAATTTTCTGTTAACAAATGAGAAATTCTATTTTATCAAAAGATTCAAAATATTTTGTTTTATCTGTATCCAATGTTTAAAAATAATTGCATGGTCCAATTTTTTTTTTTTTTTTTTTAATTAACATTTAGATTGGAAAATTTATATTAAAACAGTTTATCTCGTAATAATCGTAAAATAATTTATTAAAAAGACTATAAAAAAAAAATCTCAAGTCCCTATTTTAGTTTTATTTTTAGCCCAAAGGTGAGTAATGAAATTTTTTGTGCCATTAATATTATTATGGTGAACATTTTAACTTTCTAAAAATATTGCTTTCTGAGTTATGACTAAATATAATTAAAGTCGATTTAGTGAAAGTGTCGTTTAGGACAAATTTTAACCGTTTTTACTTGGTTTTTCGGCAATTTTCCCCCATGCCTAGAAATACTATTGAGAATAGAGATAAATGACTTCATTAAAGTACCATTTAGATAAAATGTCTTATAATCTATAGAATGGCTGAATGAAACCACTCAAACTACCCAAAAAAGTGTTCACAGAAAAAAAATAAGCATCATTGTAAAACCAATAGATTAGCTCCGCTCGGAATCTAAAATAGATCGTTCACTTTTTTTTTCAACCTAGACAATTATCATATTGTGAAAAAGAGAAAATTAAAGTAATAACTGACAAATGTTATAAAATAAAATTATAAGTACTATAGTTATTTTCTAATTTTCTATAGTGTTTATCCGACACCCCTATGCCAATGAAATAAACAAAATAGTTGATCTTCAACTAAGTGGAGATTTTTGAAAACTCAATAAAGACGTAACAACTAAAGATAGATTTATAATGGGATTTAATAATGACCAATTAGATAAATTAAAAAATTATACAAGTTTTACTGAATTAGACTTAAACAGATTTTCTACCGTGTTGAGATAAGGTTAGGTTGCTAACTTCCTCTACTAATGCCTTTTTATTTTTTTCTATATGACGTTCGAATGTCCGATGGCATCATGCGCATTATTCAATTGTTATTTATTTTTGCTAAGTTATTTTTTTTAATGTTTATATGATTTAATGTAATTACGTTTTATAATGTTTTATTTTAATTGATAATGAGTCGGCATAAATGTAACAAAATTCATGATATATAACATCACGGTTTTATAATTATCATAACTACTTATTTTATTATTACAAGTGACAGCTACGAACTAATCATGAAAAAATTGTGTCTTAATTTCTTAATAATTATCTCAGTTACAATTTAAATTAAATAAGTACCTATGTGAAATAATAAAAATCTGTTTGTTGGTGGTAATTGTTTTTGTGCTCGCAATATTATGTTTAATATTGTATAATACTACAAACAGATATAAAATAATTAGACAACCATGGACAGTGGTTATTAAGCTATTTATTTATAATATAAAAGTAATGTGACGTGCACTTTTTATTTTAAGTGAATAACTTTTTTGTATTTATAATAAATAAATAAATATATATATATATATATATATAAACGAAAATTATAGCCATTCACCATGTCAATAAACTCTATTAAATAGCATGTAATAAATAATAACAAATAGTAATATTTCAAATATTTGAAAGTGCCCTAAATTCCGTGCCAGGGTCCACGACGTCTACTCGATCCATACGGACGTCGCCGATAATCCGATGTGGTACTATTGTTTTTCACAACAAACTGAAGAAAACATAAAAAATAAAAACAATTCGTGTTTGCGCTATTAAATAATTGCTTTTTGTTCATACTTCGTTTTTGTGTGCGTAAATACACTTCGTAAACTTGACTGCTTTTTCACAACTATCTTTGTCATCTAATAAAAAAAATTAGTTAAGGTTATATTCGCTGTTCGAAGATAATAGGTAATAATTGATTCTCCTAATTTTTTGTATAGGTAATAATATACATGGTTTAAGGTTTAAATAAGTCATAATGTACTTATATAATTGCAAAGATATAATACGTACCTTCCTTTTCACATTGGTCTATCGCTGTTTTCATATTAGTTGGAATCTCATTATTAATACTAGGTTTTACAATCAATTGTTCCAATGCTTTGTCATTATAACGTCCACTTCCGTCAGTCTAAAGAAAAATATGTATGGCTTTAAAATAAATATCTCAAGGTTTATGTATTAAGCACGATATTTAATATTTAAAGCTTATCAACAAATTTTTAATTTTACAGTTAATGTACCAGAGGGTTTCAGATTTATTCGACAAATGCTAAAATATATTTTGTTCTAATTATTATTTTTACTTATTTTTAAAATAAGTACTTCGTATAATATTGCGATATAATTTCATTAAAACAATTATATAAAAAACTTGTATTTATCTACGTGATGTTTTAAGTGTTTTAGATTTCTTGAGTAATAACCACCGTTTAGAATATAATATTATGAAAGAAAATACTTTTTACGAGAAATTTTGATATTTAAAATTGGTATTAAGTAGTAGAACAATAATTTAAGAAACATAAGTATAAAAAGTTATCGAACATTTTATCATAGAACCAACCCTAGCCTCGCCCCGGGCCCCGCGCTTTCACCATTGTTGGACAGGCCCCGCTTTCATAAATTCAATAAAAAAAGTAAAGTTGATGAGTTAAAGAAATGTATAAATCATTTTTTTTTTTCATAGAAAATTGTTGAATGGAACACAATAAAATGTTATAAAAGTATTTATGTTTCATAATAATATTTGATTATTTTTTCTTTTAATACATTAGGCACTATATTTGGGTACCACAAAATATAGGTACTATATTTGTTAATACTGCGCAGATTTGAGTTTCAAATTTGGAAGCTATAATTGCAACTGACGATAGTGACATTTTAGATATTTTGGGCCCCGAAATTTTACTCTGCCCCTAACCTCGCAAATCATCGGGACGGCCCTGGAACCAACTACCAAAATAAGATATTGTTTTAACACCCTTTGAAATTCATTTTAAAATAAAAATATGTTTTGGAAAAACAGAGAGTATAAAAATTTCTCAAATTTTCTAGTACTGTAGTATATTTATTGATTTTCAAAATAGTGTATTAGTCTTAAAACATAATTTGCAAACTATGATAGAGCTATTTTTTTTTTATTTTTTTTTAAATTATATTCTAGGCTCTTAAAAACTAGTCATACAACAAACACTATAAAAATAACTGTAAAAATATTTATAAAATAATCAAACCACATTAAATCGTAACAACATGCATGCCACATAACATTTTGCATCACGGTCATTGATATTCAACGTATAAACGCCCACCACTCTTTCTAAACATAAAATAAATCGATTAAAATTAATATATTATAATTAATAAAAATACTTAAATACATATCTTATGTATACATATCTATATGTTAATTTTGAATATTAATATAAAATATTTTTTTTAAATAAATTGTGTATAATCATAAAAGTATGTTCAGTCCCAAACATAGAATTATGTTTGACTAAATTCAATCTGATGATATGCCTAATTAAGTTCAAAATAAAATAGCGAGGAGAGTTTGGATTTTTTTGTTCTCATCTTAGTCAAAATATTCGCAAAAAATATATAATAATCAACTTGAAAAATTATGAATAAATTTATAAATAGAGATATTTCAGGTATGAAAATTGTATTGCAGGAAAAATTTAAAAAGCCGGTTAGGTTGGTGATGACAATTTGTACTTCGCCTTTTCAGACAATATTATGGTGGTGACTGGCAAGAGCAATCATCAGGTTAGCATAAACACGCGTCTAGTAATAAACTCAAGAGGGTTAAATTTTGTAATCTGAAGTGACCCCCTCCCCTCCAAACCACTCCAAATGGCCACCAAAACACAATTATTTTAAAATCATAAATAATACCACCATCTTGAATTATATACAAAGATTCAATTTCAGTCCTGTCGTTCTAAACATTGGAATACCTTTTCCTGCTAACAATCTTTAACCCCTTTATATATAACATACTCAACAGCGAGTACTTTAAAATGTAAAATCAATTCATTAAAATCTTTTTTATTAAATTTTTATTGCTTTAAAATTAATGAACATTAAGCACATCATAAAATTGTACATAACACACATTTTGTACAAAAATAACAACAGACAAATAAATATTATAATAATGTGTCGAGCTCTATTGTTACCGATGTGAAATATCTTTACATGAATGTTTTAGTAAATTCATCAAGGATAAAAAAAAAAAGGTTTATTCTAGCTAAATAGTTTTCTATGCACAGTAAATAGTGTCATAAAATGTAATAGAGTAGATGAAATCACTACTGTTTACAGATATGAAAACAGTTATCATCGTTTATCTATGTTAGGTACTCAATAGTCAATAGTTTTTCTATTGTTATTAAGGCTGTGACTATTGCAAATTTCATCAACGCGATAATAAGAATAACTTCAGATAAATCAAACAAAAATTATTATTAAAATTTATGCTTAGCTCAAAATAAACTAGGAGATGTTAAGTTGACATCAAGTAGCAGGCATATAGTTGGGCCCTTATTTTGTGGGGATTGATTTAACTTTTTCGTTACGGTTCAGGCTTTAGAAATTCTTACTGTATACAATACTAAGTTTGTGTTATTATTAAACCTATAATCTCAACATACGGTAAATGTTATTAATGGCGGTAAATGTTATTAATGTATGTATACACCTATATAAATATATAATATTATACATATTGTATTTATATAAAAATATAGATTTTGTTATTTTATCATACCATTAATAATTAAAAGTCATAAATCATAAAAGGTATATAGGAAATCGCAAACTACATAATTGCGCAAATTTAAGATCTAAAAATTATATTTTTTATACGTTCACACGAGCTTTAGAGGGGGCAAATACTCCTACCACTCCCCTAAAATACGAGTCTATTTAACATTTTAGGGTGCTAAATCCTTGTTGTTCCCCTAATTTGTGTCCATGCACATGTTTTTACGATTGGATAAACTGGCGACTTGCGTACGATATAAGTTGTATATTATTTTAAATTTGAAACCGATTATAGGTAAATCGTTATTTTCGAAAAAACGATTCTGAAGAAAGCTCATTGAAAATTATTTTTATTAATAAAAAGCTAACCAGAGGTCATAAATTGATATAATTAATATTAGTGAGTCTGTTGATGAAAAACATTTTTAACATATATAGATTACACAATACCATTATAGGTATTGATTGGGAAAAATGTAACGTAAAAAAAATTTGTTATAATGGTAACTTAATCTGATATAACATGCATCATTATAAAACACGTTCTTCGCTTAACATTAAAATCTAAAAAAGCAACATTTTTAACCATAATGGTGAACATAAAACATTTATTTATCATCAATTATAATAATTATAATAAAAAATTAGAAATTGTTGAATATTAACATATAAACGGACAGTTCTAACTTTCTTAAGGTTATAAATTAAACAAATGAGTATTTTTCGGGCGAAATCAGGCTCAAATTTGGAGGCTTAACTGTAATACATTATTTAAAAATTAAACTGAATGCATTAATATTTATTCAATTACGAAATGTACTACCTACCTGGGGTGACACGATATTCTTTCATGCATTCTTGTGAAATGTTCGCAAAGAACCTACTAAATTTGGGTGATTTTTTTTTTGTTTTTGTTTGTTGACCCTGGAAAATAATATGGAAACAAAATGACTGTTTATTTTAAATCAATAATTTGTAGTTACAAACTTGTCATTAAGTTAAATTGTTTTCAATATTGTATAAATTAATTGCATATAAATGATACATTTTGCATATTAGGCAGATGGAATAATTCACACATTTTAAAATGAATTGTAAAATAACAACACTAAAATAAAGGAAGTTTGAAGTATTAATACTTAACTGTGATACTGTTGGAATTGTTATACCAACTTTACCTTGTTATATCTTATTTATAACTGTATAATTTAACATAAAAAAATATCAATGTTTCCATATGAATTAAATGATTAAAAAATTATTATTATTTACGTCTATTTTAAAACTGAATGTATTATACATTGGGTATAATATACGAATGAATAATAATTTTACCTTTAAAAAACATATCGTTGCAGTAAAAACAAAATATATTATTAGTAAGTGACGAATCTTCATACTTATAATAAAACTGTGCTTTCAATTTCAAATATTGTTTGGGTGGTATAAAATCACAAATGACGATTTTATAGTTTTGACTTTTGAATATCAACGTTATTATGTTCATACTCTTGGTATTGGTAAAAATCATTTGATTTTTATCTATTTAATTACTTCCTTTTTTTACATATTTGTATAGATTATAGAATAATATATGATCGAAATGTGAGTTAATTCATTCACAAGTTATTTATTTTCCGGATATGATAACATAATAGGTTTTGTGGTACCTATTTTTTTTTAAATCATTATTTCTTTAATGACTCTATAACAGAATAATGTAACTTTACCAATCAAGATAACATATAAATAAATCTGTACAACTGTTCATGTAGAGGTTTCAAGTATACATTTGATAAATAGTTAAATATTTTATAAATGTATGAAAAGTCCTTGAAAATGCATAGTCATTTACAACATGTATTTGAAAAAAATAGTTTATTTGTATTGTTCGTCATAAGAACGTATGAATAATAATAGTGGACAAAATAACAACAAACAATTTTTTATTTTACATTTTGAAACTGTGTTACTTTTTTTTTTTATAGGTTTTGTATTATTTAAATAATACAAAACCTATAAAACGGAAGTAGTAATTTGACCATCGTCGCTTCATTTCTCGGACAAGACGTTGAATATGTCCAATATAGGTGTGCTTTGAGTAAACCATGAAACGAAAAGCTCATCAAACGAACAATGATAGGTATTTTGGTTCTGATACGGTACCCGGCACACAGTGCCGAACTTTTTTCATCGCCTTAGAACAACAAATATTAAAATATACACAATTATAGTAAAATACGATTGTTATATTTATCCTGTATCTCATTTTTTGTTTCCATTGAAAAAAAAAAATTAAAAATTAAAAAAATAAACAAATATGTAATAAATATAACTGGGTATACCTAATCCACGCATGTCGATTTTTTCGAAGAAGTCGTCCTTAAGGTCGTAAGATTTCTTTGTTTCAGTTTTTTTCATTCGCCTGTAGTACAATGAGCATAGTCTCGCATCATCACCTAAACAATTGAAACTCAGTTCAAGCATTTATATAATATTATTGCGTCATAGACTCATCGTGACCCCTAACCCTTGTGTGCATACATTTTAATACAAAACATTTGAGAATTGTGAAATCAGACGAAGTGAGACTATAAATAAATGTGTAAATTTTCGTGTGTAGGGTTTCGGAAGATTTTGGGTAGCAAAGCCCCTGGGGGCTATTGTGGATTTTTATGAAAAACATCAAGTTGACTGAGCTGCAATCCTACGCACGTTACCGGTTGCCATGGAGATATGCATGCATACACAACACATACTGACTTAACAATAGGTAGTCGTTATTCATCCTTCCCAACGAACTCTTTTGACTACCTACCTACTTTTATACAATAATTTTAATTAACTAAATACATTTTTGTAATATGCAGTTTGATTAGTTTATTTGATGATTTTTTTTTTTTATTATTATTATTATTTAAATTATGTCTCTACCAATTGACCGTGAAACTATTTCAAAGAGAGATGTGCGTCCAGAAGAAAAATCCGACACCATTGAAAGGTATAATCAAATTTACGAAACTATAATTATTTTTAATTTCATGAATTTAATTTTTAGGGACTTATCGTTGGACAAATTATTAAAATTATCAAAATCGTTCAAGACGGACGTTGATAAAAATTTGAATAGATTTAAGGTAGTTAAAAAGAAATACAAATCACATTAATTATAATGTATTAACCATACTGAAATTATTTTTTGATTTATTTTATAGGAAGAATCAATGTCAATGATAAACGAAATTTCTGGTACGAATTATACAATAGCGCCCGTTAAATCTATTGAAACAATTAAATACTGTGGAAAACAATCAACACAGAATTTCGAGGTTTGTATACACTAAAAAAAATTTAAGGAACACAAATACAAAAAATTAATATAATTTAGGAAGATTCCAATACATTATTCCGGAAAGAAAATCGTACAATATTAAATAGTTCAGAACAGGAATTAATTAGTGAACCAAATGCTCGAGAAGAAGAAAACAGTAAAGACGAATTTAAACCATGTCAAGTTTGTACCAGTCGATTGAGTACGAACCATAGCACGATTCAAATCCACTTTTTATTATTTTAGACTAAAGAAGAATGTTGTGAGCCATCGATTATACAATATAACATTGAAAAAACAAATCATTTAAACAAATTATTTGAAATAGAAAATAAATACCAATACTGGATGGATAAATATAACGAATTACACAGCAAATACTTGCAACTTGAATTTAAGTGTATGCAAATCGAAAAAGAAAATTGTGGTAAGATATTAAAATTACAGTGCATTATATTCATCAACGATATTTTCAAAATATAAAACAGAAAATATAATGCGTATAAGCAGTAGATTCAATTCAGTAAATGTACATGATTTAAATATCCGTTGTGTCTTGTGTCCATCTATTCGCAATTACAAGTGCATGCCTCGTTACGAAGTAGTATCGGAGATTATGAAGATATTATATTATAGCTTGATAAATGTATACATAGTACTTGGAATTACAGATAACTAGCATCTAGAGAAATAATTATTTGAAACAAATATCGTTTGAATATAATATTTACTTGATAATATTTTTCAATTATTATTGAAGGAAAGAATCAAGCTATTGATTTTACAATGTATTTGATTTCATATATGTGGACAGTAATTATTTTTTAGGGTCGTAACTCATAATAGAAATCTAATTGTTATATTTTCCCCTTTTATAGATCAGAAATTTTTTCATGAGTAAAGAATACTTTGTTTAGGTTGTTTTTCAATATTCTCGATAGTCGATAGTATTCCATTATTTAAGGAAAACTAAAAAAATGTACGTACTATAGCCCGATGGGGTATTCTACGCTCCTCGGACAAATTAATGGGGATCGGTGTATTGAATTTTAAAGAAATGATAGATGATTTCCTAAGGTTAAACAGTTTTGAGCAAAGCTTCAGAATTAAAATATACCTACCGTTCATATATTTCACAATTTTTCGTCTTATTGACGGTAAGTTTTATTTTCAAAAATATTTAAAGTTTTTTTATTTAGGTAGGTGACAAAAAAGGCATTTTTTAATTTTTCCATATCATTCAAGAAGTATATGAATAAACTCATATTAAATTTTCAAAAGTCATAAAATCAATTGTAATTAACTATTTTTCATCACGAAAAATATAATCATGTTATAAACTTCAAGTTTTCAGCAATTACTAACAATTATAGACTACACATTTATAAAATTTTAAAAATGTAACTATAAAATATTTGTATATTTCACCCATAGCTTATTATATTACTACTAAATATTTCCCGTCCACGCAAAACACGTTAAGTCCCTCCGAATACAATTTAAATAATAATAACACAAAAATTTAATTTCAAAATTTAATATTAGGTGTTTAAATATAGATACAAAACTGCCTTTTTAAAGCATTTTAATTTTAAACATTAACTTAAATTTCCAAAAAAAATTAGGTACATCCAGGAAACATGTTTAAAATTTTTACAATTTTAAAACGCTGACTGTCAAAAATTATATCTTTGGTCTTAACGCGTTTTGCGTGAACGGGAATAAAATGTTTGAGTATGCATAATTCATTTTATTTTTTTAGATTATAAAATGGAAATAGCAAGAATCCAAATGATTGAAAACGAAAACTTACGCCTGAATCAAATAGTAGATAAATCAAATCACGGTAATAGTTAATGTATACTTTTAATCAACTTCTAATGGTACCTAAATCTAAATTAGATCTATAAATAATAAACAAATACACAATCAAAGTTGTATCAAAGAATATTAATAAATAAAAAGTTAATTTCGACGATATTTTTTGATTAAACGAATAGACTAAATAGATCAAATACCTACACACAATTTTTAACACTTATTTCCTATTTTGTAATATTGTTTGTTAATAATGTACCCTTGTTCGCTAAACACTCAACAGTTCGTAAAGAATTAGAATCAGCACTAGAATCGTGTCATGAAGTTGTGGATAAATATCACACTGACATGGAAATAGCTCGTAATAAAGTTAAAGAAGCAATAGAAGTAGTAGAAAAAACATGTTCAGAGAAAGATCGGCTTGTAAAAGATTTAAATAAATCAAATGGTTAGTGAAACTATTGATTTTATTAATTTTAAGATGCAGTTGATGGCATTGTTTACACAGTTAAATAAACAATGATTAGGTATCATATATGTATTTCAGAAGAATTAAGCCAATTAGAAACTACGCTAAAAAATTTGATGGACGAATCAGGTAAAAAAATTAATTTGGAAGTAGAGAAGATAAAAACAATGTACAAAAATAAGTTACGAGAGGCTAATAACAATATTGAGTCATTGCGAATAGTACGTATAAGAATAATATTATCACAGGTCGTTTTTTTCAAAAAACCTTAAAATATTATAAATTTTTTTGTATCATGCATCATTTTTTAATACACGGCATTTAGACAAATGTTTAGCTCGATAGTTCAATCCACGCTCTAGGTACCTAGATGATTTTGTCTAGATACAATTATGAATCCTATGGAGTTATTCCAAGTCAGAGAAATACAGAAAAATATTCGCATTAGAGTAGGTACACACAAATTAATGGTGGTAAATCAAAGGTAAATAGTTTGATTGGATATTTAAATTTAGGCTCCTCAAATAGGTATACCACTCCTCTTTATTTCATTTTAAAATGATAAGTCGAACACCTTAAATTTCAAAGGCGTACCACATAAAAAATGGTAAAAATTATTCTTTTCATTCAAGTTTACATTTTCTATTGGTGTTTGAATTGAAAAAAAAATTCAAATTTATTCATTGTGCTAAGTCAACCTAACAATATTATGTAACCTAACCTAACCTAATCGCATTTTTCCAATCCTACTGATTACTGAAACATTCTGATTTCTGTTCTTCTGTAATTCCTAGGTAAGTAGTATGTAGGTAGGTACTAGGTACCTATAAAGCATTATTCTTTCTAAGAATCTAGTAGGAAACTAAAATAAATACTGAAATAAATTCAGTAAAATTTAAATGATTAATTTTTAAATGTCAATAAGTAAAATGCATCCCAAATTATTCAAATTGACTAACCTGTTTAGTTTTTTTCCTATTAAGTTGTATAATTTCATATATTTACAAAAAAAATTATTGAAACTCTCCACAAATTATAGGAGAAGCAAATAGAGCATAATAAATCACTACAAGTATCAAGAGAATGTGAAATTTTAAATAAAAAATTGGCAAATTTACATCAGAAATTTAAGGATGAACCAGACTTATGTTCAAAAAGAGAAGCTTTACTAGTCCAAAAAATTGAAGAATATGAGGTCACACTACCTAATTTAACAGCCGATGTAAAAACTCTAAAAGAAACTAATATGAAACTCCATGAAAGGTAAAAACAATAAAAAGTACTGACACTTAGTAAATAGTAGGTAGATTAAATTTATGTTATCGACATTAATGAACTATGAACAAAATTATAAAGCATTTTATTATAATTTAAAGTTTTCATTTCTGATTGACCACAGAACTTTGAAAATATTAGATAGGTATACCTAAAGATTCTATGTTCCATTGATTCCAGTAATATTTTTCCTCTACATTTAACTAAACGAAAAACTATAGAAAAGCAAAAATGACTTCTTCAAAGTATTAATTAGAAGCAAATTTTTGATAGATAGAGACTAAAATACTAAACAGTATTGTTTTAATCACTTTTTTCACAAAAATGTTGTATACAGACTTAGAAAAAAATAAAAAATAATAAAATTACATCATAGTTAAACAAACGCATTATTTACTCAACTTATAATCTGAAATACAACAATTATTGAATAAAATTAATTATAAAATATAGACACTTCAAATTATTAATTAAGTTATTGGGTACTTATTTATGTTTTTAATACTTACCTATTAGACATTTACAATGGTATTTCTTATTTTTATTGTAAATTGTTTTGAGGTTCCTAATCCTAAGTCTTCATCTTTTGATTTTAATTTAAATTGATAAATGGTAATCAAAAATTGAGAAGTATGTAATAAAAAGTAGTATTGCTTTTGATGAGTATATCTATACAATTTTCTTTCAAAACACAATTTTGTATTCTGCTGAACTATAAGAACGAGCGCCTTCCGGTTTAGATAGTAAATTGTTCAAATTATTACTTATACCTAACTTAAGTTATGCATAGTTAAATTATTTCAATTTTGGTGCTCAAAATGCCAAAATGAATCATTTTAATGATGATAATATTGACCTAGATTATTATTCCAAAATGAATAGAGCTCAAGACTTGAAAATTGCACCAATCATTTATCATGCACTTCTGCATCCATTAAAAATGCCAGTAATAAAATAATCTTCAAAGTTCTGCTCATAATTATTTTCTGAATGCAGTGATTAAATATTATTATTATTATTATTTTTTTTAATTTTAAATAATACAATTTAAAAATAGGTAGGTATCAATATCAAAACTTTTTTTTTTGGTTAATTACACAGTTATTAATAATAATTATTTCTGAAAGTTATTTACATATAAGTTTTTTATTCTTACTTATACTCATTGTAAGTTTTATAGTAATGAATGTTTTTCGTATTATTCAAAACAGACTTAAAGCACTGTTAAACACTATACAAATATATAGGTAACTATTAAAATAATTTTAGTAAAATGATTTAAAATGCTTATTGTTGTGTGAGAGAAAAAAACAAAATATACTGTAGAGTTGTTTTTTAAAGATACAAGAAAATTCTATAAAAATAGTAATATAAGCAGTACAATGAATAAAAAATTGCTTAATATTGCAAAAATATATGAAACACTACTGATAGAATAAAAATATTTAATATATAAATATATGAATTGTATAAAATTGCATTTTAATTGTTTAAATCAAAACGTTTATAAATACTTAATAAATAACTATCAAACAACTTTAACTGTGATAAAAATTTAAAAATTGTTTAAAATGTTATTTCTTATTATATTTTAAGCATTTATATACATTATATGTATTATAATTGATGATAATTCAGTTTATTTAAATCAATTTTATAGAGCAGGGAGTAAAAATCCTTTCAAAATATGTTTTTTATTACATTGTATATTACATAATATTTTATCATACCTCCATAAGAAAAACAAACTATTATCATCATATTATTTTTATAGAAACCGATGTTTAGAAGAAAACAATGAAGAGAAAAACGTGCAAATTAAAGAACTAAGAAAGCATATAGAAGCACATAAAAAAATTGTAGACATGTAAGATATTATCATTATAATCATGTTTTATAGTACTTTTTATTTAATATTTATCGAGTAAAAATTACAATGAATAATAATTATAGTCTATAAAGGAGGTAAAAGTTAAATTTCTATCCATTTAACAATTATCAATTTAATTATTTCCTCAATTAATGTGTTTATCTTCTTCTTAGGGTCATCAACCCGAGGGTTGGTTTGCACCTAGAAGAAGGTGTTACTAGGGAAGGGTTTTTACTGTGCAGTGGTTTCCCGTTGCCTTCTGCACAGGGGAGATGGCGGCCGCTCTCTCTAGACAGTCGCCTGCCCAGAGAGAGAGAGAGCCGCCCGTGACCGAGGTTTGAACCGGTGACAGTGTGCGTCAGCAGTGATGACTGGTTCCACTCGGCCACTCCGTCTATGTGTTTATATAATGCTGTAATAAAATGTACCTACTAATTATGTTAAGTTTAACTAAAATTATTTTATAGGTGGAGATTAGGAATGCATGACATGATTAAAGAATTTAAACACAAAATCATTCAACTAAAACAAAATTGCAGTAAACTAAATAAAAAAAATATTAACCTAAAACGAATGGTAAATATTTCAAAACCTAATTGTTTCACATTCAAAGAAAGAAAACGACGAAGAATCAAAGCCTTATGAAAATTGTAAGTTGTAACACATTAAAAAATTCATTTTACCTAATAATAATAAAATAAATTGTATTGTATAATAATTCTGTAATCTAATATAATATGGTATTTTGTGTTCTATTTAAAAAGAAATTGTGTTCATTATTTAGACTTGATATAGTAATTTGTTTTCACAAATGGCATTTTTGTCACAAACATTGGTACTTTTTGTCCTCTAACTGCAATTTGTACCTCGGTCCCAGTTTTGGCGTATTCATTATTCACATAACCCATAGCTATATTTTGTGATAATGTAGGAGATGGGCATCCACTCGTTATCGATCCAATTTTTTCATCATTGTGATTCAATATAACTGCTCCGTTTCTTACAGGAGCACTTTGCACCTTTTGAATGAGACCGACTCTTTTACATTGTACGCCTTCTTTCAGTTGTTTTAATATCACAGAAGCGCCGGGAAACTGCTGTTTATCCCTTCTACTGCGACCTGAATTGAAAAAAGAAAAAGTAGGTATCTTAATTTTTGTTATAATTAAACTTCATCTATGGTTAAAATAGAAAAAAAAATACTAAGTATGCTTTACTTATAGTCCAAGTTAACATAGCCTCTACTGGTGTTGTTTTACTGCTTATATCTGATCCGTGCAAACACATTCCAGCTTCTAACCTGGAAATAATAAATGTAATTAATACAATTAATTTGTTTTACATTTGTAGTAACACTGCCTTAATGTATCTCTTGCACCTAGTCCTGCCAGTTTGACATCATTATTAGCAATAAGTGATTCTGCAATAATCTCAACCTGATCAGATTGCACAGATATTTCAAAACCATCTTCACCAGTATAACCACATCTATTGATTCTACAATTAGGTACTCCACAAACAGTTGCTGTTATGGAATCCATAAAGTAAAGTTTTGACAAGTCAATAGAAGGAGTAAGCAACTGAAGAATACGCATAGAAATAGGTCCTTGTAAGGCCAATAATGACTGTACATCACTATCCAAAAACTCTAATGTAACGTCATGACCTTTTGATTTAAAAATTTGCTATAAAATTAAAAACGATAATTTATAAGAGCTCAATGAAGAGGGTATTTGAATCATTGTTATTTTTTACCAATTGTTCTGTTAACATTTTCATATCCTGTTCCTTACAACCGGCATTAGTTACCATGTATAAATAATCCTGGTTAGTTTTTGTTATAATTAAATCATCCAGTATTCCACCAGTCTTGTCATCAATAAACAGACTTAATGCACTTTTTCCCTCCTTCAAATCTATGAAAATATTTAAGTTTGCACTAATTACAATAAAAATAGAACTAGATTTTATTTTATGAAGACTATTTACTGTTTAATTTCATCACTCACTATGTATGTCTGTTACACAAACTTGCTCCATGAATTTTTCTTTATGTTTACCATAAATTTTAGTCTGCAACATGTGCGAGACATCAAATAGCGAACACGATTTACGAGTGTGAAGATGGGAAGATGTTATGGTATCAGCATATTTAACTGGTAAAAAGTAGTTAGCAAATGACACCATTTTGCCTCCATTTCTTACGTGAAATTCATGTAATTTTGTTTTTTTTACACTCTTTGCATATGATCTTCCTAAAGAGGTAGATATTAATTACAAATATCATTTTAAGTTAAGTATGACCTTACTTGGAACACATTGTATTATAAATGTTAATTTACTTAATTGTTGTGAAAACATATTCAATTCAGATTATAATTTTACACTGTGAACAGTTAAATAGTTTAGTTACAATTTTAAGATTATACTTAATATGAAGTATTTTCTTTTTAACATCCATAATAAAAAAATGTTTTGTTCAAAATAATTTTACTATCAATTAATATAATCTAGTTTTACATTGTATGTTGATGTCAAAGTTCAATAGTATTGATAATTATGAAAATAAAACCTTATCCTCTTCATTCATTTTTAATTAGCCTATATATTATATTAGTCAGGTATAGATGCACTAAGGTTAAGAAATATGTTAGAAAATAAAAAATTATAAACTATTCAAAATCACCAAAATTACATGTTTTGAAAATTAATTAAAACATGCATTGAAATACTGGATAAAAAAAATAGGTATTTTTTTTAATTTGAACACACAGACATTATTTCAACAAATTCAAATCATTTTGACAAATTTAACCACACATATAGGTTTGTAATAATACACAATAAAAAATAGTAACCAAACAATTATATTTGTACCTTCTTTGTTAAGGTTGGGCTCTTGGGCATTAATGCAGAAAATTTGAAAAAAATAAATCTAACCTAACCTATTCAAAGCAAAAATGTATCAACACATTTGTGACTTACAGTAAAAAATATAAAATGAAAAGTGATTAAGAGAAAAAGCATAAGTAGAAAAAGCCAAAAATTAAATGAAAATTTAAAGATAAAATTAAGGAATTTGATATTAAGTGAACAATAGGCCAAAATTATGTCTAAGTGGAGAAATAAATAACGTATGGAGTAAAATAAGAGATACAAAAACTCTTGTACTAGATATTAAGGGTAGCAGTGATGGTGAAAAAAAATGGTGATAGGAAATAATATACAGAAGAAACAAAAAAATGTAGAAAGCAATTTCAAGGAAAAAGAACAAAGTAATAAAATGGCAATATAATGAAAAAAATGCATGTTAAAAAAAGAGGTTGATTTCAACACAAGTAATTTTATATGAGTAGTACAAAAGTGAGTTTAGTGTTCAATAGTTTATAGATTTGGAAAATCAAGAAAAACAAAAACAAAAGATAATATCAGTGCAGTAAAAGATGCATAAAATGAAAATATCACATAGTATTAGACAGAAAAAATATTAAATGAAGAAAAGTGCTAAAAATATATTAAAATTGAATGATAAAAATTAACACATTTTGTTTACATTTTAAGCAAATTTATATTCTTCCAATCAATCAAAATTATGATATTACAAGTTATTGTAAATATAAATCAACTTATATGTTTTAAAAATAATTGTAACATATCAAGAAAAAAAATTATGTAGATTTAAAATAATATAATCTCAAAATACATAATTCTAACCATATCCAAGAATTAATTTTATCTCAAAAATATATTTATCATATACACTTACTGAGAAAATTTCTTTTTAAGAAATTAAAATGTAAATTATATAATCATTTTAATTTTTATTAATATTTGATCATACATATGCATATTATAACTTAAGTAGAACCAAGTTGCTTATACAGCAATGGGACATAATCATCATATTGAGCAAGATAGAAGTTGCCAGCAACAGGATTTCCCAAATTGTATTTCTTAGCAAATCTTGCAATGTGAAACTTTTCTCGCTTCTCAGCAGACCTAAATAAAAGAAAACATTTTCAACTAAGTAAATTGTATTTATATATATGATAAATATACTACCTGTTGGTTAAACGTGGTTCGTCGAAAGTTAATTTAGATGGTTGTTTATAAACTAAGAAAACGTAGCGATGAAATCCTGTTCATAAAAATATTTCTTCATTAAAACATATTTTTTTCATATTCCAGAATAATTTACCTGTGTCTGGTGGTGGTCCTGAGCCAACATACTCAGATAGTACTTCACCTTCACTGGTTCTATTACCAGGAATATTTACAACTAGCCAATGATGCCATTCTCGAAATGTTGGTTGGAGTCGACATGGGGCATCAGGATCTATGGTAAAATCAATTAATTAAAAGCTGATAAATTTAAATTTTTGGTGTTTGAACACTTTAAACAACTTCTAAACTGATAAAGTGTTTCTAAGCCAACAACAGTATGTCTTCAAAAAACAAGTAAACCTTTGTCATAAATATTTCAACAAGTTATTAAACACATCCAAGTTTACCTATAGACTATAGTATTGAGATTTTACACAAATTATAAAAACAAACATTCACTATTATCATTAAATTAATTATAATTTTCATTTGACTAAATATTTTTACTTTGGGTTGATTTTAAATAAATAAATGTTTAACAACTAAACACAGTTTACTACAAGAAAACCTCTCTATTGATTAATGTGGCAACTTTTTTTATACAAGAATTTAAATTTTGAACAAGTGTCTGAAAATAACAAAATATATAATTTTAATCACTAATAGTTTATTTAATTAATTTTATTACAGTTAATTTATAAATAATAATATGGACATCAAAAATGTTCAGAGAGTTAAACTAGCTATTAAACCTAATTATTCCATAACCCCTGGAATACATCTAATGAAAATCAATGATACAACAATATACAGCCAGCAAATATATATCTCTAAATATAATTTTAAGTAGAAATATCATTATTGATAAACATTACCAGTCAAGCAAAGAGTATAAAAAGTATTATTTCTAGCAGGCCACTTCAGTGATGGTTCATCTTTAACTTGAGTGGGTGTTAATTCATTGCCCATTAATGCAATAGCTCCATTAGAATACTCCACCTAAAATATAAATAATGCATATTAATTAAACAAATGCGTAGTAACAAATAGGTTAGGTTAGGATTATAATATGAATATACATCCAAGATTTTACTCAAACAAATAGCTTGATAATATACATAATGATAATTTATTTAATAGAATCAGTATTTCAATTTCTGGTATTTATTTCATAATAATTTTGTTCATCATTAAAAATTATATATTTTAATTTATTATATATTACATATTTTAAAAATACTGTCTATTGCACTAAGTTTCTTGAACAAATATATTACATAAAATGTCTTTTTATTTGTATTAAAATCAGTCAGTATATATTTATTAACTAATATTAAATAATTAAATGTTAATTGAGATAATAATCAAAAAAGGCCCTGAACCCCCCCTATTTTTAGGTTTGTTAAATTCATACGGGAAATTCTTTAAAGTTACATCTTAGGCCCATGGTGGTAAGATTAGCCAGAAATTAAAACGTAATTATTATCTATTGCATAGAACCTATCATGTAGATTATTTTTTTTTGTACATCTGTAAAATAAAAAAACATGAACTGAGGACTAAAAAATAAAGATGATCCCTATTGTGATTTCAAAGAGATATTCAAAAATACCTAAAAGTATATCCTTTTTAACCAACCAAATTCACAAATGACAACTTAATCTGTGCAAGCAAAATATTAAAAGAATTTGTTAAGGACTGAGGTAAGACCTTAAAACTCAAGATGACAGCCACGAAAAAAGTTACCAAGAATATTAAAATTTAATTTTTTTCTAGTTTATATTAAACATGTACTTTATGAATTACATATTTAATGGTTTATTAATAATACCACGTTGACAATTATTAATGTGTAAACTCAATATGAAAAAAACACTATGCATGCATCTATGAAAATACATTAAAAAAGTTTAATAATCTGGGTATAATTTAAATTACAGATGAATGCTTTTTATTTTGAAAAACAATTTCTTGCCACAAAATAATGAACCAATTCTCCAGTGTCAAGGTGCAGGCAAACTAAATTTCCTATCAAGAAACTTAACTCTCAACTTAATGTCAAACTTTGAAGTTGGACTTAATTCAAATAACCAATATCCATTATTTTATTAGAAACACTGCCGGGAAATACTTAATAACGAAAAAGTATTATTCTTGTATCCTTCTACAAATGTGACTGTAGCATCTTTTGTTATATTAGAAAACAAAAATACAATTATGATGTACAAAAATAATTCAATTTATTTTAAAATTTAAACGAATTTGATGTAATCTATAATTGTTTATTCTATATATATATATATATATTATAAACTATGTAAAATATTGAATTTAAAGAATATAAATTCACGATAATGTGAGAACGTAAAGGAAATTGTCTACTACCTTTATTGACTACAACTAAATATAATACAAGTCAGAAATCTGGAAGAATGGTTGCTGACTGGTGGTCTATGTATCCATTTTATTTGAATTGCATTAAAGCTTAAGCTCCATACTGACAAAACTTAATTAAAAACCTATTTTATACTTCAAACGTGTACTTGTTTTCAAAAATGTCTCCGAACTGTTGATAGGTACCAATCATTTAAGAAAGTATTTTATTGAATTTCAGTTTGACTCAAAATTCCTTCTTAAATTCCTAATTAGGTCTGTAAGTTTAAAAAAGTCACCAAACACTGCTCTAGGAAGAACAATTTCAATCAATCAGATAACTAATTATATAGTAACTACCATGTTCAATTATTAAATTTTTGCCAGTAATTACTTACAATCTCTAATTTTATTATCTTTAAGGTTTAAATTTCAAAGTTGTGACAAAACTTTTAAAAATGTAGAATACCTTAAATTCTATGTACCTACGTAAAAAATATTGTTAGCTTCAACATAGGGGATACGCTATATTACTGGTCTACAACTAAAAAATAATTTAATACATATTTAGTTTTGAAGACAAGAAATCTTGGGTGCATTCATCAATGAATGACAACAGAAGTTCAACATTTACTTTTATTTCTTCCTCGGGTGCTACAGGAATGACATCAGGAACGACTCCGTGTTTGATCATCGCTGAACTTATGGTATTAGGTTCTGAAGAACTATTGGAACTCATTGAAACACTGAATGCGTTTTTCAACTGTGGAATGACTGGCACTACTAAGTGCTTTACCTGAGTCGTCAAACGAGTGTAATTTATAGCAGATTTGATCAAAAATGCCATGAAGACGAATGACAATTGCAATTATGGTCGAATGTAGATAACTCGATACTGATAATTTATACTAATACGTAACAACGTGACGTAACGGGTGCCGGGTGGTTATGTATGGAAAAATATGTGACTAAATCAAACAAAAAAAAAAAACAAAAAACACCGGTAAGGCTAAAGCATTAAGCAATGTTTTTATAATACCACTAATTGGCCTATGCCCTTAGCTTAAGATATTTTAGGATCACGAAAGCGTGATCTTTACGACAAAGTACAAAGTACCAATCTCAATTATTTGATAATCATAACCATAGTCTAAGTACTATACAAAGTGGATATATAGAGGATAATATATAGGATATAACCTAACCTATATATCCACCTTGGTAGGTACTATACAATCACAGTTCTGTGATACAGTGGAATAGCACTTAAATAGATAACATCATAAATTGTTTTCTTAGCTTTTCGTGGTTAGTACATAATAATATGTATTGTGATATTATCACAGAAGACAGAACAACTTACATATTATCATAGAGTATAGACATCACAATATTAACGATATACCTAGAAATATCCGTAGCTACTTTAGTTCGTTCGTCTTACTTAAGAATGTATGTTTCATTGCTACTTTAAAATATAGGTACCTTATTTTTTAAGTACAACCTATTAAAAATGTTATAGATTTTATAATAATTCTACTTTAATATTTATGCGGATGTATAATATGTTCACTTTGGCAATTGGTTAGAATTTTACTTCTATTATATTTGTATATGATTTAATTCTATGTTGAATAATTTATACGTCATTCGACAAATTATGTATATAATATTACATAAGTGAATATTTTATGTTAGATAAATACCTATTTCATCTATACTTATAATGAAATAGCTAATAATGTATCTACCTACTTTTAGTAAAAAATGTAAGTGTTCAATAAATTATTCAAACAGAATTAAATGACACATTACCGCGCGAAAGAAAATGTATTTGTTTTGTTTTTATTAATTAGGTACCTATACATTATAAATTATGATTAATACATTTTATCCTCTTGGCAATTTGTTAAGCTCAAATGAATTTCATGAAAATACCTTTTATGCTATTTTATTACTAAAAACGGGTATTTTATGTTTTGTCCCTATGGTAGGTAAGTGATAAGTGATAATATTAGATGCAAGTTAGGTGATTTTATTTAAACTTTTCAATTTACGAAACGCAATAGATTTAATTTATTGTAGGCACTCGAGTACTCCCCCAACACTCTTCAGTCCCTACATAACTGTCATCTGTCGGTCGATACTCGTTTTATGTGTTAACAATATTTGTTTATTTATTGAAAAATCACAGACACAATTTGGTAGATAACATTCACGTATATAAATTACATTTTGCGTTTAGCGATAAAGAATAAATAATAATGTTGTTAGTAAAATTATATATCTACTTATAAATAATAATAATAATAATATTTTGTACATTTTAGACATATAATGAAACTTTTATAATATAGCATCATAATTTATAATGTAGGTATCAAAGTAAAATGTTTTTCTTAAAAAAAAATCATAAAAAAATTTTAAAATCTTCATTTATTTTTAATTTATCTTTGCCCCCCCTAGAAAAATGTATGCAGACGCCCATGTAAGGCAGGGCATTTATCTTTAAATAAAATGTACATTAATATATCTAAGAATAAAATTAAGGATTTAAGTGTATTCAAAACTCTGAGTGTATTCAAAGTCCAAAGGTATGACATTAAAATAATATCATGAATAAGAATAACTCATCTTCAGATAAGTCATTTTGGCAGATAAAACTGGTTGAAGATACTATTTTTTCTGCAGTAAATAATAAAAATAATTTGAATTGCGGTACCTATACTTTTTTAGTCACCAATTGACATCAAGTAAAAAATACTCCGAATAAAAATAAAAATTTATGTTTAAAAAAAAACAATTTGAGTGATCAATAAAATTAAAATTAAAAACATAAGTTATCGTATTATTTTATAACATTTTGTTTTCCTTCCATTATCATAACTATTAAAAAATAAATAATAATAGGAAATAAACATAAAAGTTGAAAAATAAAACCTACACAATTTACTATAGGTAATATTTAAAAATTTTGCATATCTAATGCTTAAAATTTAAAATCAATAAAACATTATGAACTCAACATTATATTAGACAGATTAAAAGATTTAAAGTAGCTACGGACGCGACTGCATTAATGCGCTCTTTTTTTTTCTTTTTTTTTTTTTTGCACGTCTGAACGAGTTTTGTCTTCACACTTTAAAATATGATCTATGTTAATAAATTATAACATAATCATAAAGATTAGAGATAAGAAAATTATACTCCATTGACAAAATAGACTGAATGGAAGCAAACTATACTTTTTTGCCACCACCAAGGATGCCCTCAAAACTCAAGAGTAGGGCCACAGGGAGGACAATTTTAATACGTAGGTTTTTAAAAACTATTTTGCTTTGTGCGTCGTAACTCGTAGATAAGCTATTCGTAAAAATGTTAGTACATTAATACCTATTTCTCAAAGACTTTATAGTATTCATTTAAGTTGCTTTACAGTTTAAACATATTACTATTATATTGTCCGAGAAGCATAACGATGAAGGACAAACTTCCACCACCATTAACTTACCAACTATTTGTTGCTTTTATTGTTTCTGTATTTAATAATGTAGAAAATTCTTCCACATGTTTTTTTTCGTATTTTTTAATAATTTTCTCGTCATGCATTGTTAGGTTAACCTAACCCAGTGGCGTATTTGAGCCTTCACCTAGGGGGGGGCGATATTAAGAGGAGTAAACCACCCCCACCAATTAAAAACATTTTTTTTAGACATAAAAAACAACGCATTTTTATTATTTATTTAAGCATTTTTATTAAAGAATTTTTAACCACGCTTTGAACTCTATGGACTTTAACCAACTTTGACGAAACGTATGCTTATATGATTTTTTTTTAGGCCATTTAAACGATGGTCCTTCATTAGAGTTTTCACTGTCACTCATTTTGTCGCTTATAACCACAATAATAAAAAACAAAATAATTCAAGTTACGCACTGCACGAGTAAGAAGCGACGGCCGACGAATAACAATTTTAGGTTATAGGATCTAGAGTATATTCGCTTATAACCCATGTATGCGTCGCATTTTCTTGGTCATTGCCATAGATATTGCCACGCACAAGTGTTGTATATCTATGGTCATTGCTTATACGTTTCATTTTCGGCAAAAAGTCCGTAGGGTATTATGAGTTTACGACTTATGACCAACATAACAACGTATACAATTTTCCATAACATGGTAAAAAATCAAAATGCAAGAAATCTCCAGTCTTAGCACTTTTTCCTCAGAATATTTGAATTCCCCACAAAAATCTCCAAAACCAAATAATACACCAAAAATCCCCAGAAAGAGGAAATTTCCCCAGACCTGGCAACACTTTTTTTTTCGTCAGACGAAATGACCATAGATATAATAGAAACCATAGACATTCTATTATGTCTATGGAAATGACCTATCGTGACCCTAAATGGTCACCTGAGTAACCATTTCGACAGGTGACGTTCCGTTCCATCATTCATTTGGTACGACTACGTCACCCATTACTCGGGCTAAATGTTCCATCTTTGCGTATCATAGAGCAATCACTAATCAGTAATCCGATTTATCCAATATAAAATGTATTATCAGTTGCCAGTTATCACAAAAATTTCTCATCCAAAAAATATTATTTATTTATTAATTAAAATATTTAGATACACTTATAAGTTCAACAATCATAAAATATTATTTTCAAAGATCTCTCGGGAGGGGCGATCGCCCCTATCGCCCCCCCCTCAAATACGCCACTGACCTAACCTAACCTAACCTAACCTAACCTAACGAATACTGATTTGTAAATTAAATATCATGAAAATAAAACATTAGAATGATTCTATAATTTACAGGAATACCGATCAAAATCAAAGCGAGTTTTATGAAGGGATATGAAGACACATTTTGAAGCAGTAAACTTAGTCCAAATATTCGTCCAACAACTATAATATGGATTAGAAATTGCGTGTATAGTAATTAGTAACTGTTTTGAGGGTTCATTTTTTTCAATAATTTTTAAAATTTGATAGGAAATTTCCGGAAAATCATATAAAAATAGTGAAATCTGCTGTAACCGAGACGAATTTCACGAAATCGATTTTAGTTATTTAACAATAACTCCAAAAGTAATGTTGCTCAAAATTTGGAATTTTCACCATATTAACACGGTGTTACACATTTAATAAAATTTTTAAAAGAAGTTGAGAATTTTTGAGCTAAAAATAGAACTTTGAAAATATATTTTTTTATTTAAAGTGTAATTTCTAATACAATTATCAATTTTTGATATGAAAACTTGAACATTTTAATTAATATCATTAATTAATTTCATAAAAAAACCAACCGAAAATAGACAAAAAACAGTAAAATAAGTAGATGGTACCTATATATTTTACCTATATGGTACCTATATTTTTTTATGGTCAAAGTTCAGCATCGTATAATTAAAGAAATGATTTATCTGTTCTTTAAAATTCTATACAACCGTCATCTCTACCTTGTCCAAGTTTGGACTTCTACCATACAATTATCAAGCTATTTTTTTTAATTCTATTATTTTCAGTACCTACCTAACATTTTTAGTTGTAAATTTAGCCTTGATTTTTACATATGTAAACATAAATCCAACGATATCGAATAGATCACGGAGAAAAGAAAAATGGGTTGTTTACACATTTTGTGAATTTTCCCGATAATATATTATTAGGTACATTATAAAAAAAAAAAAAATAGTTACCTGAAGAACGTGTTGAAAAAAGCTTTAAAAGGTAGTTAAATGGTCCTCAAAATTGCTTTTATTTTATTATTTAATGAAATATCAAATTAGTTGATAATGTGTTATATCGTCACGTACTTGTCAATGTTCTGAATGTACCAACAAATATAAGACTCGCACTTCAAACAAATGATAGTAAAATTAAAGTTTTTTAACTCTGAAATTACTCAAGTAATAAAAAAAAAATTTCTCAGGCATTCTAAGTTTTATGTAATAAAGTAATAAAAGAAAAAAATTCAGTTCATTGAGGAATTATAAGTAAACGTGATTTACTTTTGAAAATGGTAAATTTTGATATTTTTTGCTTTTACTTTTTTCAATCATTTAATCATAATAATTTATAAATATTTGGTTTAATTGATAATAAATAAAGTAAAATGAATAAATGAAATTATCAATTGAGATTTGTTCAATGAAAGCAATGATTCATTAATGGTTTCAAATTTAAAGTAGTTTGTAACACTATAATCATACACCAGTGCAAAATTAATCTATCTAAGGTGCTTTACATCCATCACCAATATCTTGTCCGCGAGAAGCGAAGTGATGAAGAAAGAACTCCCATCACCTCTATCTTACCGGCTTTTTTTATTTAAATTGAAAGAGCACCAATTACTAAAAGTATAATATGATATATATATATATATATATATATATTTATTTATTTATTTATTTATTTTAGATTTTGAGCGAAGCAACGAAATTGATTGATTTTTTTCTACAGTAACATTTTCTTTAAGAAAAAAAACAAAAAAAATGTTTGAAGTCGGTTAAAGATTATTTTGCAATTTCCAAATAATTTTTTCGACCTAAAAAACCCTAATCTGAGAATTGTACAAAAATAGTACAATTTTTGATTTCAGATATAGGTACTCATTTTTCAGGGATTAAACAAAATGTTTCGAAAGTAATTTTAGTCATTTAGTTTTAACTTCAAAAATAATAATGTTAGGCATTTTGGATTTGCAATATCCCACAACTGCTTATCATAGTGAACATATAAAAATTAAACCAGTTTTATTTAATTATTAGATTTAAAAGTACGGAATGTATTGCTTTTCAAAAAGTTTTATTTTATTCAATTTGAAAGTTGAGTAGTTAAGATCTAAAAAAATATGTAATACAAGATTAGGTTACTACTCGTGTACATATTAACGACTAACTAGTAACCAGTATAACTGGTAACTACATGGAAAAAATTAATTTTTACTTTACAAGCGCATATTATACATATTTAATTTTGACTCTGTATGTTATTTTAAAAAAGTGAAATGCAAAACATTGAAAATATTCCGTTTTTAGAAGATAAAAAATACTACTTTATTTATTATCGAAGTCTAAAGGAATCTAGAAGTAATAAAAAAGTGACCCAAAAGAATCTCCAAATATTTGCCTAGTTGTGGTCAAAATTTAAAAAGATTGGCTTAATGTTTTTTTTTTTTTTTTTTTTTTAATGCATATAATTCATGAAAAATAATTATTTTATTTTAATCGAAAATCTTACAAAATTGTAAATTTAAATTATACTTAAATTTTTTATAACCACATACTTTTTGGTTATCCCAAGCAAGGGATCGGGTTTAGAGAAGATGATGATCGAAGGAAAGATAGAAGGGAAAAGGAGCCAAGGGAGAGCACCGATGCGTTGGATAGACCAGATCAAAAGCATCATTGGATACCCGTTAGAAGGTGCCATCAGATTGGCAGAAAATCTCAAACGCTGGAAAGATATTGTTGCTAATATTAATTGATGGGTCACTTAAATTCCGCCTTTGGAATAAGGACTTAAGAAGAAAAAGAAGATACCTAAGAAACTATGAGGTCATTTTTAAGCAATATTAATTTGGGCATAATAACAAAATAATCTATATCGATTGAGTTATATTCGTAAAAATGGTCGATTTTGTCGTAAATTGAAATTTGAACTAACTCTTATAAAAATTATAAATTGGTGTTTTTATTGATAAATGATAATGTTTGTAAATTACTACTGATAATTAGTGGTGAAAATTCAAATTTCTAGTAAAAGTATTTTTGAAGTTACGAGTTTGTGAATAAATAACATCATCATTAATTATAATATAATCATAATTATATCACACAATTTACTGTTTTAACATACATTTTCGATTGTTTTCTCTTGTAAACGGAAAACTGTTATGCGAAATCAAGTTGATTACGTTTTTGAATAATAAATAAACAATAAAAATACTGGACTTCTATTATTACCTACGTAAGAACTCGAATAAGTATTTACATAAGTACATCGAAATTCAAATAAAACAGTCCATATACATTGTACTGTTGTATATTTTTGTAAAACCAATATACGCTTCACTTCGCTCAAAATCTAATGAACTGAATCTAGAATGTAACAAATAGAAACAGTGTTTAAAGAAACTAACTGATTAATGTATTTATATATTAACATGTATAAATTATCTTTAATTATCACTATTTATTTGTTTATTTTTTTTACTTTCAACATCCTTTTTGGGGGTATAGGAAGTATATCTTTCACGATGCCATTTCTCCTCATCATTGAATCAACACCAACTCCAATTGCATTTTGATATAAGTTGATTGTGACACTTATCTATGAAATTCATAAATCATTTTCAAATCAATTCATTCTCTTTATTCAAAAAATTATTATTGCATAAAATATATTCTTACAAAACATATTATGGTCCAATGCATAATTGTACTTTGGTTAAATACTTATGTCAATATTAAAACGTTTGAACTGCTCAACTTGTAAACAATAAATGAACTCAAAATATTCAGTCTGAGTTAAATTTAATAAGGTTTTCAAATAGTTATGTATGACTGTATTACTACTATGTATCCTATTATGAAGGTCATTTAATAATTATTCAAGTTATAATGACCACTTCTATCCATTTATGTGATTATTTTTCGAAAAATACTTAACTAACCAATTTTAAACATAATTTATGACACAATATAATCGACAATGTGGAAAAATTTCGTTAAATGATTGAAGTAGATGTTTGTTGGTTTAATAAAAAAAGGTCATAAAACAAAAACAATATTAATAAAAATAATGTTAGTCTCTTTTGTTTTTTTATTGAACCCTTGTTGTGTAACATTATAGTTTGAGCACAGAATAATCTGTAATAATGATGACAATGCAATTTGATGCACGTTATTAGTAATTTATGACAATTTTGTAATTATTACAGATAGACAGAAAAATAAATGAGATAAGACTTAATTGGTCTTAATATAAACGTACATACATTAGAATACGAATATAACATGACCATAGATCACCAGTACAGAAAGAATAAGCTTTGTACTTGATTATTGTTTTTAAAACATTGAAAAAACCGATAAATGGTGATGATGCGAGCAGGTTTAAATTTAAGGAGTACTATATTTTAAATATTTAAGATATATATTTATATATCTTAAATAATGTATGCACAAGATAATTATTATGGGTGTAAGTGTAAGCACCTTGTGTATACCAATATTATATTTGGTTATTTAGCGCACGATAGTGTTACATTATTAATATTATGTATGCAACAATGGTGTACCTACCTGTGGGAACTGGGAGTTGGCGAGAGGAGCATCCCCCCCCTGTGGCCGTAAAATTATATTGTACATTGTAAATTGTTTTTAGTGTTTTTATAGGTAATTATTTTGAATTTTTTTTTTCACGAATAAGTTGATAATTATATAGCGGCTTGCTCACAATATTGGTTTCTATATTATTATTTTGTCAATTTATTCTCATCATTTTGTTTTTTGTTTTTTTTTGTTTTGTTTTATTAGAAAAAGGCTTCGAATACAAAGTTCATTTAGCCTATGGTAAATAAAAAGACAGAAGTAGAAAAGACCGATTAAAACAATAAAGGGATCACAAAGGTGGTGTTAAAGATTATATGATGTAATAGCCACGGTATAGAAGATCTTCTATACCGTGGTAATAGCGATAATGGTATTTAGGGTTGTTCTTTGAAGTGGTTACAATTAATATATCACAGATAAAGACTTAAATTAGTGAGGAGAGTTCTACTGTTTTGATAAAGTGGATGATGTTGGTTTCCTGTCCGTGGCTGAGGGCTTCTTTGGGTGATTATTCCCATAATCCCATCATTATGTTGTTGATTTTTGCAAGGTTTACAGATTAAAATCTAGAGTATAAATGTATAATCCACGGTCTTAGAAGATAAGATCTAAGACCGTGGTATAATCTATAAACCTTGGATATAATGTACTCATCATCCCACCAAAAACACTTCGTTATAACTCCGTGTAAAAAAAAGCTAAGATAAAAAAATAAATTTAGTAATGATTAAATCTTTAAAAGACGTGATAGAATATGGAACCCAAGTAAAATGCCATTTAATAATATTACAAATACCTAAGATCAATATTGTAATATTAAATACTTAGTGAACACATTGTTTAACTATTTGGTAGACGAAAAGTATAATTAAATAAACACAAATAAGTAACCACTACAGTATTTTTCATAATTAATAATGTAAAATCATTAATTGATAAATATTTACTTCAAATCGTTACGTAGCGTAGCCACTAGTCGTGTAGAAATAATTATAAATTTGAATAAAAAATAAAACTGTTTGTTTTTCAATCCCGGTTGATTCATTCCAGTCAACAGTATGGACATATCGGAAGTATCATGAAAAAATCTTTTACGTGTAGTGGTATCACTGTATTCCAATTCATTTCCTCGAACCTTTTACATCTATTCACCGCGTCGACGCTTCGTTGTGCTGTTCGGCTGTCTATTGCGATTATTCTTTTAATTATTTCTACTGTGTTACCAAAATTAACTGTAATATTTAGCAAACCATATAACCGATTAATCTGTCAATTGAAACATAATCATGGGTGTGGACGTCACATTCTTAGCGGAAGGAGACGGTAAATTTGTAATATTACTTAACTGTATACTATTTCGATTAACACCGAATGTCTGTGCTTAATTATTTAGGTTAACTCTACATGATTTCCAGCATTATATTCTATGCAATTGGTAAAACGTTTTAAAGATATCTTTTTTTTATATTTTACAGGTGCTACATTTCCGAAAAAGGGACAAACCGTCACTGTACACTACACAGGTAATGTGAAATTAATTTATTTTTCATTATAGACGTGAACTATGTACCTAATTATTCATTTTACAACATAAAATGTTTTAATTCTGATCTTTACTGATTTAACCATTGATATATACACCAATAACATAGAATTTAAGATTTCAAAATGATTTGAATTGATTTCATCAAACATCTTTTTTAATAAAATCCTAAAAAGTACTTATTTTAATTCTTTTTCTGTTAATATGAAAAAGAATATAATCGATAAACATATATATGTATTAATAACTATTAATAACTAGTTATTTATATATTTAGGAAAGTTTTGTTTATATTTACAAGCAGTTAGATTGTGTATATTTTTCCTTTTTTCTCTTATTGTAAGCCTATACCTATTTATTTATAGTAATTATTTATTAACCTTCAACACAAGCTTGCATTTAGATGGTAGATAATCTCTTGTGTGTATTATGTAATACTTATCTATGTGATAATGGATTTGGATAAGTAAAAAAAAAACTATATATTATATTTTAATATTTTATCTTTTGGTACTGCTTTCAGTTCTTTAAAACTAGTTTATTAGTAAGTTTTGCTGTAAACCTATTAAATATGAAATAAAGCAATTAAAAATAATTACAAATACTATGATTTGTTTCAGAGGTTATAAATTATTTGTTTTTATGATCAATTTATTTATCAGTGGAGGTTGTAAACTATGTCTCTGTGATGTGTAAACTATGTCTCTATCCCTTCCCCAGATCAATAACTGAAAAATGGTGTAGACCGTAGACACTCAGGGGTATTTAGAACAACTTATTGAAAAAAAAGGATAATGATGTGTTCAGAAATGTTCTACATAATAAAAGCCCGTTCTTTGTGTGTGTGTGTGTGTGTGTGTGTGTGTGTGTGTGTGTGTGTGTGTGTGGTCGTACTTATGGTACGTTATGAGATCCACCGTATGGAAAACAAGCAGCGTTGCGAGATCCTTTTTCGTTGTGAGATCCGAATGGTCGGATCTCGTAACGTTTTTGCCTGAAATCGGGTTTTTAAGTTATTTTACACTATATGACGTAATTTTTAGCCGGATCTCATAACGACCATTTTACGAAAATTTGTGTGTTCGGCTGTGTGTTTGTACGCTTGAAATTTCCTATTTCGTGTGTATTCTCCGTTTGGTTTTAAGCATCTTGTGAGATCCATACTACGCTATGAGAACGGCAACGTTGCAGTCACTGGGATGTTTTTCATTGTATCATATCGGGTTTTCTATAGTATCGGCTTGTTTACAAATCAAACTATTTATATTATTTGGAGCCGCTGTAAAATTAAATGTTTTCAACGGAATTATTATCCGTTTTTATATGACTATGTTCAACGAGTTCTGACATATTATTATTTTGACAATGGTGTCCGATAATGTTGTACTACCTATATGTATTTATTATTTATAACTTAACTAATTGTATGACATTAATTTTAGATTCTGAGTGAAACGAAGAATGTATTGATTTTACAATTATGTGTTTCTTTCCCTTTTTTTTCGTGTATGTAAATACTTTTACTTATAGTAAACTACAAAACTCACGTCAATCAAGTCTATAGATCAGAAATTTCTTGTAGATTGTATTATGAGGGGTCTCAAAGCTCTGTCGCAAATAGTTTTTCCAAGCGTAAGGAAATAGTACCGAAAAACTGGGTAAAAACGCTATATTTTGCTGTAAACACGTTTTTTATAAAATCAGTTTTAGTTAATTAGCCATAACTAATAAAGCAATAAATTTAAAAGCTTGAAATTTTCACCAAATGTCAACAATACTTAAATACACGTTTGATATAAATTTAAAAAGAAATGTATTCGTTTTTGGGATAAATATAGCTTTGAAAATAATGAAAATATCTTGTTTTTGGGAAGTTTTTATCGAATAAAATTTTAAATTTTAAAACAGAAAGTTTTGAAAATTTAATATAATCTTACTTACATAATTTTCTAACAGTGCTGGAAAAATGTCAAATATTGTTGCTCAGAATTTTTTTTTTATATGCGTTTAATGTTCGACTTTTACCAAAAAGTCATTATTTCCAGTAAAATGGCGATTTTTTTTTTCGATTAAAATCCTTATAAAATGTTTGATAGTTAATCCGGTAGACAATTTTTTTTACCAATCAATTCGCTATGTGCTTTTAAAGTTGAATTACTGCTCAGAATACTCTTTTTAAGTATAATCTCAGATTTTTTAATGTTTTATTCCATTAAATTCATATTTATTGTTTTTTTTTTTTTTTTTATATATATTTAATGACTATATAATTCGAAATATATGTTTTATAAACGTGCCCTTCCAACTATTTATTAGAAACTTGAAATTTTTGTAAATTGTTAACTTTACTCTAATACAGACTAGGAAAAAATTCAAAAAAATTAAAATTGACCACTTTTGATTTAAACATAGAAATTTAAAAATATGAATAAAAAATGTAGGTAAATCATTGAATGGTATAAAATTATAAATTGCGTTTCACTCAGAATCGGTTTCCCGAAACCAATGATTTATCATTTGTTACAAACTTAAAATAATTTAAATATCGTACACAGAGGTGCTTTAAACCCATCACCATTATCCCACCAATGGTGCGAAGTATGTCCGGCTTTTTTCAAAATTACAGATCTTTATTTTCGAATCATCATTAGAAGGATGAAAAAGCAACTCGCATTTTTACCACCATCACGACTTTGTACTAATTTTAAAATTGTTTGTTGGATTTAAACTTTAATTTTCAAAATGCAAAGTAATTTTATAATCTTTTATTATATATACAACGATTCACATGAAAAATCTATGACCTATTTATCCTGTAGTATCTTAGAGAGGACTGATAAATAAATTACATAAAATGTTACTAATTTTCCAAAGGTAATGAACATGCTATTTATCAACTCGGTTTAGACGTAGAAATGAAAATCCTATTAATGACACTCGCGTCCAAAAAGGACAATCTTCTATTATGTATACATTCACTTTACGTCGACGATTTTTTTTTTTGTAAAAAATTTAAAAATTGGTAAAAGTAAATTTTAATTGGTGTAAATTCAAATGAAAAAACACCTTTTTGACATAAACAAAAATTGTTATGGACGAATGGTGGTCGCCAAGTTAAACCCATGCATGGATACTCGTCGTATATTTTGACTTGACGATTATGTAGCTCCTACACAACTCGTGTACACTCATGAAATCAACGATTATTCGGCAATTGGCAATGTGGAAACTACAACGATTTATTAATAGTTATTTTTCTGTTGACTCTTGGTTATCAGTAGCCGTAGTGTCAAGTCGTCCGTAGTACTCTGTTAGTACTCTGTAATCGCGCGTTTTTATAATTTTAATTTCAATGCATTTCAATAATAAAAATACTTCACCTCAAGACCCCAATCTTCTTGATACTTCAAAGATAAGAACTAGCAGTTCCACTCTTACACCTCCTCACACTAGAAAAATAGATTCTCTCCACTATTAACTCTCCAAGACACCGGTGGAATGAACGATAACACTAAGCCCAATAACCTAACCACAGGTCAGACCTAAAATTCCACCTATATATGTTTATAATATTTTCCGATTACCATTAAGAAAACTTTCATACTTCTTTAGCAAATATAACAATTGACAATTTCTCCATTATAAATACAAAATCTGCCATAAAAATTAATTTAAACTCGATAGATGACTATAGACGTCTGGCGTAACTATCACCAATGTGAACAATCACTTATGTATATATTATACTAGATAGCAAATTTTATATACTATTTAAATTTCTATGTAAATGAATAATCATGTTCAAATACAGTAGAACTCCGATTATCCGAACGCCAATCATCCGGACGTCCAATTAACCGGACGAGAAAAAATTGAGAGGCATAGCTGCTCTAAAGAGAAACTAAACTATGAAGCAAACTATAAAATATCATCATTTTCAAAATAAAATAAATAAAATGCCAAATCAGGTTTTTTTTGGTTTTAAAATATGTCACATATTATAATTAAGTCTTATTTTGTTTCAGTTAAATATTTAATAAAATTATTTGTTTATAGTTACGAATTTTAAATTATATTACTTATATATTAAATAAATAAAGTATATAATAAATGCATACATACAATATGCATTCATATAATTATATAACTTTTGTTATATCATACGTCAATCAACCGGATATTTGCTTATCCGGACCATCCTTGACATGAATTAGTCCGCACAATCGGAGTTCTACTGTAGTTTAAAATTTCCCATCGTAAATATCAATACATGTAGATAGCCAAGGCTAGGAACATCTTATCTTATCTTAATAAAAAAAAAGATTTGAGTTCATACAATGTAATAGAAGACGGCAACGTCGCAGGGACCTCATAGAGTTTATACTTTAAAATAATATACACATAAGGATCTCACATAATGCAGTGGATATAGTACCAAATTGAACACACTCCGGATCTCACAACGTCTACTACAATGTAATAAAAAATACGAGTATGTCGGTGTATATAATTAATAAATCGAACATACAAATATTTTTAAAACTTTATGATTTGGTCCCGTTTAAAAAACATATTTAAAATCATGGATCTCATAACGTCACCTTTTACAAACGGATCTCACAAAGTACAATAAGCCCGTATGTGTGTGTGTGTGTGTGTGTGTGTGTGTGTGTGTGTGTGTATTTATATAAAGATTTAAAAATACTGTAGTTATACTAATATATTAACTAAGACATGATAAATTAGGACCCACTTAATTGTAAACATAAAATAATAATTTATTAAATAGTCTTCAAGTTTTATCAAAGATAAATAATTATATAATACTACATATACTATGTAATCTACATATATAGGTACATTGACTGATGGAAAGAAATTTGACTCATCTCGTGACCGCAATAAGCCTTTTAAGTTCAAGATTGGAAAAGGAGAAGTAATCAAAGGTTGGGATGAAGGAGTCGCTCAGGTAAGAAAAATAATATTCCAATATATATGATGGTATTCCGCATTAAAACTAAATGTGTCATCACTAATTTTTTTAGATGAGTGTTGGCTCTCGTGCCAAATTGACATGCTCTCCAGATTATGCGTATGGCGCTTTGGGTCATCCTGGTGTCATTCCACCAAATGCTACTTTAATATTTGATGTTGAACTTATCAAATGCGAATAAAAATTTACACATTAAATTACAATTACTACTTCTTATATACTTAAAAGATGCACCTTCAAGACTGACAACAATGTGTTTCCGTTAAAATGACTTCATTGCTGAAACTATCATGATTTAGCGTTAGAACAATGTAATTAACTAGATTATTAAAATCTATTGAATTGCCAAATTTAACTGAAGTGTGGTTTTTAATATTAAGTATTATGAATATGATAAAGATATTAAATTAGCATCATTCAATTACAACAAAAATTTTTGAACATTGCATTTATTCTTTTCTTTTAATGTAATAGAACTATATAGGTTAAAAAAGAATTCAATAAACATGATATTTATAATTTTTTTTATTATATATTTTTGTTTGGTGTATTATTTACATTTTAATTCTTACCTATTCTTAACATAAACATTTTTATAATTAAGTCATTCAATAATTTGTTGTTATTTAATCCACATTAATACTAAAACGGTTGCTTTAAAGATTATAGCAACACAAAATTTTAAACAAGATAAAATGATCATCAAATAACATTGAGGAATGGCTAATATAAGAAATCCTAAGAGGACTATGAATGGGAGTGGTATGAATTAAGATTATCTTAATAAATAGATATAGGTCAAATCAACAGACTAACATAACATGAATGTGGTATGCAAGAAATGACAACGTATTCAAAATAACTTCTAAACCTAGTTAAGTGCTTCTATAAAGATAACTTTTGTATAACAACTTGTGAAGTCATACAAATATTTGAAGAAAAATTGTAAAATTTCATTTTTTAATTGAAAAACATGGTTTCTATGAGAGAACATGTCCACTTTTATTAAGTTAATGTATTTTATAGATACCTAAATTATCATCTAATTAATTGAAGATATCAATCAGTTGATTTGAGAATCTGAAGTAACAATTAATTTAAAATAAAAAACAGCAATGTGTAATTTTAAATACTATTAATATTTTAGTTGACCATAACCAAAAGAAGCGATATTAATTGCATTAAGTACCTTGCAAAAATAAATTAAGTTTTGTCCGTAACTCATTTATTTAATTTTAATGAAAAAAATTACATTTTAATAGATGAATTACACTATATCTAAATAGTATGAAAGAATAATTATAAATATAATCATTGGATTTCTTTTTTTAATTATTGTACGTAAATGGAAATACAGTTTATAAAGACCACAACAATTTTAGTGACTCAACGTGTTTAAGAGTACACTAACAATGATGATTTAGATACATTTGTTTGAAAATACAAAAATAAATTTATTATAACGTCAGCTATACAATTAACACTAAAATTAAATACTAAATAATATTTATTTTAATAAATACAAAAAAAAAAAAATATATATATATGTTCTAAATGCATGAATATTGAGTATTAATCAGTCATTTACTAAGAGTAATTTATTAAATATGATAATTATTAAGTATATTGGCAAAATGTATGAAGACGATTAAATTAGTTTTGGCATTTAAATAATTGAATTTGTTGCTGGTAATACAAGGTACATAATATTCTGGAACAAAGCAAGTTTTTAAATACTGTATATACCTGTAAAAATAAATTTAACTCTAATTTTTAGGCTTGAGATAATTTTTCCGTGGGTGGTTTTCACATGCTGAAGAACCAATTAGATGTTTATTCCAATCTTGTTGACTATTTCCTATTTCCATAGAACACAGTGGACAGATATTACTGACAGTATTTCTTTCTAAAAATATAAATATTCTTATTAAATAATGATACTATTTAACTTCATGTATAAATATGTAAATACCAACAACCACCATTTGTAAAATAATAATTCCATCTAATATTTGAACAGGTGACAAAGTTTTAACACTTTAAACACAACTATAATTTAAATATTTCTCTGTGTAAGAAAAGTTAAAAATTAGATGCCGACAGTGGAAGTTCATCTTTTGGTCCTCGGTCAAAATAATGGTGACGCATGTATTGAATTAAAAAAAGATAAATCATTTTTTTAGTAAAACGATCCTGAGTAATATACCTAGCCTTTATACATTTTAAAATTTTTATTCAAACTGTCTAAAGCTTTTTTTTTTATCAGAACCTTTTGAAATTGTTCTTTTCAACACTGAAGACTTTTTTTCCACCAAAAATTCAATATAATATGTTTTCCAATCTATATCTTAACTTTCAATACAACAAAATGGATATTATTTCATGAATGATAAAACAAATTTTGGATATTTCGTTGTTATTTCTAAACCAATATTTCACCTATAATTTTTACATGGGGTTTTGTAAAGAGTAATATTCTGAGTGAAGCGAATGATTTATTTGTTTTACAATGATGTTTATTTACCATAATTTATTTTTCATTACCGGAAACTTTTTTGGGTAGTTGGTAATAGTGGTCCAAAAGTTATGTACAACCACTCTATATAAACAAACAATTTATCTGGGTTGTACTTCACTACCCAAACCTATAACCTAAGTTCAACGGACTTCAATATATGTTAAGCATCGCGTACCACGCTAAGGTGTAGTGGGGAACTGGGGACGGAAATCATGTGTGCCTACAAAAACATATACCTACCTAATTGTCCATACGTCTGAAAATACTATAAGTTAGATTAATTTTGAGTAAAAAATCAAAAATAATACCCAAGATATTTTTGACTCGAGAGTCAAGACAAACAAATTAATTAAGTAGGTTAACCCATTTACTTAGGTAAGTATACTTAGGTAATTACTCATGGCCGATAGACTATTACACAGAGTAAGTACTGTGACGACTAAAGAAAATACCAAACATATTATTTTCTATACATAATGTATTATGTTTAGGTACCTAATTTTATTCAATAAGACTATTGTCATCGAGATTAGAGGGTAACTCAACTTATTATAATTAACAAGAGGTCAGTTGATCCTTGAATAGTTGTTCAGCTCTTTCATTTACTTACAAAATTAACTACCTAATGATATTAAGAATCCTTCCAAAAATTGTAGGTAAATATTTTTTTTTAAGTGGTTGATAAAAATGTTGGCGAAGCAACTGTATTACATTTAAGTCCTACCTACTTTAAATGATTAAAAAAATAATTAAAGCTAATCAGATATTTTGGAAAATTCATAGTTGAGGTGAATAGATAGAAAACTATGTTTACAATATTTTTGGTAAAGAAATTGTCTACCGTATTAACAGGTCATCATTTTATTAAGTTTTGATAAAAAACATATCGACCAATAATTAGATGAAAACCCGAAGAATATTTAAAAAGTATAATATTGCACTTCAGAAGTTAATTATTTTTTTTCTTTTAAATCAAATAGGTACTCTTAAAATTATTATCGGGTTCGAAAATTTATATCAATTCTATATATTTTCTTCATATCGGAAATTGCATGTAGATCGTACTATAAAAATGTAATTTTCCCCCCTCAATAATTTTTCCAGTCATGAGGAAAAACTGCCGAAAAACCGAGTAAAAACGTTAAAATTTGCCGTTAACGACATTTTCGCTAAATCGATTTTAGTAATTTAGTCATTATACCAAAACTAATGTAGCTAGAAACTTGAAATTTTCACCATATATTAATGGCATATTGGTATATACCTTTTAAGTAACATATTTAATATTGAGGAGTTTTTGAAAATTTAATATAACTATACTCATATACCTACTTGAGTAAGGACAATATTCGTCATCAAAAATCAAGACTCAGAATTTATTTTTATGAGCGTTTAAGTAAATTATTTTATGATTTCTGTGGGATTGGCTGTTTTCTGGTAAATTTTTAACTTATAATGTTAAAAAAAAATTGGTAATCCATTCATTATGAAAATTTGAAAACAAATAAAACAACTTATTTTGAATCTTTTGATAAAAAAAATTTCTCATTTATCCAACAAGAAAACTTTAATTAAAAAAAAATTATAAGTAGACAGTTAAACTAAAAATGGTTGAATATATAAACGGTATATTTATTTTTATACTAAAGCTTTGCTCATAATCATTTAACTAAAGAAATGGTTTATCATTTCCGTAAAATGCAATAAAATTGTCCCCATTATTTTGTCCGAGGAGCGAAAAGTACCCCACGGTGGGAAGTACGTCCTTTTTTTATAATTAATTTGTTACCATACATTATACTTCTCAAAAGTACAAATATATGAATTTTTTTAAACGCCAAGTATAAATTTTAATCTGGTACCCGAAAATGCCACGGTTCAAATATGCGTTGCTCTTACGTGGTATGACTACGATCTCTATAGTGCCCCAACGTCCTTCGTTCATAAAATGATATGATCTTAAACGTTATAGTTACGTTTCAATCAACGATTTAATTTTAAAATAAAGTGTTGATAATGATAAATGAGCCCGAATTAATGTATTATTTTTCATACTAACTTTTACACGTAGGTTCTAAAACGTGATGATCTAAAAATTCATTCTCAATCACTTCTAAACACAAATTGCATGTCATGTATTTGTCTTTGAAATCACAGTCTTCTGTAAAACGTAGGTAACTGTTTAATATACAACCAACGTTTTAAAGTTTAATAAATACTTATAAGATGATGTCGAAGTCCCATAATTTCTATAACTTCAGAACAGTTTTCACAGCGCATTAACAATGGACAATACTTCCAATAATGTATGTTGAGTTCTTCTTCAGAAAAATTTGATTCTTCTTTACAAAACGTACAGTGGCTACATGAGTATGTCGCAAAGAAAAATAATAGCTATTGGTTCAAATGTAATAAATTCAGTTTCAGTACCTATCTATCGACTATGAAGTTAAATTTTAGAACAGGTCGAAATAAGTCTTTACTTTAAACTAATGAAATATAATTTAAATCAGGTAGATTTTCATCTTATTTTTAAAATTGTATCAAATCAAAGTAGTTTGTATAACTCACTTAAATTTTAAGGTGCTTATATTATTTTGGCCATTTTCATAAACATCAACCACACTGGCTGAAGTGCTGGAACTTAATTTGTTCTGGGTAATAACCGTGCTATTATGAGCATTTTCGTTGTTATGGTAAGTTGATGTATTTTCACTAGTTGAACGCACAAGCTTGCACTGAGTTTGACCAACTGTGTCTAATTCACTTAACCTCTAGATGAAAATTGTTATATTTTTACAAATATTTTTGAATAATATTTTATTAGGTATGCCTTATACTACGACACTATGAGACATTCAGTGAATGTCAATATAGTACATATGCACTCACTTCTTGGTCAATGCGTTCAAATTCTTGCATCAGTTGTCGGTACATGATGTTTCTCCTGGTGATTTCGTCATCAGGCGGCAACTGTTTCCTCACAAACCTAGGGTTAACCTTATAAACGTTTATTAAAATACGTTCAGCCGCCTTACGTACAGCTTCAGTCGGGTGGTGAATAGCCGACATACCGAATTCGCATAAAGTACGACAAGTCATCCCACTACATTTATAAGGGAAAAACATATTAGGAATTCAAACGTATTAAAACATAATGCATTATGTGAAGCAAGGCGTTTAAAGTTGAACAAAACCTGTTTTTGTCAGACGAAACACCTTGGCTGATTATCAATTGTTCGACCATTTCCAAACGACTAAGTATCAATCTTGGGTGTATGTTTCCAGTAAATAAACGCGTCAAATGTGTTGGTATGATATTGAGTTTTCTAAAAAAAAATGTTCACAAACAATTTAATTAATTTTTCGACGTAATCAAAGATTATGTTTTAAAGGTCAAAATATTTGAGTTACAATTAATAGCAAACGAAATATATATAATATATGTATATATTATATAGGTATACATATATTTTTTTATATAATAATATGTTCTTATTTTCGATTATTTGTTATAGAAATTTTGTTGGAGGCTGAGATTGAGTTCCCTCCCTGTGGACTCTGTGTACACTCATTTGTATAGTAATAATTTTTATCTCTCACCTTATATCAGGCACTTCAGCTATACTCAATATGGTGTGCGTGGCTATATTATGAATACGCGGCGTCGTGTCTCCTGCTTTTGCCAACAGTTCGGGGAGGAGTGTTTCTATGCTTCGCGAAGCTTCACCAGTGGACACTCTAAAAGTGTATTTTGTACAAGTTATTTGCTTAAGTAAATATAAAAAACAACAAATATGTTTTAAGTTTAAAATTTAGCCCAACGTTTTTTTTTTTAATGTTATCAAATTTTCGATTTAAGACAAAATAACTAAAAAATATTTCATAAAAACAAGAACATTTTATAAGTTTCATCTTTTCGACTTTTCGGCAGATTTTAGAAAAATAATTGAATTTTTTTTATAAATTACCTCTTCACAGTCATGCCGCAAAGTCCTGTGACTATAAAATAATACCAAATGTAACCAGATATTGATATCATATAAATGTTTACAATTATGAAATATGAAATAATTTCTATGCGTATGTTATACTCATAGCAATTTGTGAAATATACAGTGTTTTAACTGTAATCGTAAATTTAAATTGTGTGTCGTGTTATTAGATTTCCGATAAATATTTATCTTATGTTAAAGACAACAAAACAAAAATAATAGAATGGCCATTGAAGGAGTGTATCTCTTTATCTTTTTTACGTATCACTACTTTTGTTATAGATACATCCACGTGATGCGCGTATTTTTGTATTTATAAATGATACATGATTCCATATAAAAAAATAAAAAAATATATATCTTTAAATGTATAAATATATAATTCAATTTAAAGAAACAAAATATGGAACGAGAATTTCAAATAAATTATTTTTTGAAAGAAACTTTACAAACACTGGTCAATAAATATTCACGATTTTTTACCTGCCAGGGATGAATTCGGAAAACAAGAATCGTATGATTTCTGCAGATAGATTGTAAACAGCAAACACTTTGTCCCTGAGAGTCCGGTGCAACAATTGGACAGCGGCCCGAGTCATTTTATTCGGTGAATGACGAACTTCTACCCCATCGAACATAAAATTCTTCATTGAGGTTTCCATAAGTTTTAACCCTTCTACTTTATCTGAATATTGTTTTGAAAAAAAGTGTTTCACCTACAATAATTTTAGTAATAATCAATTATGATCATAATTCATATTTTATAAAAAGTAGGCTTTTTCAACTTTACCATTAAGTACTTTTGTTTTTAAGATTAATAGTATTATAAATATAGTTTATCAATTCTAGAGAAAGAAAATTGGAATTAGAGTGTACAATCAAATACTAGTTTACAAGAAATACGTGCTGATCATTAGTTTAGGAACTGAAAAATATTTCCGATATTAATAAGATCTTTGAAAGGTTTAACTCATTAATAATTTTCAAATGCAATTCATACACGTTAACTAGTTGTTTATCGTTCAAGCTGCATAATATTCAAAATAATAAAACACATATACAGCGCAAAAATGTATCTAAGCAATTATAGGTTATGAATAATAATTCACCGTGAAAACATAACTATTTTGGTATTTTGAATTTAATTTATTCATAATACTATAGAGTTTAAATTGGATACGTAACATTAAAATATAAATATTCGAATAAGATAATCAATGTTAATATTAATATTAACATTGATTCAAAATCACAAGTCTAAACTTCGAAAGCTCCTATAATTTCGGTTAGGGTTAGTGATAACACTATTTTATAAGTGAGTGACTTTACCATCGAAAGTCCAAACACGGCAATCGGAATTGAAGCCTGTTTTTTATCTTTTTCGCTTAACTTTGACGTTCCTATTCCACTGATTGATATTGGTGATGATGAGTCCAAATTACTTTGCGTTTGACAGCTGAAATAGATTACAATGATTATGATTACCTTTATCAACATAAAAATCTCTAACGTATTAAATTTTAATACAGATTTTCTGAGAAAAAGGACGTAGTAAAGGGGGGGTTTGTATGATTGGAAACTATTCCCTTCTATTGAAATTTTAGATTCTGAGTGAAGTGATTTTTATTGGTTTTACAATAATGTTTCTTTTTTTTTCAATCATTTTTTCTATGAATAATAATTTAAAAATTACGTTCAGGCTCTCTCTTAATCCTCTTTAGAGATTGTAGTGATAGTTTAGTCATAATTTATTACTCAATATATTATTTTATTACGTAATATATGTACAAACTTCTCTATAAAGTTATTGAATTATGTTTGATAAATTTTCTGTTTTTTTTTAAGTTCCAATAATAATATACACTTCGATATGCCATTAAGTGGGTATTGAATTTATAGATAACACGTACAATCTTTGAGCTGGAATGGCTTGTTCGTCATACGCTTCGTAACTACTTTTACTGGATTTTGGACGGATTGGTTTAGGTCTTTTTAATGAGATTGCTTTTGTGATGATAGCATGCTGCAACTTTGGAGATCTGTAAAAAAAATAACATGTCAAATTAAAATGAGCGTGTTTTATTATTGTATGATAAATTATTCGCACCTTTCTCTAGAATTGTTTTCAGGATAATGGAGCGGCGATACTGGACTGTGGTATATATCTGGTTCATCAGGTACTTCGGTATCTACTTTTACTGGTAAGGTTTCTTGTTGACATGACTTGATTGAAACTTCCTTTGGAGATATGATCGGTGGTGAAGACGTTACATATTTAGGCGTTTCATCTACAGATCCGGGAGTCTTGTCAGTAAGGTCTTCCGGTTCCTCGTCATTGATTTCTAAAGGCTTTTATTACATACGTTCTAAGATAGATACTAGTCAATACTTATATTAAATCATTTATTTGTTTAAAAAAATGTTGAAAAGCTGCCAATCGTGTCGAATTTACAATCCCATTATCTTACTAGCTTTTTATACTTCTATTAGTGTGAGTAGAGACTATAAAGAAAAGGTTAGGGATGAATACATAGTTCATGAAAACAATTTCAAGTTTAATATTGCTATTTAGCAGTTCAAAGTGTTTCAAAACACAAATTAAAAGTAATCTTAATAATATCATGTTTACAGGTCTACATTTTTATACTCTTGCAAATAAAACTTTTAATTACCTAATTTTGTGTTCCATTGAAAAAAAAATTTGGTTGAATTTCAATGTATTTAAATTCAGGATTACATGACGAATAACTATTTTTGCTGGTTTTAATAATTTGTTGTTGTTTATTTTATTAGATGAGTTACTTATGTGTTGTAATGATACGTGATTTTATAGAAATTTTAATATTATTCGAAAAATATTATTTACGCAAAAACTATTCAGCTCGACTTACTCCATTTTTTTCCAAAAGATCATCTACCCTATTTTCCATCAATACTTGAGCTCTATATTCTTCCATTTGTGTTTTTTTCTTCTTAGCTTTACCATAGTCTTCATTTTGTATGGCTTGTGTTTTGGACAATTCTAATTTTCCTAGCTTTTCTCCAGCCGATCTTAACTCTGACATAGCCCCTTTTAATTTTCTTGCATATTCAAACCGTTCATCTGCGCAAACATCAATGTTTTTAATTATTATTTTACTATGTTTATTCTTCCGATGAAAAAAAAAATACCTTTGACCGCTATAATCTTTCTTTCTTCCAACATCCGGATAATTTGTGCAATGTGCTTGTCTACGTACATCTCAAAGGCTAAGTCATCACACATTGACTTGTGATGACAAGTTATGTCACCTTGATTTGTATGTTGTTTTTCACCTGTCACTTGTACACCAATCAAACTCACCTTAACATAACGAAAATAACTTAATATTTATGCGTTGTTGAAAATGAAATTTTGTATTTTTATACAAAACACAAACCTGATTGAAGCGATTTAATGAATTCTTATGGTTTTCGTGTAAAATTAACTTAACATAACTGGTTGAACTGGCCAATGGTAATGTTATGGTTTTAAGCTCTCTGCTTTTTACTAAGCCACCGTCATTATCATTTAGTGTGATATACCCCAAGTATTCGTAAATTAGATTTGTTAATTCATCTGTTTCTGAACGTTCCTCTGGTCCGATCCATATTTCAATTTTGTTAGCTTTAAACAAATGAATTTTAAGAATATCTAAATTTTATAATAATTACTATAGGTATAAGACGCTATGTATAGTTTTAAGAATTCGCACATTTCATCAATAGTATATATTTCTTCATTACTAGGTGGCAAGTGCCTATTTATTGTTATTTATTGACAAATTATTAAAATAATTGTAATTATTTAGGTTTTGTTCATTGATTAATTGTTTTCCTTATATTTTAGTAAAACAATTTTTTATTTTAACTGATAATTTAAATTTCTATAATCAAATTATTGTTTGTACTTACGAATTAAATATTGATGAGCAAGTATTTGAATCTGCTGAATAACAGCAGGTTCGTGAAGTTTGAGTATAAGTTGTTGTGGATATTCGCAGTTTTTCGCAGATCTCCATCCCTTAACGGTTGGACCATGATAATTGAGTTCAGAGCTCTGATAAATTACATCTTCACCTAATTAAACGTTTAAGTAAGACGTATTATTAAGTTGATTTGATAATATATCGGGTGAACTATTTATGTTAATCTTTTATTTATTATTTAAGTTTATAGGATTATAATATTTCGTATTAATCCATTTGAATCATTTAAAATTGTCCTCTTTTCGCAATAAATGTAATTTCCAATTACTTATATAGTTATACACTCATGGTGACTTGATATACCATAACGTCAGAGTTGTTTACAATTTTTATGTTGCGTCTTGAAAAAATGCGAACTTGAACAATCAATTGATTAATTGATGCTTGAGGGTTCTATCCAGTGGTGCAACCAGAGGAGGTTTGGAGTTATAACCTTCTCTGATTTTTTTTCTTTTTACATATTACAGAGTAAATATTATATAATATGTAAATTCCGCGTAAAAAAAATTAGGTAAAACAATTGTTATTAATTATCTCGTATATTACATATTAACTTTGATATTAAATATATTTTATATTGGGACAAATAATTTTAAATAGGTTATAAATACTTAGCCGAAGTTAAGCTTTTCCCTTTAATTGGAACGTATGATTTTCATATGCCTTGAACGAAAATTTTAAGGAAAAGTATAAATGTTTACAGGGCAAGAGTTAATTTATTTCAGTTATCAAATTTATAAGTATAAGTCATCAATCAAAAATGATGTGTATGAAACTACAATTCATTTATTTAGAAACTAAATGATGATAAAAGTTAATACAAAACAGTAAAAGCAACACCTTGGTGTTTGATGGTTTCATATTTTTATAATTCTATACTTTGATTTATGTGTTTTGAATTATTTACTTGTATTATTTAATGTCTAGGTATTTTATACGAGACTTAAGTAATTTATTTGAATCCAATATGTTTTATAAACATATTGGAATATAAAACTAACTATAAAAATGTGTAATCGATTTATAAAATAGTGTGTTGATGCTACACAACATTAATAAAATTTAATATTTTGCTATTAATATAAACAAATTAGGTTTAGTCGGGTAATACCTATAATATTATTTTAATACGAGATGGGATCATCGATACTTAAAATCGAAAAACGTCAAATCGTTTTCGATAATTTACTATTTAAATTATATTATTTAAAAAATACAACTTACTTGTTTTGAATACAACTAAAAATTCTACTTTTCCAGCTGACATTTTTGATGTAGAACTGAATATGTTTTATCTAAAAAATAAATTTAACAATAAAAATTTATAAAAATTATTTATGAAAATTTTACTTCACCTAAATATTAATCACAGATGATAGTTAAATACGACATATTATGACATGGTTGGATAGTTTGTTATGCATTTAATATATGTTAATAATATGACGCTGATTTTATGCACATATCTATAAATATTTACATCACTATTTTATTTAATTGAAACAATTTAAAAAAATAATATGATAATTTAAATTAATAAAATAAAAATAAACAATGTATATACTGTAAATTTCAAACTTAAAAGAATATGCTACCTTGGATCTAGGAAACAGAATTTTTTAGGTATGGTTTATCTGAAATAAGAGCCATTTTACATTTTTTTTCCTAACTAGTATGTAAAAAAAAAAAAAAACATTTTAAATTTCTAAAAAATAATGTAGATACCCAATACCTTCACGTAACCACCCTCCCAGTTATAATAGAATAGATAACAGAATACAGATATAATGAAAAAATGATAAGTTTAACACTATTATTGATCTTTAAACACCTTCAAACAATCTTTTCGTGGATGTAAAAATTGTCGTTTTTATATGTACGTATTTTATCAACATTTTTGGTACCTCTATTAAGAAAAAAATATTTAAATACTTATTTTTACATTCAATGTTAATTGTATATTCAATATTTAGTAGTATTTTCTAAATGTATCATTGGAAGTGAAAAAATATTGTAACTGTATTTTTGTTATTTATTGTTATCAAACATTAAAGTTTGACATTCATAAAAAAAAAAATAATAAAGAATGTATTGAAGTGAATTGATAAAGAAAATAAAATGAAAACACATACATAATATTATTAATTTACCTGTATGAAAGAGCAATAGAAATTAGTGACATTCGATTTTCTGCTAAAGTATTTGAAACGTTCGGACCATTTGAAACTATTATTCATTACGTCAATAAAGTTCTTTTTTTTCTTAATTTATTGTATTTTTTTTACTAAAAAACTAAAATCGATTAGTTGTCTATAAAATACAAAAATTACACGGTATTACGTAAGCGATGATTTTTACTTTTTTGTAGCTAGTTGGGACGGAGTAACGGTGCGACAGCGTTTCATCTTAGTTCTAAGTATTTTTTATTTCTCTTAACAAGTTTTGTGGCGCCCCCACGATAACATTTCAGCACGAGCACACTGCTCGAACTGTACTGAAAGTTGTACAATCAATAATCTGTTCCGCGCGCAGTGCTCTATGCGCCCTTATACTTCTCGAGGGGTTGTATAGGAAACACAATGGACACCGGTGCATTCACGTCACAATGTGCAATGAAACAGCAAAGATAGCGCTGCTATCTGCTATATTATCGTGACACTGTACAACTTATTTATTATTATTATTATTATTATTATTATTATTATGTATTACAAACATTCTCATGAATACAAATTATACATACAAATAAAAGTTATTAAATTTCTGGGCAATCAAAAATGAATAATTCTAAAAACAATAAATTACCTATAGTAAAAGTTATGCAAAATCGGTAAAAATTTCAATTTCATCACAGTATTTGGGCTGGATTAAGAAAAAATTTGAATTTGTTTTCTTTCATGATTTTAAAAATATGCGTTTATTGGTATCTAGAACTGGAAATTGAATGCTAATTAATTTTGGTAGGGTAATTTTTTCGACACTACATTCAATTTTTCAGTTTTTTTTTTTTTTTTTTTTGACTATTAGAAACACCAATAAAGCTTTATTTTTATGAAAAATGAAATTATCTGTTATTTTCACCATAGATATTTCTCTGAACTGTTAGTACTTTAATGCTCATCTCAATTTTAAAATTATCATTACAAAATAAAATTGTTGTATTTTTTAAAATTTGGTTGAGCTTTAAATGTTCAAATGCAGCCAAAATGAAACTTTTTTCCAATGAAAATCTAGAAAAAAAATTTGATAGACAGTCTATTTCGAATTATACATACAATATAAATGTATCACAATGTCTTTTATAGGTATTTTTTAGAATGCAATTTTATTATAATATATTGCATATAACATAATTCATAACAATTCAAAAACTATAATTTCATTTTATAACAAAGTTTTGACGTAATTTTTATAATTTTAAGTTAGGCATCTCGAATAATATCCTGAAGCGATTTTTTATCCCTTTTTAACTTCAAGTTATCGCGACTCGACGCGACTGATATATATCAGTAATATTTCATTTGTATTAGTTTTCAACGCAATTTATAGACTTCAAATATTATAATAATAAAAACTCACTTGTTTATTTAAAATACTAAATAAATACAGTTTATGAATTCTGTTAAATTGATTTTCTCCCTCCTTTAACCGTCTTAAATTTAAGTGCAGAAAAATGAACAGTTCAATTTAATTTTGCTTTCATTTATATGATAATTTTCCTATAGAAAAGTCAAATTTATACATTTGAAACGGTCACTAATAATTAATTAATTAATAGGTTTTACATTTAATAGAAATTAAAAAAAAGTCATAATACTATCTTATACACTATTCGTGATAGGTGAGCCAAACGTACATTCGTACAAGTTATTTGCATAGGATGCTTTACACCCATCACCAATATCTTGCATGAAGAGCCGAAGACGAAGAGTGAAATGATGCATGACGGAAATCTACCACCTGTAGAAATATGACCATTTAAAAAAAATTTAAACAAACAAGTAAACTTTTCAGAGAAATTTTCACCAAGTATATATGTAAATATATATATATATATATATATCAGATTTAAAAATAAGAATTTATGTATATTCTATGACGTTTTTTATTTTTAAAATATTGAAATTCGTCACCTAATAATGGTAATTATATAAATAAATTTCATTTATTTTCTTCCCTCTAATAGTTTGTGACAAAAAATTACAAAAATTAAAATCAAAATGGATAACGTTTTATTAAATTGACAGATAATTCAAGTTGACGATTACTATCATAATATATAAAAACTTCGTCACTGTAAAAATTATCATAATGAAATACATACATACATTTTAAATTTATATTTTAAATTATTGAATATATGCATTTTTAAGTTGACATTAATTAATATTATAGGTATTATTTGTCATTTTTGACATTTTTGGGGTTAAAATCATAACTTAGCGGTTTTTGGATACGACAATTTTTAAAATTGTGCGGTTTTAACCTATTAAATGTGTGCGGTTTTAACCTACCAAAAGTGTGCGGTTTTGTCCTGTATTTTATCAAAAATGTGCGGTTTTTGGAGTCAACGCAATATAGACGTATTTTCACTCTAACTGCCCGAACAATCTAGTGATGCGATAAGGATTCTTCAAACAGATTTGATTTTGTCATGAAGTCCATTTTATAATCACTTTTCCCCTTGGCCCTTTTTTATTTAGTCCCTCAAGTTTCATGAAGTAAAATTACAAATTAGATTCGCTAAATAGGCAAAAATCAATTTTGAAAGTGTTGAATGAAAATAATTAGAAGAATAGGATTGTTGATCTAAAACTACACTTCACATGCAATTCAAATCTATTTTCATAATTATTATCGATAATCAGTCCGATGTTGGTAATGAGATTTTATGTCTTATTTCAAACAGTACGAGTACCCGAAGAGATAAAATTTGCACAGTGCATGTGCATGGGAGTGTCCGGGGATCCTTAACACATCTTCACGTAGTAATGGTCATTTTTCTAGTCACAAAAATACACTGCGTAACAACGAGCAAATCATGAAATTGCCTAAATATAACCCCTTACTAAATAGTCGTTTCTAGTTTAATAGTCTAACCCGCTTAAATTCTAAAATAATTAACGCTAATAAAAAAAATAAATAAAAATTATTCTTAAATACTTTCAATAGTTTATTACTATATCGTTACATTTATGAATGAACACTGAACATCTAAAGAGTCCTTGTGAAAACTGATAAAGTTTTATTTTTATTTTATATCGTTGCCATGGTGATATAATGTACACAATGGTAAATATAATTGTAGCTAGATACTTTTTTACAGTATTCAAATTTATAATGAGTTCATGTTGTTGATAAGTTTTTATAATTAAAAATGGACTCAGCTCATGTTAAAAGTAAGTTTGACTCTTATGACAATGACATGTATTCCCAGTACGATTACCATTTGGATGGAGCCAAAGAAGACCCGGAGGAAATTTTAAGACAAGCTCTACGATCATCTTACAGCAGAAGGGCATCCGTCAGTATAATATATTTTTACATTAAAATATTTAAATATTATGCTTTAAACAATTCAAATATAGCAAATTGTATGTTTTCTTATAGATACCAACCAAAACTCCAACAGGCCTTCCTCTGCCATTTGCTACTACGCCAGTAAATAAATTATAGAACAATATTAACTATATATATATATATATATGAAACCTCCCTTAACGGACACCTCAGAATAGCGGACACCTCCAATTAGCAGACGTTTTTATGAGGACAGGAACATATTCACCTCTTTTATTTTCCCTTCTGAATAGCAGACACATCTAAATAACGGACAATATATCGGCTATCGAGAGTGTCCGGTATTCAGAGGTTTCACTTTATATATGGAGCAGTGGTTCTCAACCTTAATACTTTATGCCTTATTTTTACCGATAGCTATGCTCTCTTTACATCTAAAACTAAAAAAACTGTTGTTTTCATGATAAAAATTACAGTAAAAAAACATTACATATATAGTGATCACAAGTAGCACTGTTGTCAATACTCATTCATTTCGAAATTCAATTTTTTTTCTTGACTGCATCCTCTTTCCTATAGTGATTTGATAATACATTCATAAACGAATAAAATCAATTTTTTATTACCTATATATTATGGGAACGCATATGACATTATGGAATTTAATATATATTTAAATTGCTAAATTCAAAATAAATTATTTGTTTTGGGATAAATTGATTTTTTTTTTTAATGCTATTCTCGTGATTTTCTCATTACTATAAACTTACTCTCTTGTGTAATATTTAAATTTCTCATGAGGGGATTTCCTCTCTCGGTGAAGAACCTCTGGTATAGAGTATACATATGTTCATTTGTTACGGGTAACGTTGACTTTTAGCTAATGTTGATATTATAATCCACAACAAAATTTTTTAAATTTATAAAAAAATTACCTATATGTATCAACGTAATTTTTGCTTCATATTGCTTATGTTAATATCAAGTCGTACCTACGAAGTTAAAATATAAAATCTCGACTGAATATGAAAAAAAAAAAAATATATATATATATATATATATATATATATATATATATATATATATATAAATTAATATGATATGGGTAGGTTGTAGAAGATATTGTTCTAAAAATCAGATTACCTAAAATCATAATCAAGATTTCATGAAAACATGTTGAGAAGTTTCCTGGTTATTAATAATTATTATTGTTGTCTAAAATATATTGATATGAATCATTTTTTTAATAAAGTTTGAAGCACAATCTATATGCAATGTTTGATCTCAAGAGTTACTGGATGAAACTTTTGGACAAAGTTAAGTGTACCAAAAAGTGTCTTCAGAAAAATAAATAAACGTCATTGTAAAACCAATAGACCTTTCGCTTTAATCAGAATGTAAAATATATCTCTGAAATGACTTTTTTTTTTAATTGCTCTAAAAATTTCACAAAAAATGTTTTAGAAATTAGATATTCTTCAACTTTAATTTCATGAAAAAAATCATTTTCATTGCTTTAATTTTTAGTGTTTTTTTTTTTTTTTTTTTTTTAATATTAGTTAACTACTACCTAATATTATCGACACCTACGTCTATAAATTTATATTACCTCTCAAAATTATGCAGAACATCCAATCATGAAAATTTCCACGGAGGTTCTTTACTGCCCCCAGTATCATCTTGTCCAAGGATTGAAGGGACGATGGACAAACTTTCATCACCATTATTTTATTACATTTTTTATTTTTCATATTTGGTAACATAGGTACGTCACTATAGTCGCGATTTATATTTTGACTTTTCATGGTCTGATGATGATTTTTGAGTCAAAACTAACTAAACCAAAAAAACCCTTGTGTTTTTATTTTATAACACATTTTATTTATTTGATTTGATTTTATTTTTTTTACATATTTTATAGCTTTCAATTAAGTTACATTATTTATATTTAATATTAAATTTTATTTTAATTAACATTACCTGTCACAAAACATTATTACTGGCATCAGTCATCAATAAAAATTACATATTTTCTAAGCAAATCAAAGACCCACATGCATTGGTACTGAGACCAGAAAGCTCTAGAAGTGGATCAGAATCATCAAATAGACCCGCAACTGCTGTTCGAGGTGCTGGTTACACATCGCATTCGTCAACTTACGATGTTTTAAGCCAACCTTCGAGAAATATGATTATGTCAGAACCAAATAAAGAGGAAAGGTACCTATGTGATAAAAAAATATTTTTAATCGTAATTCTAAGTGCAATTATTAAGAGGATGTCACACTCGCAACTTTATAAATAAACTTGGTAGATTGTCCTATTAATTTGGTAACACTAACATGATACATATAATATATAAATAATAAAAGAATTTACAGTTTACAAATATTTAAAGTAAAATAACAAATTATTTTAGGATAGAAGATAAGATTAAAAAGTTGGAAAAACGTATTCACGATTTAGTCGATGACGCATGTATGGCCGAGGCTGAAGGAAATTATCAATTAGGATTAGAAAAGGCAAAGGATGCTTCGAATAAGGAAAGGAGTTTGATAAGAATGCAAGAACAAGCCGGACTAAACGATTCTCACAATATTGACTTGACTTTTTTGGTACGTTTTATAACATGCATTTTTGTTTGATACCCTATTATTGTATTTTGAATTTTGAGCTTTAGCCAGATAAGTTTAATCATAAGTAAATATTATTATAATAATTATAAATAATATTATATTTGTACAGATACTATTATAAAAGTATTGTTAGACAATAATTTGTAATTACATAAATTGATGTTGTAACTCGTATAACAAACCCAAGAAAATCGAGAAAAACGTTTTTTTTTTTTGTACAGGTTTAACTGATAGGAGTTTCGTCCTCACCAGAAATATCTATTAGATATAGGTATACATACCTAGTTAATCATAGTGCAGTTTTTCAGGAGTCTCTTAAATTCATTGTGTGTTCTTTATAAAGATAAAATGTAATGATTTTGCAAAAATGTATAAATATATTGAAAACAAAAATATAGTAAAAAAAGGGAATCTATCGTATGTATATTAGAAATTCAGAACCACTATAATGCGCACTTGAGCTCGACAATTACAATACCTATACTAGGCTATTCACAATACCTAATAGTTAATGTTGAGGTTGGTTACCTATATACAAAATATCTTATTCATTATTAATGAGAAATCCGCACGATTAAATCACTACGATTATCAATATAACATGCATAATTATATGAAATTAGATATTAATTAATGTATATATATATATAGCATAATAAATGTAACGTGAAATTAAATATACCTAATTATGAAAATATACAGATAGTAAGTAATTAGGTTAAAGTAATGAATATAACCTGATATGCTGAGGACTGATGGAGCGGAAATGTGAGAAGGTGGAAATTTATCACGTAGATCGTTGATGTCATAGCAATGTATTAAAGAAAAAATTAAAATTTATTGAGGGAATTGTTGGTAATATAAATTGGTTTATCGACTGGAGATGTAAATATTGTTTGTAATTTTGGCATATGGTATTTTAGGATTGGATTTGAAGCTGAGTAAAATGTATATATACTTACGTTTTTGTTCTTATGTCAAAATAATACACATCCTTGATACTTATTTCCTTACATTGAATATTTGAATGGATAGGTAATTTTTTATTTTGATTGATTTTGACATAATTTAAAACCTAGAGATATATTTTCAGATTTCATATCCTATAAAAGTATTGAGATAGGAATATTGAATAATGCATTAAAAACAGGCCTAGATCTCCCGAATTTAAAGTACTATTCGCGACTACTTATGTACTAAGTACTCGAGTAGTATCTATTTTAACTCGATTGAAAATTACTCAAATATTTTTTATTGCATCAACCTTTTAGGTTTTATTCACATTAGGTAATCAGTATGCATCTAATGAAATGTATACAGAAGCCTTAAATACATACCAAGTGATTTCTAAGAACCGATTATTTCAAAATGGTGCACGAATGAGAGTAAATGTTGCAAATATTTATGAAAAAATTGGACAACCTGAAAAAGCAATTAAAATGTATCGAATGGCTCTTGATCAGGTTTCAAACACAAATAAAAGTTTCAAGTAAACAAACATATACCTACAATAAATGTAAATATGAATGCATGATTTGAAAATAGATTTTTTTTTTTAGGAGAGCTATTACACATAATATTGGTGTAATATTCTTAAAACTAGGAAAATACGAAGATGCTTGTTCAAATTTCGAGTATATTATGCATGAGAAGCCGACATTTAAAGCAGGTATGCATGCATTAGTGTGCTATTACATGTCGGGCAATAAGGAAAAATCAAAACAATTATTCAAACAAATGTTGGAAATAACATTGGACATAGATTTTGAAGACAAGTACGCTGCAAATTCTGTAAGACACACATATATTTTTGTTCCTAATTGACCATTTTTAAATAATAGTAACTAGTTACATATGTATATATTGTGGCTAATGAGTGATAACTATACAATTCACTCGTTCCGAATTTTCAGGACGAAATTGAAGCCACACTCTTAGCAGAAGCTATAAAATCTGATTCACTGACAAAATATGAAAAACAAATAAAATCCAATTTTGAAAAAACAATTCTCAATGCGGCACACCTTATATCCTCGATAATTGAAGATACATTCACTGAAGGTTATACTTGGTGTTTAGATACCATTAAAACTTCACGTTATTCATACTTAGCAGGTCACTTAGAAATAAACAAAGCAGTCGGGTTTCTATATCAAAATAATATAGCACCGGCAATCGACACGCTCAAAGCATTTGATAATAAGGACAGCAAAGTGGCAAGCGCAGCGGCCACAAACCTGTCATTCATACACTTTTTAGTGGGTTTATTGACTAAAACGTGTAATAAAACAAATAATTGAAATCAATATTTATTTTATAGAGAGGTGATTTAGAGCAAGCGGAAAGAACTTCTATTGCAGCACGTGAAACAGATTCATTCAACGCTTTGGCATGTGTCAATCATGGTAACTGCTACTTTGTCAAACAAGATTATTACAAGGCAAAAGAACTTTACACACTCGCCCTCGAGAAAGATGTTATGTGCTCAGAGGCATTGTATAACCTGGGTTTAACCAACAAGCAACTAGGGCATTTGGATGATGCAATAGATTGTTTTCAAAAGTTGCATGTAATAATAAGTAATCACCCTGAAGTTATTTATCAAATCGGACTACTTAATGAAACTATAGGAGATCTAGAACAGGCCATTGAATGGTAAATACAAATTTTTTTCTCGCAAAATGTGTAAAATGATACAATAATAATAGGAGCATATCTTTTTTATATAGGTATTTGCAGTTGTTGAGTATAGTTCCTGATGATGTTGGTGTTTTACAAAAATTAGGCGATATTTATGAGAATATAAATGACAAACAACAAGCATATCATTATTATTATGAGGTTTCAATTAGCGAATTAGTTAATTTATTTATTTTATTAATTTAAGTTGATTTTAGTCGTACCGCTATTATCCTTCAAACTTGGAAGTATTGGATTGGTTAGGAGCATACTTTGTTGAAATGAAAGTTCCAGAAAAAGCAGTAGATTACTTTGAACAGGCTTCTCTAATGCAACCTGCTGAACCAAAATGGCTAATGTTAATTGGGTCATGTTATAGACGAGCAGGGAATTTTCAGTTGGCTTTACAAACATACAAAGATGTGTTGAACAAATTCCCAGATAATACAGAATGTATATTATAATTTTAGTTTTAATTAATAAGAAGTTTTTGAAATAACTATAGTAACAATTAATAAACAGGTCTCAAGTTATTGATAAGAATATGCACTGATATGGGATTAAAAGAAGCATCAGAATATAGTGAATTATTGAGAAAAGCCGAGAAAGCTAAAGATATTAGAGAACGTATCAGTACTGCTCGTACTGGATATCGTAAAACAATGGAAACGAGAGGTGGGACTGGTATGGTTACAACTTCAAATACAAATAACTATATACAAAAACCCACAGCTTCTGGAGAAACAAATATCTATGTACACGATACCCCAAAAGATTCAGGTATATAGTTAAAGGCAATATAATTAACAACTATCATCATAGTTTGTATTCTAACACAATCTGAAAAGTATACTTTTAAATCAGATTTAGTCAATATGCTGAATATTGATTAGTATCATTTATTTTATTAAATATTATTTCAACTTTAATTTCAAGGTATAGTCAGTGATTCTTCTCAACGCCCTCGAACATCTAGAGGAGGAACTGCAACGATTACGACATCAATGCCATTAACAAGTGCATATAGTCAACGACAAAGTATTTCTGATGAAATGAATATATACATTCATCAAGAAGCAAAACCAATAAAAGGTGACTTGATAACTTTTAAGAATGCGATACATCATTCTTGTTAATATATAAAATAGATAATTAATTATGAATATATATTTCATTTAGAAACATATAACGATTCATTAGGACCTCTACAGAGACCACGTACATCCACCTCAAGGCCTATTACATCACTAGAAAAAGAATTTGCAGATGAACAAGTTCAAGATCTATTACCAGAATAATTAATCAATATACTTTATATACACTTCTGCACAAAAATTAAAATTTATTAAATTGACCAACTAATTAAAAATGTTTTTAATTCATTTTCATTCAAAATAAAAAATATCCAAAAAGCCAAGAAATCCAAGATGTTTGAGTTTGTGGTTGTTCCAATTTAGTTTCCACATTAGTTTTATCCGGTATTAAAGTATTATTTTGTTCCAAACGACGCTTTGTTAATTTTAATGCGGCTTGTCTTTGGTCATTCAAATATGAAGGCATTCCTAGTGAAAAAAAAAAGTTGTACTATTTATTTGTTATAAAATAATACAATTTAAATTGAAATAATTAATAACATACCTTTTGATTGGTACCATGATGAAAGATAATTTGAAATTTTAACTCCAGGATCATCAAAGTAAGTGATTGAAAATTCAACTCCCGGCTAAACATACCACATTTCAAATTAACAATAAATACATTAATTTTTTCATAACATTTATTATATAAATAAATAATAACATCTAAATAGTATACAGAATAAATCTTGATTAATAATTTTTCAAATTTTTCAGTATCACTAGGTAAGTTAGGTTACATTAAATTCTCATATCTTAAGATCATAATTAAAAATCATATTAGAAATGAAATTTTACAAAAACGAGGTTTTCAAAGTTCTATTTTTGCATAATATTTGATATGCAAGTTATCTATTAATCTATTTTTTTTAAAACTATGAAGATCATTAAATAGAAGTTCTACTGTATGTATGTAAATTATTATTTCTAGACTTGGTTACAGAAGGCTACTAAGAACAAGTCGGACAGAATGCATAACAAATGAAGAAAAATACCGAAGAGCAAGAGAAACAAGGAATTTTTTGAAGACATTAAGAACAAGAAGAGCCATTATAATTGGACACAAACTGCGCCATAACAGTTTACTAAAAAGAATAATAGAAGATGCCATTGAGGGGAACAACAGAAGAGGGAGACCACCACTGGACTACATTAGTCAAATAATTAGTTATGGAATGTAGATCTTATTGCGAATTGAAAAGGAAAGCTGACAAGCGTCAAGGGTGGAAAATTGCTGCCAACTAGCCTTAGGGCTGTTAACAAAGGAAGAAGATGTAAATTATATAATTTATATATTTATTATTTATACACATCTGCATGAGCACACACCAGAGCCGTGCCGTTAAGATTTGGCGCCCAGGGCAAAATTAAAAATATTCGCCCCTATTTTATTTATCATTAATCGTATTTCATTTCATTCGTATTAAATTAAATTTTTTTTTTACAACGTATTTCGAACATTGATTTGACAAAATACTAAAGCTAATTGTAATAGTAATTATTAAACAAAATAGTTAGGTATAATTTATTAATTTATACCGTATTAATTAATTAAAAATGATACATATCACAAATTATATTATATTTACAAGTTTAAAACTTAATTTTCCTGGACTTTATTGAAGCAAAATCTTCAATGACGTCTTCAAAATCAATGCTTTTCGTTATTTCATGCTCAATTGATAATATTGCTGAATTGGTTAATCTGTCTTGCGACATAGTTGACCGTGAATACGTCTTTGTTAATTTCAGTTTACTAAAAGAGCGCTCCCCGGAAGCAACGGTAACAGGCATGGTAAGAAACAATCTATATGCAGTCATTAAGTTTGGACAAGTTGAATCAAGTTCATATTTTTTAATTGCGTTTAAAATATTTAAAGCAGTTGCATTTAAGTCTGGTAAAATTGCTTTTACTTGATGTTTAAAAAATTCGATTTCGCTAACTGTTTCCTGGTCAATATCTTCGTTGTATTTAATAGCTAAATCAGCAGCACATTTTTTCAATATTTCAACTGGTGTTACAGGTAGTGAATGACCAGAAAGGAATTGAAAATCATCAGCAATATTTGATAATTTTTCAATCCACCATTTCATTTGAGCCATCTTATTATCAAGAACTTATTGCTCGAACATAGTCAGAAATTTGTTCAGAAAAAATTTGTAATGGTCCAAAATAATTGTAAAACAATAATCTTTCTCATATATTTTATTTATGTAAAGTTGAAAATATTATAAAAAAATTTTTTGGCGCCCCTTTAAGCCATACGCCTGGGGCATATGCCCCTTAGGCCCCCCACGGCACGGCTCTGGCACACACACACACAAACAAATATTTATTTAATACCTTATCAAAATCTTCATATGGTCGTATAACAATATACGACCAATAATTTTTTACTCTCCATTTATTATCACATTCAGGAAAATCAGGATGTTCAACACTTTGACAAACAATCAACATTAGTTTTTCTTCTTCATCAATTTTATAGCGCCGCTTAAATACATAATCACGATTTTGAAACCATTTCTATAAAACATTAAAATAATTGATGTATTAGTATTAGTCAGCAAATACATATAAAATAATAATAATGACTCAATTATAAATACAGATAAGAAATAGGTTGTTAATCAAAAAGAATTAAATACTCATTCAATCATTCTACATCCTAAATACCTTAACACAAATATTTTATATTGTTGGAAATCTTATAATAAATGTGCTGACAAAAAATATGTTACAAAATAAACTACTTGATAAGAGAAGTCTTGATATTGGAACTATAAGTGTTATCTAGAAAATTAAGACACAAAAACTTCAAATATTAAAAAAAATTGTGGGTATAATTTAGAGATATATATGTAAATAATTTAGATTAATAATTCCTATTAAGCTTAAAGTTTTTTCAAGTTTTTGTATCCTGCTGATATGAATTTCAATTGTTATTTTCACAATCTATTTTTCATACACAATTTGTGTGTTTCAGCAGAAGCTCCAAGTCAATTTTTTGAAAACATAATTCTTTTAGAAATGTATGCATTTTTAATTTGTTGAGGGTATCTAAAATTTTTGGATACTCCTAATCGATAAGATAAGTAATATAAAAACATAATTAGGTATGAGTAAAAAATTTGAGTAGATTACATCAAAATTTAACAAATTAAGCAAATATTTATTTAGCAAACTCTAATCAGTTCGCAAATTTTACTTGCATCATTTCTCGATTTTTTTCTCTTTTACTTGTGAGGGAGAAATAATATAAATAAACTAATTATTTTAGTGATATTTTACTTTATCATTGAAATAACTTCAAGATAATTACGATTTTCCTTTTCAAAATGCATTCATGCAGTCTAGTAAATAAAAACATTAACATTTCAATTCTATAATATTATTTTAAGTAAATATTAATAATCACCGGCCAGCGAAGTTCCCAGTAAATTAGATCACTGTGCGTAAGAGGTTCAGAATCAAATATGTTCAAATTTATAGACATACTATCCCAATCTTTTCGGTTATCAATATCTAACTGGATTTGCATAAAGTCTAATGCTGTTACATCATTATATGAACCGTGCACTAAACAAATAATGTTTAATTAGAATATTTGCCAATATTTTTTCAATTTCATTATACTACCTTTATAAATATATAAATTCTGATCTGGATAATCGACATTAGGTTTTCTCCAAGCATTGTAAAAAGAACCACTTGTGAAAGGTTCCCATCCTTCTACTAAAACAAAAATAAAAAAAAACTACAAAAAATGTCATACATTAATCAATTGAGATAAAAAATAAATATTTAATAATGGTCTATTTAATTACCATCCATGTTTTTACATCTAGAACAATCACAACTAGTGTGAGAACAATTAAATTTGTATTTCATATCATCAACATCAGATGTAGGTAGCTTTTCATTATTGTTACTAGATAGAAGTTCTTCAGAATTATAAATATTTTGATTATTCTGATGGATATTATTTGAGAGGAATTTTTTTTCTAACTTTTTTACAATCCCAAATTCTTGACGAAGCCTGTAAAACAAAGTGAAAAAAGTATATAAAACATAAATTAAAACTAAATAAAATTAATTCTTCATCACTTGATTAGTTCATCAATACATATTCTTTCTTTGTACCAGTCAAATGTAAAAGCCATAGCTACACACATTATTAAATTTCTTCTATGCCTAGCAAACTGCTGTTTAAATTTATTAACAGCAGTAATCATTTTTTTACACGCAATGATAACTTTTTTATTTTTTGCAATGTGTGTTACAAAGTCTTGTTTCTTAAGAAAATGTCTTGTACGTTTTTTCAATATAGATAATAATGAAGGATCATCAGAAAATGATAGTTTACAACGTCTTGTAAATGTTCGGCAGACAATATGCACACGACAACTTGATGATGGTATCAGTAAACTTGGTTTCCATATAGTGCCCACAAGTGACATATTGATTATTACTGGTAACTATACTATATCAAAATAAAAACATATAGATTAATTTGCTTACAAAATTATACCTCTAATATAATAATTATAAACATAAATATTTTGTTTATTTAATGAACATACATATTTATTTAAAAGTGATTTACAAATTGAAAAGGATTCATTGAAAAGTCCACAAAAATGTTGACCTAGTTTTTTAAAACTATGATAGAGGTTGTCAAAAAACTAAAACAAATAATTTTTTTTAAATATTTTAAAAGTATAAGTAAGGTTTGTAAATAATTAAAATTTCTAATACAAAAAAAAAATTGAATTTATACATTTGAGTTTCAGAGGATGAATATTTTTAAGTAGTCACTCGGTTCATTAAAGAAGGATGACTAAAAACTATAATATACATTCATTTTGGAGAAAAACAATTTTTCAAATTTCTCAAATTTAAATGAATGAGTGAGCAAGTAATTAATATACTAGCATTTATTTAAAACATTTTAAATTAATTATTGTGATGATAAAATTAGATAACTTACAAATGCTTTAAAAATACTTTTGTAACTCACAACTCACAATTAAATTTGATGTGATGTATGGCAGTCACTCATTACAGACTCAAGACTGATGCAATTTCGACGTCTGTAGACTAGATCACAGATAAGTGAAAAACGTGGTCGATGTTAATATTAAACATTTTTCACTGCATAATATATTATTATGCCATACGTAATAATGTACATTGGTGAACGGATAAATAGCGCGGATATCGAGAACTAAAAGCTCGCGATATCATAATCGACTTCTTCAAATTCACATTACTATTAAAATTTATAAATATATTATAATATATTACGCAAGAAAAAAGTTTGACTAGACTCCAACACTGAAATCCGAATATTAAACGAGTTACTTCACAACTATAGCACCGACTATTCACACGAGTAACATTCGACTAAATACAAAATAGTAATGTCTACTAAACATTTGAACTGTACAAGGTTATCTCGGAATTCTTTTTTGAGTACATATGGTTAGGCGATAACGAAATAAGAACACCGCCGAGATTACCACGTAGAGTAATAAGAATATTACCATTGGCGTTCATGATAGTGTATTTCAGAATTCAGTCTCGTGAGAGCGACGAGTGTAAGACCCGTGCGCGCGCGCCCGTACCCGAAATACAGCCGGCGTATCAAGTCTGAGACGTGGGTTGAGACGATCCAGACGATCTAATCAAATCACATTGATCATAATTACAGATCGATTTATCTAAAGCCGCGGGTTGAATATCGATCGAATATAATATTGTATATCACAGAATAAAACAGTCCCGTACTCCCGATTCTATCAACCTTGCGCACGAACGTGAACATAAAACCGCGCGCTATACAATGTCACCGACCGTACGTTACAACATCTCTGCAAGTCCCAGGTCACCTAAATCCTCTATACAGCGCGGGTGCCTTATCACAGTCGTTGCCGCGTCGCATGGAAACATTGGAAAAATGCGAAACACCAGTGTTCACGAGAACTATTAAAAAACTAATACTATTTTTTATAATTTTGTCAGTAATCACGTATTCACGTCTTGTCAGAACAAGCAATCTATGATATGATATGACTCAGAAACTATAACTGATAACAGTCAACACTTAACACTAAACCGGTACAGTGTACACAGTGTAATCTTTTTTCTATGACACCGACACGGCGACACGACGTTAGTTATTTATCGACACTCGACAGTCATAAAGATTAAAGATGTATTAATGCCATAATAATCAATGAATTCTAAATTATCCTTTGATCATAATACACTATTTACTACATTGTAGATGAGGATAAGCTGTTCAACTGTTTTAGCAAATGTCAACTAGTATTTTAATTTGTCGTTTGGTTGATCAGATGCAGTAACGGGGTTACCTGCCAGTTTATTTTATAAATATATTGTAAGATTGCTTTTAATATCGACTGACGACTTGGTGTTACCATTATTTTCCTGTAATGTTGAGATTGAGAACCAACTACAGGTAATGTAGATTATTTTATCATCCATAGGACCAATGGACTACGATTAGAATATGGATAACTGTTGATTTTTCACGTCTTTGGTTGGACGTTCTTAAAATATTTTCCAAGATCGTAGTTGGATCATAATTCATAAAGCAACTATGTGTTGGATACGATTGAGAAAGATGAAAAACTGTCAGGTTGTCGGATCTTAATGTAGACTTGCAGTGTATTATAATACTGAGGTCTGAGTGCCAGAAGCTTTATCCATTTAAAAACTTGCATCTATTAAATATACATCCCTTTGATCAGTGATTAATTTATCAAAATTATTTACATAAATTCATATTTATTGTAATAGGGTTATTTTAATATAAAAATCACTCAGAAGTATGGAAATATACTAGCAAAACACAGTCAAATTTATGAATTATAATTGATACTACAAAGGATAAATTATTTAGATATGGCTAAACGGTTCTTCAAAAATGTACACTGTGATAGCCAAGAAAAAATTCCAATTACATCATTGAAGATTAAAGACAAAATTAATGACTTGGTAGAATGTATAGCTACAAGTGCATTAGTAACACCCAAAAATACATTATATACTGGGACATCTGGCATTTTGTTCATGTTTTATCGTTTAGTTAATTCTGATGAATTTAAAAATGACTCTACATTTTTTTTAAATAAAGCAATTGAAATTTTAAAATTAAAAAAAAATGATTTTGATAAAAAAAGATTAGGTCAATTCATTTGTGGTGATGCTGGGATGAATGCTATAAATGCAGCAATTTATCATCAAATTGGTGATAAAAAAATGGCTGAAATGTATTTGGAACGTTTTGTAAGTGGGATATCAAGTTGCAAACCAATAGGTTCTTTAAAACCTGGAGAAGATGAGTTATTTGTTGGTCGTGCGGGTTATCTTTATGGAGTTCTGTGGTTAGAAAAAGTATTTGGTAACAAAATTATGTCTAACGTTGATATTTTTGAATTATGTTCTACTATTGTAGAATCTGGTCGAAAATATTCTAAAAAAAATAAAAGTCCATTTCCTCTCATGTACTCATATCATGATAAAGAATATTTAGGTAAGTTTTTTCATCTGAATGGTAATGAATATCTATTAAAATCAATTTTAAAATGTATTTAAAATAATTTTTATAGGAGCTGCTCATGGTTTGTGTACAATATTACAAGTGTTAATTTCATTTCCTCAATTTATTGAAAAAGAACCTCAGGCTAAGCAAGATATTAAAAAAAGTATAGATTTATTAATGTTATTACAAACAGCCAATGGAAATTTCCCAACTAAAATAGTAAAATTAGGATCCCAGGAAAGACCAGAAGAAGATGAACTTGTTCATTGGTGTCATGGAGCCCCAGGTAGTTAATCAATTTCATTTGTTATAATGATCCATACACGTCACTTTTTAAAACTGATTTTATGATGTACTTATACTACTTAAATTCATTAATTAATAATTCATTACTTCTATGACCATAAATTAATTTCACTGTTAACAGTGGTTATTTATTTTGTTGTAATATGAGATTAACCAAGTCGTACAATTATGGCTAATATTTGGCACGAGCTAGAGTTCTATGATATGGTCGATGTTAGTCAATGTCTAATTTGTACTTAAAAATGACAAATACATGTCGATTTTCTTACTGGCAAAATTTAATTACTCTATTTTGTTTCTTATATACTATTTGAAATACTTCATGAACAATTTTCGTGAAAATATTTTTTTTCGTTTAAGTTTTTAGTTATTTTAGTGGCAATCACTATTTTTAACTACATATTTTAAATTTTAAAATCATATTGTACATTGATTATTAGATTATATTTTATTTTATTAAGAAATTTAACTTCTTCATCATCAATTCTAAAAAAAAATTTTTTTTAGGTGTTGTATATTTATTTGCTAAAGCTTATTTGGTTTTTAAAGAACATTCTTATTTGGAATGTTGTTTGAAATGTGGTGATTTGGTATGGATGAAAGGGTTATTAAAAAAAGGACCTGGTATGTTACAGCATGGAATAATAATTTTTAATTGGAGCATTTTTTCTTATTGTTTATTTTATTTTAGGTTTATGTCATGGAATTGCTGGAAATGGATATGTTTTCTTATTACTGTATAGATTGACTGGTGATATAAAACATTTGAATAGAGCTATAAAGTTTGGAGAGTTTTTATTTACTGATGAATTCGCCCAAGGATCTAGAAGACCAGACAATCCATATAGTTTATTTGAAGGACTAGCTGGCACAGTGTGTTACTTAAATGATTTGACTCAACCCGAAAAAGCTAGTTTCCCATTTTTAGATATATTTTAATTAAAATTTATCATTTAAAGTAACTATAAACATCAAATTAAATAAATATTAATACTACTTAAAAATTTAAAAATTAGTTTTGAGACAAATTGTTATTTTGTGAGATTTTCAATAAATAAATAAATATTTGAAAACTATAATAATTCAGCTGAAAACTTTCCATTTTTTATACTCTCAGTAAAACAAAAACTAATTATCCATGTAAAACGTCTCAAAAACAATTTATGGTAAAAAATTCTGACCATGGAAAAATTTGTGGCAATGAAATATTCTGATACTTTATAATATGCATTTTTGTAAAATTGTATTATACATGTATTAATATTTTATGCAACATTATTTAGAGGCCACCAATCACATAGTTGAACGGTAAAACAATTGGCTTGTAAAACTTTGTGGACAATATATCCAAAAAAAGTTTGGCATTAATTAGGAAAATGAAGATGGACATTGCTGTGAACACAAGAAAATTGGTGTTACAAGAGATTTGATTGGCAAAAAAATGAGTGCATTAGATTTCAGTATTCTGTATTTTTAAGTTGTTGTAAAGTTCTAATAATATTAGATTATTATTTTAAAACCCTATTTTATATGGTTTTTATTATTAAAACCAATTATATAATTTCTTAATTTTTTTCCTGTAATTAGTGTTGGTTTTGACAAGTAAGTTTTTATAAAAACATGTTATTTGTTTAATGATGGGGAAAGTTGAAGATTATATCAGGAATTTTTTAAACTAGTCAGAAGCACTATAACATAATACATACAGAATTATATATTCCACTAGTAACACTTGAGTTCTATTGAGTATATAAAGAAACTAAAATTAAAAGAGTTTATGCATTGTTGCCATTAGTTTATAAATATTATTAATGTAATCAATACTTATCTAAATCATTTTAAAGGTACAACATTAGTGTGGAATTCTTATTTTTTTAAATATAATGTTTTATTAAGTAAAATAATGACTAAAATAATAAATATTTACATAAAACAATAAAAAATATGTATGTATTACATTTTTTTTCATTATTAATCAAATACAACATTAAATAAAAACTTTAAAGGATAGTTTTATTTATGAAATCGGTATACAAACATCTTAAAATAACCAATAGATACTATAATGAAGAAATAATAAAACTAAAATTATTAATACATTAAAATAAATGGAATAAATTAAAATAAATCATTTTATATTTCAATTACAATGAAAAAACATCAGTATAATTGATAATGTATAAAAATTGATTGATTAGTCATAATTGTGCTATGAGTCATAGCTCATTAATGTATTGGTAAAAACATCTTTGATTATTTTTTGAATTTGATTCCCATCAAATGTTTGATCAATGGGAAATTCTCGTATTATATTTTTGTATAGAGTTTTCATTGATTTTTTAAACTCTGAATCACTTATATTTTTTAGTGTTTCTGAGTTTTTTTCTTTAACTAGTGTCTCTAACAATGTTAATCTTTCTTTAGTTTCAATATTATCTATTTTCAATTTTTCAAACTCTTTGTAAAGTGTTTCAATACAAATTTTGTTTGAAAAAGTAATTTTATCATCATTAGAAACATTTTCAACAGCAATATCACTAGAATTAACTATAGTAGAGGTATTTTCAGGAGCTTCATTTAGTGGTTCTTGGTTTATATTAATGGGTAAATCAGATATGTTATTTTCTTTTATTTCATAAACATTTCTAACAGTTACAGTCAAACATAACCATTGTCGACCATTAGTCAAAATTTTCCAAGCACCCGTTTCAGCATTTGGTATGTAGATAACTCTTTGAGTGCCATCATTAACACCTAATAAAGATCTTTCCCAACCATCTTCAATAATATTAACTTTCAAATATCGATTATCATTGGTATTGTTGGACACTTCAGGCCCAATTGCTTTGCCTTGAATAGTATTTACTACATAAGTGATCTCAACAACACTTCCAAATGTAGCTAACTTATCATTACGAGAAGGATAGTAAAGATCAAACCAAGATAACTCTTTTGATCCATTAAGTTTCCATAACACAAATGCCATTTGCGAGTTAAAGTCAACAGCATCATTAGTGTTCACAAACTCTAAGTGCCAGTTTTCTTTAGATATAAATTCAACTATATTATTTTCACAAATATTATACTTGAAATCTCTGGTGAGAATGACATTTATGAGAATAGAACTTTTATTACCATAGAGTAAAAGTTGATAGTAATTCAATGAAATATCTCCAGCTAATGCAAATCCATATTTACCAAAAGTTACTAGTTCGTTGTTTTCAAGTTTGCTAGCAATGACTGCTTTGGCGACTACCGTAGCAACAGTAGGAGATTTTGTTGACTGGGGTCTTGATCGCTGATTCGGTTGATTAACATCACTTTTTTTTTGTTTAAATGCATTACTTCCAACATTATAATCCATACCCATAAATAATGGCAATAAAATAATTTTAAAGAACCATAGAACTAATAAAATGACTTAGAATTAGCTATTTAGTCGTATATTATATCATAATTTTGAGTGATTAATAACTTAAATCAAAAATATTGAGTGATAAGACTATTTAAACATTTTTTTTATAACATTTAAAAAAATTATATAGCTCTTTTTTTTATAGTTTATCATACATTAATAACACAATATGTACGAAATTCCAAAAAAACGACATGGGAATTTTTTTTAAAAACCTACTACCTATACAATATCTTGTACAAAATTCGGGCGATTATTCTATAAACATCATTGGGTGTAGTTTATTTGCGAATATTATCAGTATCATGTTATCACCTCTAGGTCGGAGGCATAGAGTAATAATCACGGATATAGATAATATGGTTGCGTGACGATCGTAAGTTGTTAACGCGGCCCCAAATGTTCTTATCAGTGGTGTCACTAATATCCGGATTCCAATACTATTCGGATAATCCGGATATTCGAATCCAAATAATAAACGGATAAAATCCGAATTATCCGAATAATCCGGATATTTTAAACTTGTTGATTAATTATTTGTTATTTAATTTATAGGTAGGTATTAGAGTTATTAGACTGTTTCATTTAAGACGGTAAAACTTAAAATTAAAAAATAATAGTTTGACTCATTGACTTTTAAAACCGTCCTTTATAATAATTAGATTAGATATATGAACATTTAAATTATTCGAATTATTCGAATTATTCGGATTATTCGGATTATTCGGTTATTAAATTTTGGATTCGGATATCCGGATAATCCGGATATCCAAAAATCCGGATTTTTGACATCACTAGTTCTTATCAATTAAGACAAAAACCTGCTTACTGCAAGCGCTCCTCAGGCCCACCACTAGCCGGCCTGGGAAGCCAAAATAGTGGGAGGGATTCGCCCCGGGTTGACCCACCGACGTCAACTAAAAACCCAGTCGGTACCACGGGAGAGGGGAGCCCCACTGTACGCCCGTCCGGGACTCAGTGCCCCTCAAGGTTGAGGAGCCTACCTCGGCTGAAACGTGGTGGCTGTGGGACCAGCGTGAAGATAGTGGAAACCCAAACCACTGGACCTAGTGGGGGGTCGGACCCAAAGAGACCTCGGTCTCTCCGGCCTCAAAAAGGTACGGCTTCGGCCGGTGCTGGTGGTCCATAGACGACCCGGGACCGATCGTCCGGCTTGCCGTCCCCGGCCCGCGAATAGCGCCTAGCGCTAACATGCGGACCGGGTGATCGTAGGCGAAAGCCAAAAAACCCGAGAACCTCGATGCAAGCGCTCCTAGTGGATGATAATATTACTAAAATATAAATAAATTTGATTATGAAGCACTCGACTTATATTTACATGTTCATATTTATTATTTTATTACAATTTACAAAAATATCTACAGTAAAAAAATTGTTTCTTTATTTAAAGTACCTATCTAAACTACAATTAACTAGTAAGTATCACTACCTATTACATAAATATAATATAATTATTTATCGATTAGGTATTATTCTATTAAAATTTAATCATTAATAATATTAACTATTAAGTTGTCACCAATTTTGAAATTTTCTTTTTGTTTTGTTATTATTATTTGTTTTCATTATTTTGTGCATAACTATACTGTCGCATACGCATTGTTATGTATATTACAAATATGTCCTTCATTATTTCACTTTTATGAAGACCACATGGAAATGAAATTTTACAATTTTCCATTTGGAAAAAATCTTCATAAGTATCAGTGAACGAATCTACTGATGCATTATCTATAGCCGTGGTAATAATAATTCTTATTATTCTTATTACTCTATGGCAGCGGTTCCCATACTGTAAGGCGCGCTTCCTTTGGGAGCCGCAAGCATTTAGGAGGGGAGGCGCGAAGGATCCATAAGGATAAAATTTAAAAGAACAAGGTAAGTTTAGCCCAAAAATTGTCAAATTTGTTTGAATTTTTTTATAGTTAATAGTAATACGACAATCATATATGATGGAAATTTCAAGTTCCTAGCAACATTACTTTTAGAGTAATGACGAAATTACTAACGTCGATTTAATGAGTGTCGTTTACGTCGAATTTAGCAGTTTTTTTTCCATTTAAGACTGTTTTTCCGCTCGCCTGGAAAAACTATTGAGACAAGAGCTTGATGAACCCACTTACCCACAAAGTTCCATCAACATCGAATTTCCGATCTATTGCGTTGCTGGATTTATTTATTCACGGGAGGTGCAATTGATTATTTTTATTTTTAGGGATGCGTGAATCAAAATAGTTCGGGAACCACTGCTTTATGGTTTTTTCTCAACAAAATACAAATGTTTTCATCAAAATAATTTTTAACGAATTCAATTTATAAATAGTTGCTTAAAAATTAAAAACATTAAAATAAAATAAAATGAATAAATGATTCTATTCTTAAAATTCAATTTCTTTTAACACTGTTTAATGTTTATTTTAAAAATACCTACCTTGTTTGTTGTTATTAGAAATCTATAATTGTCTAGAAAAAAAATCTCATACACCTATTACCCATTAATATAATTCCATCTGGTCCTGATATAAATATGATGTTAAAATATTTTTTTTTAATAGAGTTTTCTATTATCCAACGGCTAAGTTTAAAACGATATAATCAATGCTGTAACTAAAAATATCCCCATATAAATGATAAATACCCCCCAAAAAATGTGTGTAAATCGATCTTATAATAATAATACAATCAAATAACATTTCCTCTCTCATCATAAAAATATAAAATACAAATATGTATAATACTCGTTGCAAATATGTAAAAGAATAGTTGATAATCTTAATATTATAATTTAGATGAATTTTATGATGGATATTGCTAATAGTCTTAATTAATAATTATATTTGAAAGACAATTTTTTGAAAAAAAAAATGCATGTAACATTATTAAACAATACTCATACCTATATTTAAAAAAATATTGAGCAATTCAAGTAAAAATGATTGTCACGTTAATGAAAAAAAAAAAAAAAAATGTAAAAAAAATTGATTTAAAATAATATAAGAATAAGTTGCGATGTTGAAATAATATTGAATTAAAAAATACAACTTAAGTGATATTTTATAAAAATTATGAATTTAATTCAAAAATATATTTAAAATTTTTGTAAAAACACATCATTGACTAGTTATACAATATTTTATTTATTTAAATATTTTGTATTATTTATTCTAATTCAAATAATATTTAATTAAAAATTGTATAAAATTTTATTAGCAAATAACTTAAAATATTAAATAGGTATACCAAAACCAAGTATGGTAACAATTTCACTAAATAGTTAAACAACAGTAAACTTTTGAACTTCTTTTTTGCATTCTTGAGATATCAATTGATGAATCAAACATAACTAAAAACAAATACACAAAAAATATTAATACTTGGGTAAACATGTATGATCACGTCAATAGTTTAAATTTAAAATGGATCAATTAGTAATTAAAATTTTTAAAACAAAGTATGAAACTATAGTATAACTAAGGTCAAGAAAACTATTAGTTGTAAATAATACTTTGTTAGAAATATTAAGAAAATAAAAAATTATACAATATATTATACAAGTTTAATATGGAAGTATTTTGGTGAAAAAGAATTTATGATAAAAGTTTAAAAATAACCAACAAAACTTAGCTTTTATGATACATTTTAATAGTAATTTTTAGGAATAAAAAATATTATTGAAATAAATTCAAAACTTATATTATAAATACTAAGTTAACCAATAAAAATAATAATTAATATAATTAATTGCTAAAAATAATAGTTTTAAACAGTAACACAAAGTTTAAATTAATTTGTTAATTTAAGTGATAATGTTGTAGAACATACTTGTATTAAAACATCTTAGATTAATTGTAATTAACTGAGACACTGTTGAAATAATTTTAATATTACCTCTGAAATATCAATGTGTTGGCTAAAACCAACATTTAAAGAGAATGTGTAAGTGTTTATTATAAATTTACTAACTATCAAACTGTCTACTTTATAGTTCTATTTTCTAATAGAGATAAATGAAATATGTATTACCACTTTCAGAATTATGGCAATACACAAAGATACATTAACTATACTAACTAGATATTAAAACTATACATTTAAAAAGATATGAATACCGTGGGTATTACTTTGTACATACAATTGAAGATTTTGATTTGTATAAGGGACAAGGGTATAAAAGCTGTTAATAAAATATGTTAATAAGCGAGTTATGATATTTGTACCTTTGACACGGTGATTGTAAATATGAATAGTTCATGGAATTATCCACAACATCATAATTGGGGTTGGAAAAATATTGTGGTTTTGTTAGGTTTATGTAACCAGAATATTCAACTAAAAATAATATAAAATACACTAAGATAAGAATATGAATTAATGATTAGGTAGATACCAATAATAAGATACCAATAGAAGAAAGTAGGTATACACGATAATGTTAAATTATTAAAATTTTAATATAATATGGATATTGAATTAACCTGACTTATTATGAAGCATTGGTTTCAATTCCAGATCTTGTATAATCTCAGAATTTTCGAAAATATTTTGGCATGAATTTGAATTGTTCACCGATGCATTTGAGTAATTTAAATAATTCGGAGCAGTTAAGAGACTTAAATAATCAGTTGAATGCGGTCCTCTTCTATTCATTTCCACATAAACCTCATTTAAATTCATGTAATGCTATAATGCATAAAAAAAATCAGTATCTATGAATTAAGTTTAAAGCAATAAAAGTTTAATTATTATAAAATACAATAACTTACTGATTTTGTACCATCTTGTAATAGATCTCCTAGACGTTCAGCTAAATTAGTAAATGATGGCCTTGTCATAGGGTTCATTTTCCAACAATCTAACATTATGTTGTATCTGAATAGAAAATACAGAAATATATTTTTTTTAAACTGTAATTTTTTAGTGCCTAGACAAAATTGTTAAAGAACTTACATTTCAGAGTTTGCATATTTAGGTTGTTCCATTCTATAACCACTACGCAATTTACTATACAATTCATCGAATGTTTGTATATCTATAAGAATAAGTTAAACGTTAAAATTCTGTTAATTCTATTAATTAATCATTTATAAATAAATAAAATAAAAAAACACCTACCTGGGTATGGAGTAACGGCTAGTGAATATATTTCCCATAAAACAATTCCAAATGCCCAAACATCTGATTGAGTTGAAAAAACTCGATCACGGAGGGATTCAAATGCCATCCATTTTACTGGCAAAAGTCCCTAATAATTTATTTTGTAAAAATATCGTAGAAAATTAAATAGTATGCATGTATCATACCTCATCAGACTTTTTTTGGTAGTTTTCACTATTATACATTGTTTTTGCTAATCCAAAGTCACATATTTTTACAATATTTCCTTCGGCCAATAGAATATTTCTTGTTGCTAAATCACCATGAAGAATCTAGAAAATAATTGTAAATTATAATTTTATAAAAAAAAAAAAAATGTATTTTAGAAATATACTTTTCTACTAGCAAGATATTCCATGCCCCGTGCTACTTGAAAAGACCAACATATTAAGTCATGAGTACACGACGGTTTGATATTTAAATTGTTATAATCTCCATGATAATTGGAACGCCATTCTGGCTCACTTTCATCAGAAACTAAATAACCATCAGATCCAATTTGCGTACTACTACCATCGCGCTTTTCAGAAATTTTGGTATGATTGGGAACATTTTCATAATATGGGTTTCTAATTAGATTAAAAAAAATACAGTATTAATTATTATATAAAAAAGAAATATACGTAATACAATTAAATATTAATTAAAATTACTTTGACATTGTTTTAATACTGTAATCGAAATGACCATCTGGTGTAATCTGATCTACGAAACAGTCCCTCTGCTTCAGCAAATACTGATGGAGACTTCCAAAACGACAATATTCAACAATTACCATCAGTTCTCCTAGAATAAATTTGATTATTAAAGAATAAAATACATTGTTCTACGTTAAATAAAATAGTAAATGATTATTACTTTTATTTATATTTCCAGTATATGCGCCAAGTAAGTTGACTACATTTAAGTGTTTACCAAGATGAATCATAATTTTTAATTCAGAAACTAAGGCTCTGATGTATGATGGATCTGTATTTGGTTTCACCATTTTTACAGCCACGGTAGTTGTGGTATCTTTATCGATTATACCAATCGCATCAGCTTTAAATACTACACCAAATGCTCCTGACCCTAATTGTTTACCTAAGAATTTAAGACAAATTACCAGGGAGTTATTTTAATGGTAAATACATTTTTAATGGATGCTCTTAAACTTAAAATATTGTTTTGAATACTTTTTTTCAGAACGCTTTGTTTTAAATAAGATGCAATTTCAGCATAAATTGAAAACTAGGAGACCAATTTAGTCATAACACAGTAACTTGCTATGATAGTACCTTACTCAATAATAGTTGCTAATTTTAATAACTCTCATATTTGAATACCTTACATTTTTCAAATAAATTATCATGTAAAAATTATTTCTTGAAAATTGTATTAAGTTTTTAAATTTTGAACCACAAAAATAATACATTTTCTTAAGAATAGTAAATTAAAAATAATAAATGTCAGGGAAATTATTAAAAACACCTTACCAAGTTTTAATTTGTCTCGAGGAAATTCCCATTTTTTATCATAAGGAAGTAGTTCTGCCTGATCTTCAATTCTCAAATCAGGATTCAAACTTTCAACTGCACCTTTTTCAAAATATGACAAACCCGCTTTAGCTAGTTCATCTTTCAATTTCTATAATTAAATGTTTAAACGCATAAGAAATATGATAGAATAAACGTATTTATTGTATTACTTTTTCATTTTTTAAACGTTTAACATAAGCTATTATAAAAAGTCCCAGAAGTATAAACAACACAGAACAAATCACAATGAGATCGAAATATTCAAGAAAAGGTTTATCTGTAAATCAAATGTTTTTTATCAAACAATATTAAAAGTTATAGATGGAACATAATTCAATACATTTCAATAATTGTATCTGATGTATTTGATGTAATCATTGAAACGTAGTAAATAATATTTATAAACAATTTTATCATTTTTAATTTTTGTTAATTAAATCAAATTTTAATTATTTTTATGACATACCAGAAAACACTAAAGAATACGTCGAAATTGCATTGCCTAGTCTATTTGAAGCTTCACACTTATACGAGCCTTCATCATCTGATATAGTAAAACGTATCAAAAGCTGTTGATTATTGTCTAAAAACAATACTCTAGAATTATTTTTAACCGAGCCCCATAATTGATTATTCTGAAAGTAGACATGAATATTATTTTGTATCCAATTAGTAAATAAAAATATGATTTACTTTGAACCATGAAATACTTGGAGGAGGCATTCCATAAACGTAACACTTCATTCGCACTGATTCTCCAGTTTTCACCTCCCATTTTTTCTGATTTTCAACAATCACTGGAATATGTGTATCTGTATTTTTTTTAATTAATTTTTTTGTCACAACAAAATACAATCAATAAATTTAAAATTTGAATAAATACTGACCCTCAATTTTTACTGAAATCGATTTATTTACTGAATTCAGTTTGTTTAATTCATTCACACAGCATAAATATTCTCCACCATATTCGTTCGTAATGCTTTTAACCGTTAAATATGAATGATATGAAAATAATGTTTTATTATTGGTAATATTAAACTCTACAACAAATATGTAATAAACAATCAAACATTTAAATAAGCAAATTAAGGGACTTAAACAATTATTTTGGTGGATTCAAGTATCGTTCATTAATAAAAAATACAGTCTTCAATCATCACTCCTGAGTCATATTCATTAATACAAATATTTTTGAATAATTGTTGATGATTATTGATTTCATTGCATATTATAAAGCAATTTAATTATAATACTGTGTAAAAATGTTATAGAACATTTCCTGTAGTCTGTGTAAACTCAGCATTAATTATTGTTGAAAATTGTGTGTTTTTGGCTTAATAATTTAATTTTTAGAGTAATTATTACCTACTCAATATAAAATAACAATATGATATTTTCTATACTGAAGAGATATTAATGAAATTAATGTCCAACATATTTTTGGTTTTCAATAGCTCGTATATATTTTTCAAATATTAAATTATTATGCGTATTATATTCTTATTTTATATAAAAAATACTGTTTTTTTTATCTTGTCATTAAAATGTGTAATATAATTGAAAAACTAAGTATGAATGTTTTTAGTCAAGACTTATTTCAGTAAAAGCATATTATGTTTGAAATAAATTGACTCACTTTCATCTGTAATTAAATATGTTTCATGATTTGAAACTTTATGGATCCATTGAATATTATCTGAGTATTTATAAATAGATACACCACATTCAAATGTTACATTGTCTCCTTCGACAATTAGTGATGGTGCATGGACAACCAAATCGTAAGGGTTATTTAAATCTAAAACATAACACTATCTTAAATATAACATAAATACAATTTCGTAAGTCTTTTAATAAACTTATGATAAGAAATTAATTTACAACATGGCAAAATAGTTTTCAAGAGGGATCCTTAAATATTGCATAAATATGATTTTGAGAAATGTCTACAGAATATATTAAAAATGTTTAAATTTTATTTTGCATATTTCTGAAAAATTTTCTTTACTTGACTTTGTTAATTAGAGATAGAATCTTTAGGTTTATAAAACTTATTATTTAAATATTAACTAATTCAACTGGAAATGTATTTATATCCGGTAAGTATAAGTATTGGACAATTCGAACCAACGAGTATCTACAAAACTTGTTCCCAAGACCGAGTATTTCAAAGGAAGTCGCAAAAAGAATACTGATTTGGGGAGGTCACGCTTGGAGGAAAAAAGACGCAATGATAAATACAGAAATTGAAGAGGAATCGAAAGGAAAAAGACCTCTAGGCAGACCATGCCTCAGATGGGAAGACTGTGTAAAGAGAGAAATTAAAGCAGTAGACCCAAGAGCAAACTGAAAAGAACTAGCTGAAGAAAGAACAAGATGGAGGGAAATTTGTTTTACGGGATGGTCTTAAAGGCCGGAATCCCCCACCAAAAAAAATTATAAGTATAACTTACATACAAGTAATGGAGGAACCCTAGTAAATTGGTCGACACATAAATAAGTAAATTGATTTTAAGGATAATTTTGAAGATAAAGTACAAAACCTTTAAAGATTAAGACTATTCATTTCGTTGTAAATACCTGTTTCAATATTTGTTTTCTTTTAAACAATCACATTTTTTTAAATAAAATAAATATTCAAACATGCTATGAATTAGTGTCGAAAATTTCAAATCAAATTCTAAAGACATTAACCATACTTTATTATAAAAGACAATTTCAGTAAACAGTAACTCATAATAAAAAAATTTTCAAAATGGAATGTAACATCTTACCAGTCACCAAAAATACATATTCGTCATAAGAATTTCCAAATTCATTTGAAGCAATGCATACGAATTTTCCGGTTTCAATAGTAGTAATATTCATAACTGATAAGAGAATAGTTTCTCTAATGGCACTTTCTTTATACCTGCTTCTCTATCAAATGTCAATAGTATTACTCAAACGCTGTTAATAAATATATATAAAAAAATATATACCTAATAAAATAGGTATTATTTAACAAATTTACCGGTATGACAATAGACGAGTTTTCACATTCTGGATAATTTGGACACTTTATAAAAGTCCATTCAACTTTAGGCAAAGGATAACCTGCTACATGACATATAACAGTATGATTTTTTCGTAATTCATACAATTCATTCAATTTAGAGTTGTTTAAAATATTCACAAATGGTATATCTAAAAAACATGTTTAACTTTTATGAAATTGATAGATATATGTGTCATGTATATTTAAGTAGATGTTTAATTACCTTTAACTAAAAGGGTAACATTAATATTTTGGCTATGTATTCCATTATTTGCAAATAGTTTATATCTACCAGAATCACTCAATTCCAAATAATTGATAACTAATTTAGACGTTGCATTATTATTTTCTACATATATTCTTTCATTCTCTTTTGTTAAATTGGTAACTTCATATATTTCTGTACCATTTGGGTGTGTCCTGCGCATATTTAATATCATACTTAAGAAATGATAAATTATTAGTAATATACATACACGAACAAGCAATAAATAATAATATAAATAATTTAGCTAAACGTTTATAAAAAAAAAATTTCTAGCTATTGATTTTTGAAATTTTTTGAATATCGTTACTTTAGTATAATGAGTAAGGTCATATGAAATTTCCAGAACTTTTTGTCAAATATTAACAATTTTATTGATTATTATATTAATCATGGGAAATGTGTGAGTAAGTGTAAAGTGAATGATGTAGAGTGCGTAAATGATTGCAATTGTAATAATAAACAAAATTGTGAATAATAGATCACTCATAGGAGTATTGGGTATAATCTTGTGAAAAAATTGGAAATATGTTGAATAGTGTCGTTACAAAATGGGAACATATATATATAATTCTCCTCTCTCCTACCCCTCTGATAAATAAAAAAAAAATCAGGTGATGAGGTGACACTCATGAGAGTATTTGGAACAACTCGGTGAAAAAAAAATCGAAAAAAGATAAATAGTGTTGTCATAAAATGAGAACATAAAAAGGCCTGTTCTAACAGACCTTAAAGGCACCAAAAATTAGCTTTGTTTTTTAATTTTCCAAGAACCTTCTACTAATTTTTTATTGACGAATGTGATACTAAACCCTTCAGCAGACTGTCAGGCATAACAGTAAAAAATTTCAGCCAAATCGGTCCAGTAGTTTTTTCGGTTACGGCGGTCGTAAAAACCCCCTTACAATTTTATAATATCGTAGTAAAAATTAATTTAAATAAATTTCACAATAGTTATGCAATTAATCAATATATTTACCATTGAAGTTGTGGGATTGGATAGGCTGATATTTGAATTATCCATTGTACTTTTTTAGTACCAGCTTTACGTACTATTTCATAAACACCTCCCTGAATTGTCAAATTTAAATAACTCTCATCTGGCTCTGCAAAAATAAAATAAAATACCATTTAAATCAATAGACATATTAAATGGATGGTGTTTTTGCAACTTACTAAATACTTTAAGTGTAAATGTAGAATTATTAGTTTTGCTAGAACTCAATATTACTCTACAGATATATTGGCCTTCATCTTCAGCTGTAACATTTTGAATACTTAACACTCGACTTCCAATATTGTATTGTGATCTTTCAAAAAATTGTGGATTATCAACTTGCACATGTCCATTCTAATGAATAATAATGAGAAATTTAATGTCTATCGACACCGAATAAAATACCAATCAAACCTCGATTTTCTGTTGGTTAGGAACTATCCAACGCAATGTAAAAGAAACACCGACATCCATGCTTATAGAACAGTTGAGGTTTACATTTTGACCAATAATTATGTGGTCTGAACCACTACTTTCAATTAAAGGCCAAGGTACTTGAGAAATGTAAGCTAAAAATCAAAAATACATATCAAGACGTTTTAGTTATTTTAATTTTATAATAATTGAAGTATACCATTTCATGTTTAAATGCAAAAAGCTAAGATCTTATTTGCTTAGTAAATTTCAAATTTTAGCTCCAATAAATAAAAAAATATACTTAACTTCAAAAGCTACTGTAATATTCTATGAGTAATTATAATTAGCTAAGACTTGAAAAAAAAATGTATTATTGTTATACGATAATATACAATCTATATTGAATATCACAATAAGTATTCGTGAAAAGTGAAGAAACATGAAGAAAACTTGATTAAGAAGACACACAATAATAACACTTAGCTTGAAGATAAGGCTAGAGAGAATTAGTGAGAGAGTGAAGAGATAATGGTGAAAATTAAAAAGAAAAAAAAATTGATTTTGAATAGATTAATTTTGTATTTTTAAAGCAAGAGAGATGTCTACACCATCTTTCTTTCAGCCCCCTATGAGAATTTTCAGGAAATGTCAAGGTATTTATATTTTGGATAAGTGAAAATTCACGGATCCTTCTTCGATTGTTTTAAAATGCAAGTGAGGGTTTGGTTAAAAATGTAAAGTCAAACATTTGGGATTATATGTAGTTTTATATTTTAGTAAGCTGGGGTTTGCTGAGGTTAGTTTTCTTGGCTGCACCCCATAGCTGTTAACCGTTAGTCCAAATAGGTTTTTGACAGTGGCGTGGATTCCGAGAAAATGAAAGCTGTAATACTAATTTATTGAAAATATATTATATAGATTATATATTTTTGTCTACTATTTACTAAGTAAAAAAAAAAAAAAAGCACAACTTTTTAATCTTTATAATCCTTACTAAAATATTATCTTTATTTTTTAATTTTAAATTATTGTAGATTATCTATAAATAATCTAAATAATAGTCTACAGTTCTACACGTATAACGTAGAATGTAGATAAACAGTACTGTACTGCTGTGATGTATACAAAATCAAAAGTGCTTACAAATATTGTATAAATACAAGCCCTCTCTTCGAGTTCTAAACCTACATCGTATATATGGGCTCACGTAAGCAGTTCTGAAACATGTTACAGGACGCATAAAAACAGAATATTAATAAAATTCAAATGTCATATTCCATGGTAATATTAACGCGACCGGCGATGATAACACATTGCCTATTTCGTCAAAAATGAAGTCTTTATAAACAAATTTTTATCATTGTTAAAAGTTGAAAAAAATAATTAAAGATTTTGTTTGAATTATATAAATACCAACAATAGGTACTTTTTATTTTTCCTATTTATAAGTGTAAGCAGTGCTTACAGTGCTTACATACACACTACGCCCCTGGTTTTTAATAGTGTTTTGGTACTTAATTTATTGTTCATATTTTAAAATGTATTGTTTGTTAGTATAATTTTAAAGCGTTTGAATGTCATTGATGAGATCAATAAAGTATTACTAATTGATGAATAAAATTTTGAACGCGTGCTTATTATTAACACATTAATTGGCACAACAGGTCACGATGACGATAACTCATGTGTTTCTAATTAGCAGGCGGCTACCGGTTCGGAACTGTATTGAAATATTTAAACTTGAAATTTAATTTTAAAACTTAATTTATTTTTAATAGTAAAACTAATTAAATAAGTGTTTATTATTTTAGAATAACATTTATCATAGAAATACTTTGTAAAATAACCAGGTTGTTTAGATAACTATGTAAATGAACCCTTCATATCGACGGTATAAAATACGAGTATTTAAAGCGCTAAAAACTTCACAGCTTATACTTATCGTTTAAAAATTGAAAACCAAAGTATAATCACTTTTTTTAAATTTCTTGCACACATTTATTATTTGTTGAAGGCTCTATTTGTTATATTATACCACTAAAAAAATAAATAGATATTTCACTTGAAAAAGGTTTTAAAATAATTTGGAAGTAAACTAATACTATCGAAGCTATATGAACTAAGTACATCCAAAATATTAAATATCCTTTAAAATCAATAACCACACACCACCAAATTAATAAGTCAAACTCACAATTACTTTGAACATGAACAGAAAATGATCGTGATTCACTGATGTTATTTTTGTTTGCCTCACAACTGAATAGTCCAGTATCTCGAATCGAAGGTGACCTAAGTGTGTACCCTATTTTTTTATCATAATCTAAATTCTCAATAATCTGAAATACGAATAGAAAACAATTTTTTTTCAATATAATATCTGACATAAAATAATTTTTTATTAAAGTAAAAAAGCCAAAAGCAGTCAAGCAAATTTAAACATGTACAGAAAACATCTAAAATTATCTTACGATGAATAAGAAGCTGATATATTGCAATACTTTCTCGTGCATTAGATTTGGCATGACACTCGTATGCCCCTATCAAAGTTAACGTCAGTGATTCGTGCTTAAATCCATATTTCGCGTCATAATGCCATTCCGTGTCAGTAGAATTATTAGACGTCAACTATATTCAGAAAATTTTAGGAATTTATATTTAATGTAATTCACCAGCATATTAATTTATCATTAAGCAATTGTTTAAAAAAAAGTTTTCACAAAATTAAAATCCACAGTTATTTTGAATTTTACGAGTTAAAAGTAAGTTAATATTATAATAAAATAGGCCATTTATTATTAATTTCCAACATTAAAATTAGTTTAGTTGCAAGTATCTTATGTATTTAATATTTATGCTAATATTGAATTTTTAAGATTTTTGAAAATATCATTAAATAATTATTAAAAAAAGCTTTCTATGATAAAAAAAAATTCAAATTTTAGATAATGAGACGTGATATCTTAAGTAACTTATTTTTTCTGAGTACTATTAACTTTTTACAATTAAGTAATTAATGACAAAGAAGTAAAATATTGCGAAGTCTTAAAAAAATATATTCAAAAGCAATAAATTCCAAGAAAACAGAATAATTAATAAAATGAGTTGCTAAGTAATCATCCACCTCTCTTATTTAGAAAATAAATTTAAAAAAATAATAGCCTACTTCTTCTCCATCTTTCATTAACATTACATATAAATCTGGTGACGTGGGTCGACAAGGTATAATAACATCATCAAATTCATTTTTTTCCAATACAAACATTTCCTCAGGAACCGCTAATAAATGAGTATCATCTAAAAAATATAAACAATATAAAAAAATAAAATAAAATAAAATAAATTACTTATGGTTTATGAATTGAGTTTACAAATCAAGGAGTATAAAAAAAGAGCAAAAACATAGCCGGAAATACGTTGTATACCATAAGGTAATCTTCGCTCCTCCGACAAGATAACGGGAGTACAATGAATTTTAAAAGAACGACACATCATTTCTTTTCTTTCTGACTAAAGCTTTAGTGTGAAAACATACCACTTATATATTTTACCAATTTCAGTCTAATTATTGATAGTTTTTTTTTTATTAAACCTGTTTAAAGATTTCTTATTTGGTACAAAAGAAATTTTTTTTCGACCAAAATATTAAAATATTTTTTTCTATCTGTATCCAAAATTTCATAATGATTGTATGGTCCAATTAATTTTACACACATTTTAAGTTGAAAATTGACGTAAAAACAGTAAATTCCGTAAAAATTGTTCAATGATTTACTTAAACGCTTATAAAAAAAAAGCAAGGAAA